>CAUOFW020004847.1:0-529612 GCA_963454935.2 Ilex paraguariensis | reverse complement strand
AAAGGTGCATCAACAATATGTTGTTGTTGATAAAACAAAACACACTAGGTATTGAGGTGCAAGATGCATCTAGAATGTGGATGCAAATAAAGGCTATAGGTGTCCGTCAAGGCAAAGCACAAGATGTTTGAGATCACAAAATATAAAGGACCTCACACTTATTTCTACCCACGGTTGAACCAGTACCACTGTTAGCTTGATGTAGACTTTATTTCTAGATGGATTGAGAGTTTTGTTCAAGTTACACCAGATATAACAATTATTGTTATCATAGAAATGGTCAAAAAATAATTATGTATTTGATAACCAACAAGAAGTGTGTGGAATGCTAAGAATAAGACCATAGCAAAGATTTCGGTGACTAAGATAGTTCTTACAACATCTTGCCCAAGTTTATAGGTACTCTTGTGAAATATAACCCTGAGATGATTGTAAGGTGGCAGTAAGAAGCTCGTACTCCCACCTTCGACATATTTGGCAAGGGTATCTGGGCTTTCAAAGCTTCGCTCGATGGATTTGTTCATTGTCAGCTTGTAGTTAGCATTGATGGTACATTTGTAAATGGCAAGTACAAGCATAAGCTTTTGATTGCTACTGATATTGACGCTCAAAAACAAATTTTCCTTTGGCATTTGTGTTTGTTCATGAGGAGACTCGTGAAAGTTGGGGTTGGTTCCTATATCATCTATGCCAGTTTGTTGTGCCGAATAGAGCTGGTATATGCTTAATATTAGACCAACATAAATGTATAATCTCAGCGGTCAAGCAAGTTAATTCTGGGTGGAATGAGTCATACGCCTATCACCGTTTTTGTCTTGGGCATATACAAAACAATTTCAACACAACTTTCAAGAACAAGTATTTAAAAGATCAAGTGTGGAAGACTGGGGCATCACATCAGATTCGTAAGTTTAATTTGATAATGGAAGAAATTTAAAATGTAGAACCAAATGCGTGGGAGTGGTTACATAAGATTTCAGCACAACAGTGGACACTTGCCCATGATGGTGACCGACGTTATAGAACAACCACAACCAAAAGAGTGTTATGCAAGATTATGACGAAAATGTACTTTTCATGTTAATGAATCAGAGAAACTATTCACACAACTAAGAGAACTTGACATACTAGTGCCTCATAGATGATCACTAATAATGCAATGCCAAAACAGAGAGAACTACGAATCAGTAGTAAAATGTGTTCTAAGGGAGAATAATAGAATGCTGGTGCGTCGATGTCGTTATTATATGCTCTAACTAGCAAAAGACATGGTGGGATCTACATTTGAGCGAGAGTTGACACCAATTGAGAAAAACAATGTATTGTCTAATGCACAATATCTATCAGATGATTATATCTCTGATAAAGATTAACAAATGCAGTAATGTGCAATTATTTTTCCCAATGTCATATCTTGAATAGTGGTTATCATTATAAATCACTAATATAACTTTATCAATGTAGTGTCAAGTCATGTCAATCATTTGTCATTGAATTGTTATGTCATTGTTTTATCACCGTGAAGTTATATCATTATTTTATCATTGTCAAGTCATGTTAGTCGTACACAGTAACTATCTTGTCAAATTTATATATAATTTCATTCCCTGTCTATATAAACCATCCTTATTAATTGTGTACATCATAACCCAATAAATGCCTAAGCGCACATCAAATTGAAAATCCAATGAAACCACCCAAGATTCTTCATCAGGCAATAAACATAGTTCATCTACACCTAGTGAATGTCAACGCTCAACTAGCTGACAAGCATCATCGAAAACAGTTCATTCAATTGGATCCTATACAGATTCCACTGGTGTTACTTGGTATAGACAAAAGCGCGAGTTCTACAATGAGCTTGTCGACCCTTATCACTCATTCGATCAAGTTGGACATGTAATTGTTGGCCCTGCGGCCGACTATTCATCTCTGAGTGTTCATATCGAGCTCACACCAAGGTGGCGACAGTTATATAACAAGCGTTGTAAGGTTGAAGTATATTGTCGTTAGCATAGACTAATGGGACCGAAGGCACGTTCGACTAATATATATGATCCACAAAACTCTAGTAATCATAACGAGATCATTACAAGACTTGAACGTGAAAATGTTCAGATGCAGCATCGACTTAATCGTTTGCATGCAATTGAGTATGAAAAAATTTAGTATTTCGATCCTGACTATGCTAAAATTCAAATTTTAGAGGATCTGTTACTTGTTTTCGATCTTGAACTTTTTGATTATTTCGATTTAAGTGATGATGCGTCTGACACTTTTATTCCATCGACTTTATGTGTATTCAGTAACCCTCTATGTTGTTTTCAACATCAACCATGATATTGATAGACTGTATTTTTTACAGTCTCATGTAATAACGTTGTTTTGTCTAATGTGCAAGTATCATTTTCCACATTCGCATGTTTTGTACACTTTTGTTGTTCAACTCTCATTGTGCTATAAACTTATGACATTATTTTGGAATATATAATTTTTTAACTTATATATACAAATTCCTCCAAATCAATCACAAAATTTATGTATAGACAAACAGTATTTTATTCATTTTTGGTAATGCAATTAATTAACTTTTTTTTAATTTATAACTTAATTTTAACGTGGTTAATAATTTTAATTTTAAGTTAACACAAACTGAAACAAATGACGTTGTTATATAAGAAAACGTTATTAAGAATGACGCTTTTATAAGAAAGAGTCATTCTAAATGACGTTTTTGGTTATAAGGAATTTAACGGTGTTAATAGTCGGTTCAATGTCCTTTTTGTAAATGTCATTTTAAATGACATCTTTACGAATGCCATTTAAAATGACAATTTAAACATCCAACACAAAACATCATTTAAAATGACGTTTTGACTTTAAAATGTGTTATTTCATATGACGTTTTTAGGAAGAGTTTGAGTTTAAAATATAAATTTAAAATGGAATAGATTTGGCAATAAAAATTTTATAAAAGCTTGCCTTTGGTCAAAAGCTTCGCCCGAACCTTTTCCCTGACCCAATCTATCCCTGCCCCATACCTCCCTGGCCCTATTTTTCCTGAAGTAAGACCCTTTCGCCTACGCTTGTACTCTCTCTTCCCTCTGTCACTTCCATCCATACCATGGGCGACCCAGTGCCGTCATTTAGCCTTGATGAGGGACCCACCACCGACAATCCTCCGCAACCACCATAAAGCCCTCACTGAGGTATCCAGCCTTCTTTCATTGTCTCTCTTTCCTTCTATCTGTCTTCATTTCTCGAATCTATTACCAAAGTACCCCAAAATTTAAACTTAAATACCAATCTACAGCCATTTTGAACTTATTTACCAAACTACGGCTATTTTAAAAGTGGAAGTACGTAATCCGCTTTCATTTAAAAGCGGAATTAGTAAGTACGACTTTATCTGAAAAAGCGGATGTACCAATTATGATTTCAACGAAAAGTGTATTTATCAATTACGCTTTTAATTGAGTAATTGCACTATTGCAATTTGTTTTTAAAACTAAAAGCTTATTTCTTAAGTCCGCTTTATCTAAAAAAAGTGGATGTACCAATTACGATTTCAAACTAAAAGCGTATTTATCAATTACACTTTTAATTGAATAATTGCACTGTTGAAATTTATTTTTAAAATTGAAAGCGTATTTCGTAAGTCCGCTTTATCAAATGAAGCGGATATAATGAATCCTCTTTCATTTGAATATTCAACCTCCTAGGGCCCCCTTTTTTGTTATTCCTCGACTTTGCCTCTCTCTCCTCTCTTCTCTCTTCTCTCTGTGGAAGATCAAACTTCGTCTCTCTCATTTTTCCCTTCACTGAGTCCTCCTCTTTCTTCCATTATTGTGTCTGATTTCATTACCCCTAAGCTCAACCCTTATAATGCACAAACCCTATTGATGAAATCCAAGCGTAGCCCTAGTTTCTTCAAAGAAGACAACTGAGTTCTGGAGCAATATTCGGCTGTGAGATTTCATTCTAAGCCCTAGTTTGTCAAATGAAGTAGTAGATTGGTACACATCTGTGGGCTAGGTCTGAACCAAGGAGAAGACAACGGTTCACGTGTTGAACACAAAGCTTCTATTTAACCAAGTACGCAGAATTGAGTGTCTAATTCAGAAAAAAAAAAAAAAACCCATGTGTAACTACAAAATTTCCCCAATCCCCATGAATGTTGAATTCAGAAATCCCCAAGTGTTAGTGCAAATTTTCAATCCTGATTGCTCAATTACTGTGTGATTCCGAAAATCCCCAATTTTTTTTAATTTTGAATCCCCATTAATGCTGCGAGTAGTTTGAACTGCATCCTTACTTTAGAAGATTACAGCGTGAAGGTATATTTTTATTCAGAAATTTATTTTCAACTGCATCACAATGTGAAGGCAGCCATATCTGTTTGCATAATTTCAATTTTTCGATAGCTATTGATTTTTTGTTTCTGAATTTGATTGTATTTTGCATTAGTCTGTTGCATTTGATGGTTTAGAAAATAATTGAATTTATGAATCTGTAAGTTCGATTGTGCAATAGACAAAGTTAGTTGTGTAAAAACAGTAAAACTTAACATTGAAAAGACTTGAGAGAGAAGAAAATGTGAAGTGGCTAAATCTTTGAGTGATTATGCATGTGACTACTAGGCTGTGACTGAGCATCTTGGTTAGAGAAGCAGAGGGTTCAGCTAGTTGATTTAGCTAAGGCAGTGTTTCTTGGTTGTCATGTCTAAATCAGAGGGTTCTGCTAGTACTATGGTGGGTTTTGCGTGGAAACACAATGCTTCCTGATTAGTGTGCTTGGTTTGTTTTTGTTGTAGTTTACACAGTAACAGGGTAATACAAAAAAGAGCTTCTTTTAGTTATATAGACTACAAAATTTGGTAATAATATAGCCCTTGATAGAGCAAACTAGCAATCTAGTGTTCGCATAGCTAAGTAAAAACAAGTACGATAGTGCTTATTCAATATGATTTAACTTCTACTCCTATTCTTCATAATTTTCTATGTTCTCTACTGATAACTTTATATCCTCAAGTTATGACATGTGATCTTCTTGATACTTTCCCAACATTCAGCATTTCCAATGTTTTATTGTTCTATGATATGTTCTTTTATTCAAACCTTGAGCTATAAACCATAATTAGCATCCTTGATCTTGTATTCTTTTTTTTGTATCAATATTATAATGTGTCTGTTGTGAGTTTTTGTATCTTGTGTTACTGTTGAACACATGAAATTGTAATAAAATAAGGATCATGACAGGCCACTTATGTGCCTCTAATGTCAAAGCATTCAACCCAAAAGGGCCAAAACCAATTGACAATAAGTGGAGTGACCTCTTGATCATATAAACTAACCTTGGGTGGTTCTAATCATTAGAGATGGGATACAAACTTTGTTTACACCTTCCCTCACGTGGGACCCTTGCTTGCATGTGGGAAGCAATAGCCTATTTGATAACAACTTCAACTTGGTGTTGTAGTAATAGTGCAGTAGCTATTAGTTCCCGAATGACCAGTGATGAATTTGATTCTTGGCTTAGGATTTGTGACAGACCAACTCCTGTTCTTCCATCCTATTTAGGACATACAAAAAAACCAATTACAATATGAAAATAATTAGCAGTTACACTGAATATAAGATCAAAGACAATTGCTAGGAATATTGACTCCAGTTTAATACAACACAACTAAAATATCATGTTCAATTCTCGAAAATTTGTTTAAAATTCCTATAGTAATGTTGTTCCTTTTTCCTAATAAATTATCCATAATCTCCTAACCCATGAAAATAAATGTTTTACATATGTAATCAATAAAATACATGTCAAATACCTTGATTTATGCATTGACCAAAGACTATCATTCTATTCTATTTAATATATTATCCTTAATTTTTGTTGCACAATTATAAAGTTAACATCTTTTGAACATAATCTAGTAAAGGCTTGTTAAAATAATCAATGAACTGTCATAGTCAAACAGTAAAACCTCAGACTGATTTTGAACTCTACAATGTCCCGCTTTGTAATGTGATCTGATTTCCTCTCTCTCTCTCTCTCTCTCTCTCTACATCTCAACTAAACCTGCATAGTCGACAAATGAATGATGATTTTATCGCGTACTATTTGATTTTGTGGATTGAAAAAATACACTTTAGAAATTTAGGATAGAGTAAATAAAATATATTCAACTTTTGAGAAATAAAGAACAAAATATTCCTCTAAGATATGATTTAGTATTTGATTTGAAATATGTTGCCCCCATTGACCAACAATCCTGGCTCTGCCCCTAATGAAAAGTAAACTATGTCAGGCTATCCTAGGTAGTAATTTAAATATAAAAATTATTTGATAGTATTTTGTATATTGAAGGTATAAAATGTAGAGGAGACACGCCACGGTAATGTGCTATTGGGGAGGTAATATTATCTACAATGAAGGTTGTATATTGTACAATGAAAATCCTCATCATTGAATAAAGTTAAAAGAAGGAACAACATATGAAGAATTGTCCACCAAGTTGTGCACGATAATGCAGCTAGACAGTAAAACATCACGACTACAACTAATTTGTTGTTTTTTAACATTTTGGGGGATTGAATGCAGCAGTACATGGAATTTGAAATTAAAAATGATGACGGTGTTGTGGCGATGGTAGATGTTATATTTGAGAATCGAGCACTGAATAGTATTGACTTTTACATACAAGCAGAGCCCATCCAATAGTTTCCTCAGCCAATGATGAATGAGTATGGCCCATGTATCAAATTGCTTTCACAGGAGAGCATCAATCTGTGTCCTAGTTCGCATGCGCTTGATAACTCTTACTATGTTGATGGGAGTAGTCATGTTGCGCACGGCTTTATGGTGGACAATACTTTTACAAGAGAGTTTAATTCAGGACATGAAATTCTGTAGGCTGATCCTTATGTGCCAAAATTGCATATAGGGCCTAGTACGCAAACGTTGATGTATTTGGGATACACCACATCTTCATCCAATGTTGGTATCCAATGTAATGCTCAATCAAGGACTGAAATCATTCAAAATTTTGTTCAGTCAGATGCTGATTTGTTGGCAACCAATGCAATGCGTGCGGTTGATCGTGCGCAAGTCACAGATGATGAGGACAAGGAGATTACATTGATGGACTATGTGGAAATCCATAATGATGACGCTGACGAAAGCGGCCCATCAATCATATTGGAAGACACTGTTCGTATGCATGAGTCATCGTCAGCCTTCTTCACAAATGATGAACTTTCCTAATTGTCTGCCCTTAACAGTCAAACAAGAGCTCCATTATAGGATTCGGGTCGGCCTGAGTTATCCATCGGTCTAATCTTTAAGGTAAACCAAAATTACAAGATGCAGTGAAGATTTATTCAATCAAAAATCATATCCAATTCGAGGTTGTTGCGAGTGAAAAAAAGTTATTGGCTGTGCAATGTAAAAAATATCATTTCGGGTGCAAGTGGAGGCTTTGAGCTATTCAAAAGAAAACGCACAAACTTTTTCAAATTATCAAATATGAAGACCCACACATTTATGTTCATGTGTCAGCCATTCTGGACCATGTGCAATTAGATTTTCAATTCGTTGCACGCCGAATAACAGACCTCATCAAGGCAGATCCATCTCCAAAGGTTGTTTTTTATTATAAAACACATTGTCATTGTGTATAAGTACGATATATCGTATCGGAAAGCATGGAAAGCAAAACAAACTGCGATAGCAATGATTTTTGGTGATTGGGATGAATCATATTCTATTTTGCCAAAATTCTTTGCTACAATGCAAAAGTATAATGAGGGCACAATAGTCAGATGGCAGGTTGTCAACCTTGGAAATGGGACCGCTGTATTTGACAGAGTCTTTGGGCATTTAAATCATATATTGATAATTTTCGACACTGTCGTCCACTTATAAGTATAGATACCACATTCCTGTATGGGAAGTACAAGGGGAAGTTGTTAATTGCTACAGGCCTCAATGAAAATCATTAGATTTTTCCTCTTGCCTTTGCAATCATCGATGAGGAAAGCATAGATATAGGGGGTTGGTTTCTTTGGCGACTTAGACAAGATGTTGTCGGTGACCGTCCAAGCATGTGCCTCCTATCTGACCACCATCAAGGTATAATTCAATTAGTGGCTGCACATGGTTCCAAATGGCAAGCACCGTATGCATACCATCGATATTGCTTACGACATATCCAAAATAACTTCAACAGTAAGTTTCATAACTCTCATCTTAAATGGCTAGTAGGGGATGCTGGTTCTGCACATCAAATCCACAAGAATGACAAGATTATAATGAAAATCCAAGAAATCAACACATCAGCCGTTCATTGGCTTAATCAGATACCAAAAGAATAGTGGGCACTTACACATGATGGTGGAAAATGTTATGGAGTCATGACAACCAATATTTTTGAGGTGTTCAACTTTGTCTTAAAAAAGGCAAGACATTTACTGATCACGTCTTGCGTTGAAACAATATTTTACAAGGTTGTTCAGTATTTCAGTGTTCGGCATCAGATAGCGGGTGCATTTTCACGCCTCACGCTATGGAGAAGATGACGTATGTTTTAATGAAAAATGTCGGTCAAAATGTTACCACATTCAGCCATACCACCGGTGAGGCACATGTTGTCACCAAAAAAGGGAATGCACAAGTACTAACATTTTAGACCGCACATGTTCATGTAGAAAGTGGAACACCTTTAAAATACTATGCTCTCATGTGATGGCGCTTTTTTCAAAGGCATTTAGACCCATGGCAGTACGTTGATGAGATATACACAATGGCTGCCCATGAAGCCGTTTTGTCGAGTGAATTTCATCCACTACATCATGGTGACTATTGGGATGCGGTCAATGGTCCAAAAATCTGTCCTAATTTGAATCTACTACGGACGAAGGGTCGTCCCCAATCTACTCGCATCTGAAATGAAATGGACCTACGATAGGGTCATAGTATATATCAATGCAGATTGTGTGGTCAACCTGGGCATGATCGACACACATGCCCATAAAAAATGGCATAAGATGTTCGTATGTGTCAGTGAATGTGGATGCTAATGTAATGTGAGGCTGTAATAAATGAGCATTATTCATCTAAATAACAATGTTCACATTATTTAATGATGACAATGTAGTACTTGAGTTTTTGTCATTACATCCATCACCGTTATATTCAATGAATATTCACATTTTTTACTTGTTGCAGATGTATAATTCAACAGAAATGTCTACATCCCGAGGACCAATAATTGCGAACAATTGCAGAAAGCAAAGGGTTTGGCTTTGACAGAGCGAAACGATGATTACAAAACAGAGAAATTTACTGACCCAAAAAAGTATTATGCTGGAGTAAGATGAGAATGGGCATTTTGTTCTACTGAATCAAACGATTTAAGCACTGAGTTTAGAGTACTCGGTATACCAGTGCCACGCCAAAGATCTCTAATGATGCAAAGGAGGAACATACGAGATTACGAATTAGCAGTTACTTAAGTTCGCAATGAGAATAATCAAACGTTAGTTCGTAGGTGGCGATATTATATGGTCCATTTTGCAACCGACATGGTACAAAATGCATAAGGACGAGACTTATCAGACGTAGAGCGTAATAATGTGTTACATAATGAAGAATACATATTAGATGAATATATGTCTAATGAAGAATAAAAAGTGTAAACTTATTTTGATGATGTATGATTGGTTCTTTGTTGCATTGAAATGTATTACATAATGGACAATACATATCAGATGCTTATATTAATACATGTAGTGAAATGTATTTTTATGTGTTTGTAATCAGTGTTTGTAAATTTGTTCAACTGTTGTAGTGACAATATCTTACTATAATGTAATTTAATGAAATTAAGGTATGGAGCGTCAGCAGACGCGTGGCTTAGTACACCCGGGACTTGTTGACCCAACAGTTTTATACTTGCAGGCACGACATAAGTCCACACAGATATGGGATGGACAAGCACGTAATTTACCCAGTACATATATTATCAAACCTTAACACACATATTCTAACATGTAATTCCTTTATATAATTATTAAAGGAATTAGCACCATTGAAGTGTTGTCGAGCTGAGGCTAGTATGCGTCGATTACGATGTCCCGATGATAAGGTATTGCGGCATGTATGGACTATCGGTTTTTATGGGATACATATTATTGGGTTTATTAAGCTGGACCACCATTTGGTCACTGCGCTTGTGGAGTGATGGAGGGTAAAGACACATACATTCTGTTTGCCCATTGGCGAGGCGACAGTTACATTGCAGGACATGGCACTTATCTCTGGACTACCCATGGATGGTGATGCAGTTACTGGGGTTGACACACATCATACAGTGCTGGAGTGGCAAGATTATTGTGACCAGCATCTTGGTATTAGACCTCCAGAGACTGCTTTCTATGGATCACGACTTCAGATGACCACTCTGGTTGCTATATTTGTTGAGCCTCTTCGAGATGATGCTGATGACATCACCATTGATCGATATGCCTGTGCATACATTTTGCTTCTCATCAAAGCTTATATTTTTCAAGACAAGTCACAGAACAAGGTTGGGCTTTTGTACTTACAGCATCTTGAGGACCTAGATGGTTCTGGGAGATTGAGTTGGGGTAGAGCAGCTCTAGCATGCTTGTACCGTGAGATGTGTCGTGCCACTGGCCCAGACGCATCTGATATTGGTGGACCGCTAGTTATATTACAGGTATTAATGCATTTACATCTAATTATCATTTACGTTACATAGAAGGTACACTTAATATTAAGAAATATTAAATTACCAAATAGTTGTGGGCATGGGAGCGGCTTACACATATCTGTCCTGAGAGAGTACTACCTCATCAAGTAGTAACCGCAGATATACCCGATGTTTTTCACGTGCCCGAGGGGCCTGATGCTGGGATTGTTTTAGAGGTACCTGCTGCTGCGGAGGAGATGTCTGACCATCATGATCCATTACTTAGGGGTCCATTGAGGTGTAGGTGTGTAACAAGGAAGTAATAGTTGAGCGTAGTAATGTATATTTTCAATACTATAAGGGAAATGATTTATTCTCTACATGGCAGGTGGAATGTGCGTATGACATCGTATATACATAGCCCCAGACATGTCCTCAGACATAATATAGATCAGCTAGACCAGATGCGCAATGAACAGGTTTAATTTGTTCACCAACGTAGATTATATTATAATGTCAAACGTTTGTAGACTTACATGTAAATTGAGTATTTGTTTTGCTGTAGATGGTGCGGATGTCATATACTGTAGAGGTCATCGCAGACTTACCGGTATATTGCAGTGTTGGGAGCGACTTATGGATGGTGCGTGCACCACTGATTTGCATTGCATTAGTTGAGTGGCATTTTTCTGATCGTGTCATGTGCCAGTTTGGTTTTAGACAAGGTATCCCTCATCCATGCGACACTGTGACTGCTCTTCATGCTACTAATCGATGTGGTAGAGATGGTTATGATTGGAGTATTGTACATCAATCTTCTGTAGATGTTTGGACCCACCGACGAGAGCATCTTATTACGGGGGAGGCATATACATCTGTGACCGATATAAATTATCGTGCGTACATGGTTTGGTATGGTTGTATCACTCGATGGTTGATCGGACCTCTAGTACATACTCCACCTATTGGATTCCAGCCTATGGGTAGCATAGTCGAGATATTGGTAAGTAATACATAAGTTCATTTGTCATTATAATCATGATTTACTAATACAAAATTAATGTTATCATAATGTATGTGTTTTTTACATTTATAGGAGCATACATTTGTTCAGATTAACCAGATCGCACAAGATGGCCTTGATGATGGTATGGATGCAGCACATAGATAGGCACTGCAAGCCACCCGATCTCTTAGCGCCACTTGCCTTTAGGCGGTTCAAGAGGAGCATCATCTCCATCGTACTGTCCACACCGAGCCTCTACATATACCACATACTACACCGCATGCTTCACCCAATGTACCTACGCTATAAAACCCAGTAAATTTAAATTTTGTAAACAAGGACAAAATGATAAATTTTGTCGCTATAGTACGAGTTGAAAACCTGAATTTTTTTAGATCTCAGATGACAAAACGGACCTCACCGTTGGATTCTTCTCGCAAAATCTAGTTATCACGTCAAATTTCATCGAATTTCGAGGTAGTCAGATTTTTTGCGTTTTACGAGAAGGTTAAGTCTCGGGTGACCCAAAAACGGAATTTTTGATAAAATTTCAAAAGTTAAAAAATAATTTAAGACAAGTTAAAATAAAAATATTTTGAACTTGAACCGGGTAGAAATTAAATAGTTTCGGGACGAAAACGAACCTGGAAAAAAGAGGTTGTGTGGCACATTGTGAGCCAAGTAAATGGAGGATATAAAAAGGGGGAAAATCTGATTTTCTGGCCATTTTTCTTCAGCCAGTTAATGTGAGAGGGGAAGAGAGGGAAAAAGGAGGAACTCTCCACTTCTCTCTACGATCTTCGACTCCACAGGCTTTGAATTCACTCGGGCCAAGAGGAAAAGTTGCTCTCCTTGTCAAGAGCTACGCCTACGTACCAAAAAACGACAGGTTTCACCGAAGGTTAAAAAATGAAATTTTGGAAAAGTGAGGATTCAAGGTCGTTTTGGGTTCTTGGAGCTTTCCAACGTCATTTTATGCTTCAAGAGGTAGGAGTTCTCCTACTTTGGTTCATTTCTCACTTATAGTGTTATATGAAATGTGTGGGTTAAAGGGGAATATGTATTTCACTCATTTATGCACATGACATGGGTGAAATGGATATGAAAAATGAGTATGTAATGGGTTGGAATAGAATTTTTTTAACTTGAAATTGTGATGTGGAAATTACTTGTTTGGTAAATCCATGGGAAAAATGATTATATGAGCATACTATATGTTTTATATTATGCTTTGTGAATGAGGTGAAAATTCTTGTGTGATAACATGAATTGTTGTCATGAAGGTGTTTGCCAAAATGCCTATGTGTGGACTAAGTTGTTATGACATGATGATGTGTAACATGCTTAGTAAATGTGTTGGAAAGAAATGTTAATATGTGTTCATTGATATATTGACATTGTAATGATTCATGGGATTTATATGCTGATGATATGAATTGTCATGGGATATGTGGATATATGGTTAACTTACTCATTTGGCATCCATTGCATCTTGGGCATACTATAATATTGCATTCATGGGCTTAGGCATGAGTGTGGATATGTGTGGTGCATAGTTTCATCAAACACCACGTAGGTGGATGATGAGTGGGTTCAAAAAAGTTGGATTGAATATCCGACTGAGTCGCACGGTTGCATGAAAAAGACTTGGGTCGGGGTAGCAAGGAGGGCTAGATTATCCCTTGGGTGAGAGACCCGGTATTTGGATACGCACTTCCATTGGTATAAGAGTCCATAAAGTGTATCGGTGTACGCGAAACCGTTGGTGGAAGTTCATGAATTCCGTGTCAGTTGGGTAACTGTTGGTGTAAGTCCATAAATACCTACCCCAAGAAAGAGCCGGAAATTTTAGTTAGCCATTGGGTGTGTAACACAAATGGCGGGGGCTTGGAGAGTCTGGTTTTGATACTCACTGCATAGCATGGGGTGAAGGTAGATAGCAGGAGATAGAAAAGTTCGATGTTAATACACATTGGCATAGCATGTGTTGAGGAGCTGGGGAAAGGCTCGGGGTTAAAATGCGGGAGTGAATCTCATTTCATTCATGGCATGACATGGTAAGTTCCATGGTGAATTCCAACATGGATTACAAAATTCTTGCATTGGAATGGATTTTTGCATTGTGTTTTGTTGAATAATACATTGCATATGCACTTAGGTGAGGAGTAGCCCTCATAGGAAATTTTATACTGGCACTCATTCAGGGCATCAACGATGAAGAAAAATCGGATTATGACTTTTGGAAATAAGTTTTTGTAAAAACTTTTGTTTAAAACCCATTTGGCATGTAAATGTATGGAATGGGTTGTATTAGACGTTGTATATATTAGATTATATGTGAAAAACATGATTTAGTATATTTTGGATGAAAAATGTAGGTTTTGGAATGGGTTAAAAATCGACAGCAAATGAATTGGGCAAAATTGGACAAAGTGTACCGGTATTGCGTACCGATACAGTCTACCCAAAAGAAAAAGCGTATCGGTACTGTCTGTCCAGAAGGCAAACCGTACCGGTACTGTCTCCTAAAATCTGAAATTTTTAAATTATTTTGCCATACTTTTGGGCTTTGTTTTCCTTGGTTCCACTGATACAAATGGACATTAAATAAGGTATATTGGACCTTGGTCGGATTAAATGATTAAAGGAACAAGGGTAATACGTGTGAGTTAAAATTTCAGGTAATGGAATAATAACAGCGTGATGTCGGATCAAGCGACACTCACGGGCAATTCTGCGGGTTGAGAGGTGGTCAACAGGTTAAATAATGATTCCCGATTTTAGGGGCGTCACATACGCGGCCTCATGGTATTGTTATACGATGGCAGAGACCTCTACGTCACTGACTTGATATTCTGGTGGATGTCGGTGTCGATACAGTACCAGAGCCTACAGCAGAATCTAGTGGACCTCAGGATCCACAAACACCGTCCGTTGTACGTACAGAGACACCATCCTCTTCGAGTCCCCACCATACATCAGCAAGACCTACTGGACCTCACCATCCACATACATCAGCACATACTACACCCCATTCACCACCATTGACAGAGACCTCCATACCATATGAGTACCCCGCATGGTATCTTTGCCCCGTGACAAGATCGGGCACATACACATAAGATGGTTCAGGAGTCACATTGCCCAGTCACCCTATCTATCATGATGCATTGATGATGTCACCTCCGATAGATGTTCAGATTTCATAGGCAGCAGATAAGGTCACGCAGGGTCATGGTATAGGACTTGCATCGACTCCAGCAGTTGTACATAGGTCACAACACCGTGCTATGACTCCACTTGCCCATTTAATTTCGTTAGTTCGAGGTAAAGGTCGAGCTTGAGGTAGAGGTGGCAGATTGGGAGGTGTGAGAAGCCGCAATGGTAGAGGACGGGGTGGTAGAGGCATAGGCAGAGGTAGCGATAGTATTCCAGTTGGAGATCCGGATTCATAGGTGATCAATGGCGAGTCATCACAGTTAGAGGATAGGCGTCCCAAATGACTCAGGAAGAAGCCGTCTTGTGGCACTTAGTGTTGTCATGTTTTATCATATTTTGACATTTATTTTCACATGTATATTATAGAATTTTGCACTGTATTATTAATGGTTGTGATGTGTGGTGTTTTGTGATGTTGTGGTTGGGTGTTGTTGGTGGTAGTTGTGGTTGGGTGTTTGTGGTGGTAGTTATGGTTGGGTGTTGGTGTTATGGTTGTGTTGTTGTGATTGTTGTTGTTTTGATATTGTGCATACAAGGCAAACTTTTATTTTGGTATGACAGAGTATTAAGAGATATTCTGCCAAAATTTTTTAAAATTCATTATGTTTCTATATATTATATGCATTATTATGTTTAGTGTTGTTCTCCACTTCATTGCTTAAGATAAAACCTGGAACAACATACGATACATTATATTTGAGCAATGCATAATGACAATACAGATAAACTACAACAACATAATAGTACATGATATATAAGCATGATTATAACAAACGACATAGATTCCTATTATAAAACCTCTGGAGGATAAACCAACATATGCATAAATACGCCTTATTGATCAAGAAATCTTCATCATGGAAAAGTTTCTTCATCCAACATTTCAATGTCAGAAACACTTCCTCCTTCTCTAGACAACTATAGACACAAACGTGTTTCTTCAGCCAAACCTTCTGTAGCACGATCACATGCAATTCGGCGGAGGTTGTACTGAGTTTGCCGTATTGCCATACGATTATTTTCAGCACAAATACGCCACAATGCACCTTCCAACTGTTGTGGTGTTTGAATAGGTATATTAATGGCAACTTGTCGCGGCATCTGTATGTTACAAATGCATAAATCTTTACTAAGAACTTCTCTCTCATTCAAACGATATTGTCATTCCTCCCTCATTCTATTTATTGACCTCTTTGAGAAACGTAAACGAGGATTTAGAGGATAGAAGAATTCATCCTCTAATGCCCAATGATATCCCATAGTTTCAAACAGTGAGCATGGACTGTAACTCATGTATGAAGTTGATAAGTATGGTAAGAGAGCAACACACACAATCAATTTATAGTGATATTCCGTGGTAACTATTTAGCCAGTTATGGCTAAATTATTTTAAAATATCTTGATTTGACAACTCTAACAGCGCTCATGCTTTGTCTCATCACTACGTGCAACACATCACTAGCAGTGTTAAATCATCAGTGGTGATTTAACACAACACTGTTTGTACAAATTTGTCAATGTTATGTCATCAACGTCTGTTTTAACTAGACACTTTAGTAGTGTCTAGTCGCTATCATTGTTCACTCATAACTGTATCTTCACTGCAATATTTTATTACTCAGTTCAATGAATGTAATATTAAAATAAGTTGTGTTCCTATTTAAATATAGCTATTTATCTGTAGTGTAAACCATACGTACACTATAATGTGAACAACATTACCAAATGGGTCTTCAAGTCAATCTAACGATGACTCATTCTCAACCAACCACTACCATCATGAAACATTTTCTTCATTCAGTTCACCAGAACCCAGTAATTACATAGATCCCCGTGGAGTAACATGGTATGGAAATTTACGTTCCTTTAAGAATGAGCCAATCAACATTCATAACCCTTTCACCAAAGTCGGTCATGTGATGATTGGACATGCAACCTTTGTTCCGCCTCTAGAGTTTTATTATCACCTACAGGGACCAAGTTGGTTGAAATCTTATTTCAAGCATTGTGAGATTGAAGTATATTGTCGTTGGTATGGATTATGAGTGCCACAAGCACATTTAGCTGAAATGAATGTGGAATGGTGCACAGATAAATACAATGATATCATTGCAACACTGGCTCATGAGAATGCTTAGATGGAACGACGGCTATATTGATTCTACCTTATTACAAAGGCAAAGATTGAACATTCAGACCCTATAGAGCCTATTAATGCAATACTTTCTGATCAATCTTTGGCTTTTGACAATGAACTATTTGATTTTGAAGAATCAAGTGATAATGATCATTGAGCAAAATTTCTCCCTGCTACTTTTTGCTTCATGGCACATCACTATGTTGTTGGAAATATGATCGTCATTAGAAATGTTTTTGACTAATATGTCTGTATTATGTCATTTAAAATAAAATCTTATAGTTCTATTTCAACAAAACACATAACGTCTCTTCATTTTTTAATTATTTTTTTAATGTTTTAATCAAAAAAGAAATAAAATCTCTTTCTCCCCGATTTAGGGTTTGTTGGTTGGGATTGGGGGGGACAATTGCTATTCTCTTTTTGGATAATAATATTTTTAGTGGGTAGGGTTTTTAAATGTTTATGATTTAAGGTTTTGTTTGTGTGGGGTGAGGAGGGTATGATAGGTAGTACTTTTGAAAATTAAAATAGATGAACTTAATAGTTTTATTATTTATTCTTTAATAGAGGTGGGAATGAAATTTTCCTTTGTGGGACTACGTACAAATAGTCTAAAAAATACTATAATTTCAAAAAGTGTGATAGCGGGGGAAGTTATAATTTCTCTTTCCCCCTTATTTATTGTTGCGAAGGGTAAAAATGGAACATACCACAGAAAGCGAATGCGTTAAACACGCATTTCATTAGAAAGCATTTTCAGTAAGTCCGCTTTCTAATTAAAGTGGGTTTAACAAATCAGCTTTAATTTTAAAGATAAGTCCTTAAAATCGGGTTTGATAAATACGCTTTCAATATGTGTATTTTTATCATTTTTTTTATTATTTTTTTATATTAAAAATAAGTACAACACCAAAAGTTATTTTTTGATACCGTACACAACTCTTGACAATAGAACAGCTAAGCAAAAGACAAGTGTGTCCTCTAACTCCCCTGCGGACTTAATGTTTTTGGCTGGGATAGGATATCATTTAGAAATGGGATATCACTCAGAAAGCGGATTTGATAAAAACGCTTTCATTACAAAGCGGATTTGGCATATCCGTCTATTAATAAAAGCAGGTTTAACACAACTGCTTTCCTTGAAATATAGTTACAGTTTTTTATTGTTAAAAGCGGGTCTGATAAATACGGTTTCAATAGAAAGCAGATTTAGTAAGTCCAATTTTAAATGAAATCGTAATTGATACATCTGTTTTTTCAGATAAAGTCGTACTTACTAATTCCGCTTTTAATGAAAGCGGATTTCGTACTTCCGTTTTAAAACAGCCGTAGTTTGATAAATAAGTTGAAAACGGCTGTAGATTGGTATTTAAGTTTAAATTTTGGGGTACTTTAGTAATAGATCCTTCATTTCTCTCTCGCTCTCTCTATTTATATCTCTCTCTCTTTTTATATCTCTCTCTCTCTTTCTCTGTGTCTTCATCTCCTCATTTCTCTTTATCTACAACCTATGAAGCATAGATATGGATATGAAATACGGATACGATACGATACAGATACAGCGATACGACAAAGTCTAAAAAAGTAGAATACGGGTACGACTAAGATACGGATATAATAAAATATATTTAATATTTTTATTGTTTTCAACCAACGTAACACTTATATATTTTGTTAGTTCTTTAATATATAATAAGAAAAATTAGTAATTCATTTTAGTTTCAAGAAAATATATATCGTGTCGCTGTGATATATTCAGAAAGTAAATGAATCAAAACTAATATTTATCTAGTATTTAGAAGTTATTTTTGCTAAGATTATAATGTAATAGCTTTATTTTATGCTCTTTTGACATGTAATTGTAAATAATACTTAAAAAACTCATGTGCCTTTGAAATAATATGAAATTTTTGTTAAAGTATTGTATAGTATGTGAATTCGAAAAATGTTAAAAGTTCAACTAAAAAATTATATATGTTGCTCTACTACAAAAGTATCATAATATTTAATTATTATCGGATACGTAGAAGGTATATCTGATACGTAATCTCGAGTATCTGACGAGTATCGTATCCGATACGATATCTGACACAAGTACGTCAACCTCAACGAAGTATCCGTGTTTCGTAGTCTACAACCTAATACACATACACATACACAACACACACAGAGCACAGACTCGCACACACGTGTCCACAGATCTAGACGCACAACACAAATAGCACACAGACACCCAAACCCACACGAAATACACACCTTCACGAAAATTGTCCGATTTGAATTTTGGTGTTGTTTTGGTTTTCAATTTCCAATTGAGCTCGAGTAATTTGCGGCAATCCATTTAATAGCCATAAAACATCACAGGAAAAGATCTTGTGTTTCATTTTGACCCACTTGAGCTCAAACCAAAAAAAATTGAAAATCGCCATATAGGACACCAAGTGTTCGTGGAATTGCTTCACAATCAATTGAAGTCGATATTGTTGGGAGCAAATTCAAATCGTTACTGAAATTTCAACTTTCCTGGAAATAAGATAGTGAAATGGGGTTTGATTTTAATTGGATTGTAAAATGGCTCGCTAGATGGTTTCTCTTTTGGGTGGGGGTTTTTTAGCTAATTATTGGGTGAAGTGGAGATCGGTTTTATTGTGAGGATTGTGGAATTGAATAATTAATGTATTTACATTTCCTTGGGTATCATTGTTTATCGCATGAGAAGTTTGATATGCTGTTAGTACTGAATTTTAAGGTTCATTAGGCTGCATTTAGTATGTGGCATGGAAGAAGAGAACATTATTTAATGCATTTTTAATTGTACATTGTTGTTTGTATATTGGGTAATAAATTGGCCAAGTCCTGGTGATGAATCAATTGGCTTGTTGCTTCTTCATACCTAGACAAAACTGCTCACTCATATACGTTATTATACTTTCCAAAATTCTTCTCCCCTTGCATCTTGAAGATGGTATTTGAGCTTCGGAACATATTGGAACTCAAGTCCCTTGGACAACCAGTGATCGAATATTTTGTTTGTATGTAAATGGACCAAAATGTAACAAGGCGTACTTTAACGACTTTCGGTCGGTCATATGACCTGCTCCAAGCTTCATGTAAATTCTTTTTCATAAGTTGCGCACATATATCTTAGAGCATCTCCAAGAGGCTGGCTAAACTCACCCCTTTAGCTATTTTAGATAACTTCTGCCCAAAATGTTGCTCCAAGAGACTTAGCTACTCCCTTATCTAAAATAGATAACCACATTTTCAGTCTCTGGATGTAGCCAGCCCTTCTCCCTCGCTGGCCCTCTCTCTCTCTCTCTCTCTCTCTCTCTCTCTCTCTCACTGAAGCTCCACAGCCCTCCATCGCAGGTTCCACCGAAGATCACTGAAGCTTCACCGACATTCAGCTTTACCGAGAAGGCCCCACCATCCTGATTGTCTTGCCTCCACTCCTCTCCATCGCCAACGCACGCCTCCGTCATCCGCCCACCCTTCCTTTTGCTATCTCGTTTGTGCATCACCCTTCCTCTTGCTATCTCTGTCCCTTTTTCCCTGTAAGTAAAACTCTTTAATTTTAGATTCTCCCTAATGTTGTTAGGCTTTTGATTTTGTTCTTTTGTCTTAGATTTGTTAACACAAAAAAGATTCAAAATACCTTCTTCAATGGTGGAGAGGATTTGTGGTGATTTTTTGTTTTCATGTTCTAGACTTGATTTGTTTGAATTAATCTTCATTGATCTATTTCATTTTGGTAGATCTCCGTCTACGAACATGAAAAGAAAAAGGCAGTTTACTTGATTTGGGGAATTTGTTCAGCTCTGTCAATTAAGCAATTGATCTTTGTTCGGTTTGAATTAGTCAAAAAACTAAACTGGTTTCAAAATTGTAGTTCAGTTTAATTGCCATTCATTTTGCTTTTAAAAAAACCTGATGGGTGTTGCCTGGGTATGTATATTTTGATCATGATGTATACTATAGATTCGGTTTATTGCAAAAGCATTACATATGCTGGAGGGATTGTGTTTATTAGCTCAAAATTGAGCCTTCTCGGTTCATCATGGATTTGATGTTTATTAGCTCAAAACAAACTGGTTCAAGACCTGTTCTTGCTAAATTTGGGATTTTTTTTCTTTCTTTTGGGCTTGTGATATTTGTTATTATCTGTATTGTTTTTGATTTTCTTGTTTTGTTAGTGTTGGAAATTAGACTTCAATTGGGACCTCTTATACTTTTGCTTATCTTGGATGCTATGTGTTGCCATGGAAAATCATTTTATGTCGTTGTGTTGCCAAGGAAAATCATTTTAATATCAGAATCCAATGCTATGTGTTGCCATGCTATTGTTCACTTCATGCCTTTGTTGATTTATCTTGATTAGTATGATTGGAAGCATACCGTTGTAAATATGAAAATATAAATTTTAAATTTTGTGACCGTTGTAAATATGACCGTTATTAATAAAAATTAAAATTTTAAAATTTTAAAATTTTGATGACGTGACATAACACGTCAGCATGTGATGTCATCAATATGGTGATGACATGACATTAAATAGTATTTTAAATTTTATTATTGAAAGTTAGTTAAAGTTAATTGAAGTATTTAACTAAAATAGATAGCGTTGTTGGAGTGAGCTTGAAAAAGTGGTTAGCTAAAGTAGATAATACAATATTTAAATACATTTTAAGTAGCTATTTTAGATACTCCTCTTGGAGATTCTCTTAGCTACTTGTCCAAACCTTTTTTTTTTTTTGTTAGGACTTGATGCCCAAGTTGTATTTAGTACACAAATGTTTTACCACTTAAATAGTATACTTAAGTTGCGTTTGCGGCTTATAAAATTTATAAGTTACTTTTTCAACAAGTGTTTATCAAATGTGTTTTATAAGAAAAATATTTTCATTAAATAAGTATTATTTGGATATTCAAAATAAAAAAATGCTTAAGAAATACTTTTGGATGTAAAAATCCTTATTTATATCGCAATTGTTAAAAATGCTTAAATCAATAGTGTTTATATTAATGTTGGTATTAATTTTTTTTGGGGAAATTCCTTCAATTCAATAAACTTGATTGTGGGTGTTTTGACGAACAAATATTTCTGTTATTCGATTGAAATTGTAACATCTCCTGTAGCATTTGGAAGTGTCATTACATTTAGAAATGGTGACCTAATGTTTCAGTAAACCTGTTGTTATTCAAGGATTCATTTCTTATAACATTCAACGATGAATAAGATTCATCAAAATTAATGCAATCTTGAATCAAAAAATTCGAAGAAAAAATCAGCCATAGCATTTACTTTGTCATTGGATTGCACAAAATATAACCAGAAATATTTGCAACAAAATTTAAAAAATAATTTTTATAAGCCCCATCTGATTTGTACTATTTGTTTTGGATGACCTAAAATTGAAGAAGAAAAATTAACCATATAAACATTAGCATTCTAATTATGTTCTATTACATTAATAAATAAATTATCTTTATTTAAAAGATTACAATTACAAGTTTTTCATTATATACTCTAAAAACTTTACCTTACGACGGACAATATCTTGTAATTTCGCTTTCTTCGAACAATGAGAATGTATTTAATATGTAAGTTATAATGATTGAAATTCATGGCATCATTTTAATCCAAAAAGAAACAACCAAATTATTCAACCATAACAAAGCATAAAAAATCATAGTGCCTTGGCAGACAAAGCAAAAAATGGAATCTCCCTATGTTGCAGTACCAGAACAATCACAGGATAAAGAATAGTTATCTATTTGAAAAATTGGTAGAATATATGACACTAGAGGATCTTCAACTTAGTTTTCCAAAATAGTTAGGTAAAATATATTTAAATATTAAATTTTTTATTTTATTTAGTCATTTTTTATAAATTCACTTAAACCATACTCTTTACTTTAGCTAACTATTTTACTCAACTTTTATTATCTTTCAATAATTTAAAGGGAATTCAACATATATATCGAGAGAGAAAGAGGTAGAGATAATTTAGAAAGGCTAAATGACTCTTTATATTAGGAGAGCCATTTGGCGAAGTGGGAAATAGAGAGTGAGTTGTAGAAAGGTTTTTTGTGTTGGGTTAGTTAAAATAACTAAGAAAAAGGAAACAGAGAGTGGATCGGAGATGTTCTTATTCAGGTAAAGAACTAATCAATACACACAATAGTAACTGAAGTTCAAATCCATAATTGAAAATTCAAACTGAAACAAGATATGAAGGATGCAATTTCAAAAAAATTTAAAAACCAAGCTTTCCAATTTGGTGAAATTAAGAACTAGCCTAAACATGAGCCACTGACCACATCACTAAGTTAACAATTGCTTCAAGAGAAAATGCAAAATACTTCAAGTTCATATACAAATTGAAAACGTGTATAATGAAAATTTAAAAATTTAATTTGATAAATCACTATTGTTAAATAGGTAATGGATCTCAACAACTATTAAAATTTATAATTAAATTAATAATAAATATAATAATCACATCATCAATAACAAATATAACACATGGAACTGATACTAGCGGAATGTGAATTTTTCAAATTGATAGCATGAAATCTAAACTTAACTTCCAAATATGAGATAAAGATTCTTGTTATTACCTGCCGGTGAAATCGTGGATAAACTCGACTTCAAAATACTATCAGATAAAGATTCTTACGTGGCGATGAACTCCTCCCTGTCCTTCTTATCAAATCCAAATTGAAGACAAAAACGTAACAAACTTCCCAACGCAACCCTCAATATATACACAGTTACACACACACACACACACACTCCACTATTCTTCTTTCATTCCACGGCAGAACAAGAAGACCACAGCACCATAACCATGGGAAAACAAGCGGTGACTGAGAACAACGACCTCAACACTAGCACCAACCCAACTCAAACCCATGCCTTCAAGCTTGTTGGTTTCAACAACTTCGTCCGCACCAACCCTCGCTCCGATCTCTTCCGAGTCAAAAACTTCCACCACGTCGAGTTCTGGTGCGGCGACGCCACCAACACCTCTCGCCGCTTCTCTTGGGGCCTTGGCATGCCCATCGTCGCCAAGTCTGACCTCTCCACAGGAAACCAATCCCACGCCTCTTATCTCCTCCGCTCCGGTCACCTCAACTTCCTCTTCACCGCCCCGTATTCCCCCTCCATTTCCATCTCCACCACCGCCGCCACCTTCACCTCCGCCATCCCCACCTACTCTCACTCGGTGTTTCATTCTTTCGCCGCCTCCCACGGCCTCGCCGTCCGTTCAATCGCCGTCGAAGTCGAAGACGCCGATTTGGCCTTCTCCGTTAGCGTTTCCCATGGAGCAAAACCCTCCTCCCCTCCCATCCTTCTCGATAGCCGTGTTGTGTTGGCTGAGGTCCAACTCTATGGCGACGTCGTTTTGCGTTACGTTAGCTACAAGGACCAATCAAACCTTCCAAACTCAGACCACCAACACCCTAGTTCTTGGTTTTTGCCGGGTTTCGAACCCATTGACCAAACGTCGTCGTACCCAGACTTGGATTTCGGGATTCGCCGGCTCGACCATGCCGTCGGGAACGTGCCGGCACTTGCTCCGGTGGTCGAGTACATCAAAAGGTTTACTGGGTTTCATGAGTTTGCGGAGTTCACAGCCGAGGACGTGGGTACTAGTGAGAGTGGATTGAATTCAGTGGTGTTGGCGAGTAATGATGAGATGGTTTTGTTACCATTGAATGAACCAGTGTATGGGACGAAGAGGAAGAGTCAAATTCAGACTTATTTGGAGCACAATGAAGGTCCAGGACTGCAGCATTTGGCATTGGTGAGTGAGGACATATTTAGGACTTTGAGGGAGATGAGAAAGAGGAGTGGAGTTGGTGGGTTTGAGTTTATGCCGTCGCCGCCACCCACATATTATCGGAATTTGAAGAACAGGGCTGGGGATGTGCTAACAGACGAGCAGATTAAGGAGTGTGAGGAGTTGGGGATTTTGGTGGACAGGGATGATCAGGGGACATTGCTTCAGATTTTCACCAAGCCTATAGGAGATAGGTATGTTTTTACTTAACCATCTTACATGCTTGCTTATAGCAATTGTTAACTTTTTTATCTTTCTGATTTCTTCTGGCAATGACCAATGATGGATGGATCTATGGGCTGGATGGGGGCGACCGCTGCCTCTTGGTTTGAATAATTCCTTAGTTTGACGTGATAAGATTTTTTCTATTTTTCTAAATGGTCCCCTGAAAAACTGTTGAAAGAATTCGTCTCCCTAAACCCAAATTCTGGATCTGTCCCGAGTAATGAGTTTTTGTTATGCAGAGATGAATATTTGGGTTTGGAAAATAATTAAATCAAACCAAACCAAGCCTTGTATAGGTCGGCGTATGGGTTGGCTATATGAGTCCATTTTCGTTATTCATTTGGGTGATGTGTTATAGGCCCATTTAAATTGAATATTTCTATATCTACTTTTAGTACAATATCATGAGAAATACAGGCCATCGTCGTTGGAATCCGGCTTTAGTCTTTAGATAATACCCAAAAATTAATGTCTGTGTTTGGCAGTGTTAGTTAAATGTAGTCATTAAGAACATACAGAGGTCGTTGAAATCTGTCTTTGATGGAAAACGAAAATCAGTCTATGGCTTTAAATTGAAACAAAAAATTGGGTGCTGATAACGTTATGGCCTGTTTGGTCGAATTGCGGCTGTCCCGTAATAATCTAGAAACATAAATGAGAGTACCCATGAAATGTGAACACTGTCAACAAAGAACTCCCTAGTGAGACCTGTGTATACTTAGATGCATTTTTCATTGGTATCCTAATTCTTTCTTGTTATTTAAACTAAGCCTGCGCCCACTTTAGTGAGAACACTATGTCATAGTTTCTCAATTTGGTATGTAATGTCAATGCTTAGGCCAAAATCAAAGAAAATAACAAAGCTAAATTCAGGATATTTGTTTTTTATCATACATTTTTTTCATCTTTGTTTTCTGCAAATTTCTTGTTATTTTGGAAGCATTGACTGTCGCATTAGTCTGAATGTCTTTAATTGCTTTAAGCTTGTAACATGAAAAATTTTACTTGTAAATTGGAACTAAATTTAATCATGTACAGGATTCCTAATCTACATTTGTTAGTATTAAGATATAAGCCAGCACAGCACATAAGAAATTTGAGGTGCAAGAACAAATAACAAGCTTCCAAAATTTTTATTATGTATGCACTGATATTTCATAATAAGATATATATTCTTGTGCATTTAACCTTTATTATGCCATTACTGTGGTGTTTCTCGAGACTTATGGCCCCAAGCTTATACTAGAATTTATCAGTATATGGCCTCCATAGAAACGAAAATTGAGCATTAAGGGAGGAGGAGCTATAAGGGGTATAACCCCATGCAATGAGCCAGCAAACACCAGACATTCTGATCCAAAGGCCGTATTTAGGAAGTAGTACCCCTTTAATAATGAATTGTACGAGGCACTGGTGTACAACAACCACAAGTACAACAAAAGATCTTTGAGGTCCTACTTTGCCTTTCTAAGCCAAAAAGAAAGCTGCAAGGTGTCTCAGAAGTTATCCATTCAGCATTTTGTGTTCGAGCTTAATGTACATTGATCTAAGATTTCCTTTGAGGAGTTACCAGAGTGATGTAATCATTCCCAAAAACCCTATTTTTTTTATTTTATTTTTATCACCCCAAAGACCTTGTTATTTCTCTCCTTTCAAGTATTCTACACTGCTGATGAGAATCCCAGACATAAGATTTTTACAACGTCATCTCTGCCAACTAATGACATACTCGTGCATGAGAAAGATTCATATGCATTCAGTAGATGAACTATCATAGAACAAGTGTTGATGGGACGCTATGATTGTTTTACGGAAAAGATGAGTGCTTTGTTGATTTACACAACCACTAGATCTAAAGCTCAGTCTATTAATTGATTTGTTGAAGATAACTACTTTACAACAGTGGCATGCTCCCCAAATTTGATGAAGATAGACCGTAGAATACTCAACTTGATCTCTCCATGAGATCAGCAAAATCTGTTGCACTTGGCCACTTTCAATAATTCCCCTTTAACAAAAGAGTAATACTATTTGGACCTAAAAATCTGATATAATTTACTGACATAATGATGTGATTTTATAGGAATTATTGAATTAACGTCAACTTCCAATATTTGATGGGAGTCTATAGTGAATTCAAAGATCTAAGTGAATTAGGTCAGTAAATTAGGTCTCAATAACATTGCTCTTAACGAAATAGCTATGACATTCCTGAGTAAACTTGAATCATGAAATGATATGTTGTTCTAATCAGTGATGAATGGAACTCGTAGATGCAAGGTTGATATTCCACTCCCTACATTTTGAGGAAACAACCAGGAGTCTCTTAGTTTTTAAGATCTTCCTCTCGGTGAAGAGAAAACATTAGGTGGCTTTATATCCCCAAAACTCTTGCTTTTAGGCTGAGATCTACAACATTCTAACCAAATTGAGTTTTTCCATTCTGAGAACAAGAGCTACACGTATCTAGTCACTAAAGCTCTAGTCCTCTCAACCAGGTTTTTGACATCTTGTTCCTCATTGGGATCCCATATCACTTTATTGCCAGTGGTATTAAAGTCACGACCTTGTCAATGAATTTCGAGAGGATTTGCAGTAATTAGAGGGAACACCAAGGTGATGATAATTAGAGATGCTTTTGTAAATGCTCAGTTATAAGTTACCTTTCACCTTCTTGGAGACTTATAATGGACGGATTGCTCTTTCAAATGTTTGATTTTAGGATGAATATCATTTGAAACTTATTAAGTGCTCTCTTAAGTGAGGGAAGAGACTAAATGCCAGCATGGCAATAGTGTAGTCTAGTCATAACTAAAGTATATTTGAGCTAGCTTGGCCGTATCAAACTTTGGGTGATACCTAAATGTTGAACTACCAATTTGTCAGTATTAAGGAGGAGAGTCAAACCTTACCTACTCAACTCAAAATGTAACGGGAAACGAGATTCTCTCCCCCCCCCCCCAACCCAAAAAAAAAAAAAAAAAAGCACACATCAACCCACCTCAAACAAAAAAAAACCCAAAAGGAGAAAAAGAAACATCCTTTGTTTCCTCGAAGTTGAATCATTCTTTATGCCTTCTCAATTATGGGGAGTCAATGGTTCCCAACATGCTCATCTGTGCAGAAACATGTTCATAACGTAATCATAGTTATTTAGGTATGGATTTATACACGAATGATAGGGAGGACACAATACAAATTTCTGGAAATATATGAATATATGTGTACATGTATTAAAAACATTTTGAAAAAATAAAATCGTGGGCCAAAGATTTCTTGGCCCAAGCGTAGCTTTGCCATTGTTAAACATTGGTGTCTACAGCAGGAATAGAGTACTATCTAAAGCAAAGAAAAATATCGCAACATGTTGTGGACTAATAATTTTTGTTTTTTATTTATCAGAGAATGACTTTTTTGTGTTAGGATAAGACCTGACATTCTTAGACACGACTTGTGAAATCGACATGACTTGGGTGTAGTCTTAATGCATTGGGGTGGTTAACGGGTTAATTTGATAAATTCTAAAAAAATATAGGTATCTCAGTCACTCCCTCATCTCACGCCTCCCATCTCTTAGACTCATTTGAATTTGGTAGTAATTTAATATTTATTTTTTGTTTTTTATTTTTTCAGCTATGATTTATTGTTATAATAAATAAGTTAAACAAGTGTAATGTCCGGTGAGTTGATGATTTTTTGTGTGAACTCAAAATATTTTAACAGAATATCTTATTTACTAGTGACACAAGAGTTATGTCGGATAACTCATCTAATAAACGAGTTTGTGTATAGGTGTTATAGTTGGACCCGTTTATATAAACGAATAGGGTATAGATAGAGAGTTTTTTGACACGAACACGTTCCACCTGATACGAAACTGTTCCACTCGACACGATTGCCAGGCCTAGTTAGGATATAAGGAAAACACATTTTGATTGAGACTTGTTTTGAATATGGTAGAGAGGATCTTGGTTTTCAAAATTTGATTGAATGAGGGCTCCAAATTTGGTGTTAGTAGTAAGATGGATTGGTCTTGGTGAATGGTCCAGATTGTAGGGTCTTTGGTTGACCAATATAAGAACATCTCCAATAGACTCTTTATTCTCACTCAAATTTTATTATAGGGATTCGACCTTTAAAATTTTTTTTCCAATAAACTATTTATTTAGACTCTCTAAAATAATGAATCCAATATGACTCTCCACATTTAGAAAGTCAAACTCAGTCTTTATTCTATTTTTTTGAAACAGAAAAAAAGTATATATTTGTCTTTTCATCCAAGACATTTAAGGTAAATGTATGTCATTTAAAACAATAGAGGAAAAATATGAGGGAAGTCAAATTTTTTACAAAAAAGGACAAAACATAAAATGATAAAATGACAAGAATATAGAGTCCTATTGGAGTGGTGTGTAAAAATTCACTCTCTATTGTAACTCTTTATCTATTTTAGAAAAGATGCTTTCTAAAATAAAGAGCACTGTTGGAGATGCTCTAAGAATATTGGCTTCCTCTTGGCAGTAATACTGTAGTATCTGAATGTGAAGGACTTAAGGGTCCAAACCATGTAATAAAAACGGCAGGACTGAAGTTGAAAGCAGAAATGTCAAGTGCACGGGATAAGATTATACTTCTTCTGGATACTACACTTATTCAAATGGTGCTATTGAATAGAAGTTTCCTACTTCGTGTTTGTTTTAGGATTTTAAATTAGGGTATCCAATAGGTATGAGAACATTCAAATTTAATGGAATCAAGAGTATTGGAAGAGGGGAAGATGGCGATCTAGGTAATGTGATTCGTAGAAACCACACTACTTGGGGATGGCTTGCATTCCTGCAAGAATGTGACGCTTGTTTCACTTGACTATCCCAAGCCAGCGTGGGATGTCGCAATCTGTGTAGGCTTAAGCAGCCTTTAAAAAATTATCAAATTTCTTTATGAGAAGGGCATGGAATCTATTGCTCAAGGTTTGTTATCTCCTACCTCAATATGTGTAGCTGGTTTATAGCCAGGGTATAGGCAAACTACCTTTCTAATATGTCTTAATCTATTCTCTCGACTTACGGGTCATTATGATTGAAAACTCGGATGGTTGGATTAGACTTGGGTATTGTGCAAGTAGGGGTGCAACTTGGGTTGGGCAACCCGAGCCTAACCCGAAAAAATTAGGGTTTAGGCAAGGGTGTTTAATACTTGTGTTGGGTTTGGGTTAAAAAATTCAACCCAAATTCAATTTGGGTTGGGCTCGGGTTAAGGCCTGGTGAACCCGAATTCAACCCGAACCCGACAAAATAAAAAAAAAAATTATATATATATTAGATATATAAAGCATTAGTACTGATTTTTTATTTTTGTTCTATCGTTTTCTGTCTCTCTCGTTCTCTCAGTCTCTCTCGTTAAAAATTTGGTTGAAATTATTGGTTGTTAATTTAAATGAATATTATGTAATATATGTATTAGGTTTAGAATAACAAGCCTATTTTGGGCTCTACCCGAATTGAACCCATAAAGTAACCCGAAATCATTAACCCGAGTCCGCCCGAATTAAACTCAGGTAGTGCTCGAGTTGAGCTTCCCAACCCAAGGTAGGGTTAGGGTTAGGGTTAGGGTTAGGGTTGAAGATTATATACCTGGGGTTGAATTATGGTTGATTGTCCAACCCGCCCAAGTTGCACACCTATGCAAGTGTTTTCAAAGCTCCAATGGTACTGTGTTTTGATTTGTTTATTTGTGGTTGACGGGAAGGTGAATGCTTTACAAGGGTAGGTGGCAGGCCTCATAAAAGCACTTTTAGCTGACACTTGTATGTTTTGTACAAGCGAATCATATTCAAGCTATTATGTACTCTTAGCAAGGTCTCTTCTACTTCATAATAACAATTGAATGGGTTGTTGGAATAAGCATGTACCAATGGATGCTCTCTTGGAAAATATAAGAACTTGAAGAGGTTTGTGGGAAAAAGAGGCAAGTTGCTACAGAATTGTGCTATATTTGTACTTGATTTTGTCCCTTTTGCATGGAACGATGACCAAAGGTAAGAGTGAAGAGACTTTGATCTAATTTGCTAGAGGACTTCCAATTTACATAGGCATTAATTTGTCAAAGACAATTTGGAAGAGTTAAGTTTCCTTTTGTTTCTCATGGTATTGCAAAGATCCATAGGTGTAGTTTCCATTTCACTGATAACGGGCATATATACTCCTAGGAAACAAGGAAGGCCATGCTGACTCAATCCTCATTGAAAGCGAGGTGACCCTGTTCACTAAATTTTTGATGGGCATGGCCATGCAGATCTTCCTTCAGAGGAATTCATCGGAGGAGGAAACTAGGTCTATGAGGAACATGTGTGTTCTATTTATTCTACTCAACATGGGCTTCTCTTTACTGAATGCACTTGATGACCATTTTGGATCAAGTTATTTGCTAAATGGGAAGCTATCACATTAGAACCTTTAAACTGCCTATTTTATCCTCATGATCGTATAGCTACTTTTGCTTGTTATGCATTTGTTTCCCTCACTTTGTTTCCTGTTTTAGTTTTTTTGGGGCTCTTCTATTTATCATTGACAACATCTAGCTTTTTATTGATCCAATATATTTTTTTCTATAAAAGATAGAACAATTTTACGTTTTACTTTGTTAACTCGCATTGGTGCAGGTAGGTAGTTGCATGCGAAACCTTTAGCACCACAACTGCCTGTGTTGAGGAAACATGTTGTAGTTATTTATATGGTGTTGTTAGAAGTATTACAATGAGGTGAACAAATGCTAGGAGAAAAATCCATCTCACTTTAATTTTTCTTGCGTTAAGAAAGATTGATAAGGTCAACAATGCCCCTTTTTTCGAAAATTAAGTCGGTGTTGGGCAGTTTTATTGCAACAACAAAAAAAGGGAATGAAGAAAAAAAAATTAAGATAATATATGCCCTTTTTCAGGAAATTAAGTATGTGTTGGGCAGTTTTATTGCAACAACAAAAGAGGAAATGGAGAAAAAAAATTCAGATAATGTTGAAAGGATTGTTGTGTGAAGTATCTTGCCAACTTCCCCCCTCCCCCCCCCCCCCCCCCTTCTTCCTGTCTGTGTTAAATGTAATTGGACAACAGAATATCTCCTCTTTAATTAAATGCTTTCAATTGCTCGTTCTTTTGTGCAGGCCCACCATATTTGTAGAGATTATTCAGAGAGTAGGGTGCATGCTCAAGGATGAGGAAGACAAGCCATACCAGAAAGCTGGATGTGGAGGGTTTGGAAAGGGCAATTTCTCAGAACTCTTCAAATCGATTGAGGAATATGAGAAAACACTTGAAGCGAGAGCAATCGCTAAACCAACTGTTGCTTGAGAACTTCGGTCTTAAGTTTTTTCCTGTCATCTCATTGTGCAGTTGGAGTTAGTTTGTCTTATGCAACCTGAAAAGTTGAAAATAAGATGTGCACTTATAAGCAACCCGCTCCCTCCCCCAACCCAAACAACTAAGAATAATAAGAACCATTCTGAATTCTTCAAATTGCTTCAAAAATTCTGATTGCTACCAGTGACAGGTGTGGTCTATGTACACTACATAAGATTTGTAATTGATTGCATGGATGGATTTCGGTATGTAAATGAGGTGAATATGTTTCCTATGTTGCTGGATTGTGTAAGATTAAGTATATATGTGGAACAAAACTGTTTAGGAGTGATTCTGAGATGGGTTTCTTTTGAGGTAATAGGTGGTACGCCTATCTAATTAGTGGTAACAAGGGCTATACATAAGACTTTCTTCTCTCTTACCAGAAATTCGAATTCTTCTTGTGGGTGGGGGTGCTAAGGAGTAGCCCTCATTAGCAACTTGTTGGGAAACTTTTTGCCCAAATTCAATGTCAAATTTTGTTCATGCTAGTTAAAAATATATTTATTCACGATATAAAAAACAAGATTTTTGTTTGACTATTTTATTAAGAAATATTTTTACCAAAGTGAGATATTTTGGGTTACGTAATTCCACATTGATAGTGCTTTGAAACAGGATAAAGGTTATATAACCATTCTTGTGTGACTTAACCATTGCGTTAAACTTAGACCCTTGACACCGTTCGTGCATGGGAAGGGTAGCAAGGGAGGAGATAAACGGGTATTAAATCAAATGGTTCAAGACCATCACTTGTCATACTAAATGTACTTGAAAAATATTTCCTGGTTTGAACTGGAGAAAAAAGCTCAAAATCAATTTGCGTTTAGCACAAACAAAACCAAGGGACTTGTTAAAGTAAGGCAGCTCAGTTGTAGCTAACTTACGTGCTAATGGTAGCGCTAGCTAAGTAAGGTTTGTTGCTAGTAAGGGAAACTTGAGCTACAAACTTCGAAAACAAGCCAATTAGTCGCTTAGCGGAACTCGTTCCCAATACAAATATATCTCAATTTTGAGCAAATTATGTTTCATATCTTTATTACTACGGGAGTAATGCTACACTGACCAAATTTTGAGATAAATTTTAAACTCAAATGATATAACAGTTGATTATTTGTAATTTTTATTGGGACCCAAATGACATAACGTCAATTAAAAAAGTCCAAATCAACTGTCATGTCATTTGAACTTCAAATTTAGTCCAAAAATTTGATCAATCTAGCATCATTGTTACTACGGTCCCAACCTCACTTCACCTCATCTTTCTCATATAATTATCTAAGTACAAAGATTGAAAAAAATAAAAAATAATTTTTATTTTTTACAATTGAGATAGTTTTAAATTTTACTTTAAAATTATTCCGACTAATATGAACTCCTTAAATTTAGTTTTATAGAGAAAATATGTCATCTAAGAGTCCATTTGAAGTGACTTATGCCGCCACCACCACCACTGCTCAACCCCACTATAATCAGTACTTAAATTTTTTTTATCTCTCATCTATGTTTGTGATTTAATTTTGAGTGTGAATACAAATATGCTTATAATTAATAAATTTTTTTATTACTCTGTGCCTTCAAGCACGGACAATAACTAATTCTTTCAAATTACTTAAGTTGGTCTTACATTGCCCTAAAATTAAAATTTTATCTTTTATACGAATAATTATTTTGACACAACTTTTCATCTAATTTACGAGACATCCAAAATTGGGACTATAAAAAAGCAAAAACTAATTTGAGATATAATGGGTCAGATGGCATAATTGACCTTCGATGTTTACTAAAACATTATTGAGAATGGTATTTATGCCACTTATTCAGATAATATCAGCAAGAAAATCGAGCAAACAAATATAATCAAACAAGTTCTACGATACAAAAAAATATCAAAACACATTTTTCTAAAACGTTTCTCAAAAATAATTTTCAAATACTATTTTTTGAGATATAAACTAAAGAGGGCCTTAAATTCACTCCAATAAATTTTTCTCAACATAAGTTTCACTTAAATTCATTATATATGATCGATGAGTAGCAAAAATAAGGACACGTACACTACGAGATCCAAGTCTTAAACAAAATTGGCAAAGAAACCAAGAAAACAGGATATCTTGCAGTGTCGGTGCCGCCTCAACGACTGAAAAAGTTTCCAATTTTCCAAATTTGTAATAAGTAGAAACAGGATAAAACAACCAAAGTTCCAGAACCATTAAGGTCATTTTGTTGACGGATATGGGAAAACAGAAATTCTGCAGAAATCTCCACAGCAAAATGTGTGTCCAGGCAATCTCTTGTGCATTCAAATTAGTTTCAATACATGAGTAAGACTGGTTTAAACCTATACTACGCATGCTCCATCAATTGCTAACAAAAATTTTCTCACATAAGCCCTAACTAATACAACAAGGGGCCTATCATGCAAAAAAAGATTTTCCAATTGCTTTCTTCCCCCCCCCCCCCCCCAAAAAAAAAATACAAAAAACCAGAAGGAAAAGAAAAGAAAAGAAAAGGCAAAAGAAAAATAGATTAAAAGCAAAGAAATCAAACTTGGTGTAATCTCCACTCCTGGCTGGGGGTGTTATCCAAGCAACAATGTTGATAATATCTCTCCCATAGTCTTATCAGGCACGTCACCTTCATGGTTTACTTCCAAGCCAGACTCAAGAACAGCAGCATCCAATACTAGCTTCCTTTTCGCAATCTCATAAACATTCTCATCCACTGTATCCTTCGTCACCAACCTTTTAAAAAACAATAATAAGAAAATAAATCGTCAAATCAAAAGTACTGCCATAAAATGAATGAAAAGAGGGGTGGTAAACGAGGGAGGAAGGATAGAGGGGTGTTGAGGAGTGAAGGGGCACCTGTATATCGTAACAGGTTTTGTTTGGCCAATGCGATGACAGCGATCTTCAGCCTGCCTGTCAATCTGTGGGTTGAAATCCATGTCATGAATGATAACAGTATCAGCTCCAGTCAGATTCAAACCCTGCCCTCCAGCTCTCGTGGACAGCAAGCATGCAAATATGGAATTGTCATTATTGAATGTATCTACGATTGTCTGTCTTTCCGTCACCTGAGTACTGACATTAACAGAAGTAATACTCAAACAATCAATTGAAAAATCAATGACAAAATCTTTGTTTTTGGACAACAGAATTGAACCCGCAATCTTTACATACTGTTGACAAATTACCACTAGCACTGCAATCACAATTATAAATAGACATGATGACACTTGATTAATCCTCCAATCAATCCTATTATTTGCACAACCAAATGCAGCTATTTGACCCTTTCACAAATGCCTTCAGAGCAATGAAGACGCTGAGAATAGGGATATTCACCAAAAGACTAGAAAAAGACCTTTCTGAGAAGCAAGAAATATCTCAACACAAATATGGCAGATATATGAATATATCGCAATCATGTGATGGCATCACCATATTTCATAATGACGAATATGAATAGTAAATAATCAAACTAACGCCAGTAGAGATACCGAGATACAAATACATCATTTTGGCCACAAATATTGCAACTGTGATGCATATTTGAAAAGGGTCACAAATGTACCAAAATGCATTCTTTTGTCAGAAAGTATAGGGGCATTCTTCTAAAAATAAGACAAAAACACTATTAATTCAGTATTTTCATGAAATTTAATAATGACAACTTCATCATCATACAGATATAAATCCCCACCAAACCAGCAATGTATATACTAAACTATATGCACAGTGCCAATGGAGCTAACATGGAATATCAGTTCAAAAGTAACTTTTTTCACCAGGACAATTTGAAGGAATAGTTAGTCATCATGACTACATAAGTAAGTCATACTGATATATCGGTCATGATACCACTTTCTTAGAAACCGTACAACAATTAATTATTTGCTTTAAACTTTCAGCCTTTTAATGCTCCAATGCTGAAGGAATACACAGGCAGAAGGAAAAGGTTGAAGAGATATCAAACTAAGAAAGATAACTATTAAACATATATTTCATAGATAAAAAGATGATGGATGAATATTTCCCTGTTTTATGATATTTGTGGAATACATGTCAATTTTCTATTGATATTATTTGTGGGAGTATCATGCTCAGCTTATATCCTTCCATATCGCAATATCTCACGATTGTGATTTTTTAGTCTTATCAAATACTGTTCAGGTCTCATGGATATGCAATATAGTGATAAATATATTCTTACAAATTAGTCCCTTAATCTGTCTCCTTACTGAGGAAAAGATACCCAATAGAACATAATGCCAGATGGCAAACTCAGAGGCATTACTCAGGAAATCTACTTGATACATGAACATGCATATGCCAGGTGATCAACTGCATTGCTTGCAAGAGGGAGATGAAGCTACAAAAACAGTTGTACCTTCCATCAAGGCGCCTGTAAGTAACCCCAATTACATCCAAAGTCCACTCCAATATATCGAGCATTGACGTCCATTGGCTAAAAATAAGAACCCGATGCCCACCTCGGTGTAGTATAGGTAGAAGTTTGGCTAATGCCTATATCAAATGAGCACTTATAATTAGTATTTGAGCACAGTAGATAAAGTCCTCACCTTTTACAAATTTTGACAACATACTAATTTTCTTATAAACATTTGTGTAGTAATTAAAAACATACCCGACATTTTGCTGAGACCATAACATGTTCCTCCAAAAGAGTTTCCTTTGTATCAGTGTCACCATAATAAAGTAAAAGCTGTAAAGAACCGTTTTAAACATATATAAACCCCAACATATGATTAATAATTCTTCCCATTATTGAAAAATCATCTCAACATACCAGAAAAATATAACTTTTAATATAATAGCTAAATCCATTTTAGGTGTGGAAAAAAATTGTAAACCCCCTTTTTAACAAGGAATAAGGAACAGCATCCATTCCTAGTAATGAAGCATTTACTTCAAAAATTGCTAGGAATTGAGTTGCCTTTTGTTCTTTTGGCTAAACACAATGGAATAATGCAAAAATAGGCGATTCATACATTCGTATTCTTATGTGCAAGTAACCAAGCAAAACTTCCACCTTTAAAGGAGCCCAAGGCTTCCATTTCGTGAATAAGGGTTGGAAGAGTGGGAAGTAAGGTTTATTAATCAAAGATTCAAAAAGGGATTGACAAGAAAACTCCCCCACAGAAGAAATAGCCCACTTGTTTCGGTCCAAAGAAGAAAGATTCAACACAACATTATCAAGAATACTCTTAACTTGTCTAAATATTGAACCAATTACCTTTGACTATAGCTTAATCATATTTGGCATTGTGTTTTTATTGTGATAATTGTTTTGAAAAATATTAGCAGTTGGAAAACGTGTTTTTTGAAGACAAATTTTGAGGCTAGATATGACTGGTGCTCAAGCAAGCACCATGGGCGCTAGAGCAGTGCTGTAGGAAACTGGTTGATTTTGTCTAGTAGCTCCTATTGACTTCGTGCTCACTTGGCACTTTGGCAAGCTCAAGTGAACTAGAGCAATTGCAGGAGAACAGAGCACATGATTTCGCTGTTTGAGTGAGATTTCTTCCTAACTCGGATCTATGTTGTCTTACCTATTTAGAGACAAATCTTGGACGTTTTTAGTAGAGGAAGACAAAAAAATAAACCTAGTTGAGAGCTTTGAAGATCTAGAAAAAGTCATTGTTGCTCTCCTTGAGTGTTTGATTCATATTCATAGTTACCAGAATTCATTAAACACTTGACGATCTATGATTTGGGCACATATATATCCCCAATACGGTGGGTTCACGATTTAGATCACTAAAATGTACAACCTTAAATTGTAATACTAACCTTAAATCGATTTGCTTTGAAACATGTAGCACAAATATAAAATAAATATTAATTAATACGTATATATAGATTTATAATTGTATAATATTTTAGATAATAAAAAATCGAACATAAATGTAAGATAAATGGTAACCAATTTAGTGGTTATGGATGTTCTATGATACATAACGTTGTGTAATAGTGAAAACAATCTAAATAAGAGTTCTAAAACGAATTGCGATCCAAAATATCATACCAGCTAAGTCTACTCCCATTGTACCTCGTACATAAGAAAGTGTCGTTTCACTTGCCCGTATCACGTACTGAAGCGACCCACGATAACCTTCTTTAATTGTTCTTAGAAATTCTTCACTTATTTCAATCTAACTCTTAAACTTGTGGCATTCCAGAATATCCCTTCTAGGTTTGTTCCAAAGTCTCAAAACTATTGTTCCTCTATAGAACAAGTTTGTTTACACATTGGTGATTTGATCTGTTGTCGGTAATTTCCTTGAGTTTTGGAGGTACAGTTTGAGGATCCACTGTGAGTTGGTGCGATCCATTGTGGATTAAGGCAATATGTGTTCCTAGAGTAGGAGTCTGATCCAAACCTTCATTAGAGGAGCCGGCATGGGATACCAATTAAACGGTGCAAGGTTCATCGACTGGAATATGAAATAAGAGGATATCTTATAGCTAGTGTGTCTAACGAGCAATGTAAGTATTGAATCTAACCCGCACAGATAGCCCAACAATGTGGAGTTGAGTCTGGGGCAAATAGACGATACTCAGACATCCTAGGTTTGATCCTCACAAGTGTCCTTCAAGTTTAACCAATACTTGTTAGCGAGTGACTACAGGTATACTCTACTAGGGTGGGTTTAATGTGCCCAACCTTGGAGAGGTTCCTCTATTAAATAAAAGTATTGGATCAATACTTCAATTTCAATAATGGAATTGGTTGGACTGAATTTGGCCCAGTGTTTTTTTTTTACACCAATTGGCGTTTCCCATGTTAAAATCGTTGTGTTCTTTTGTGCTTAATTTCTTGCCATTGCATGAGATTTTGTTTCTATTCTTGTGATTGATTACCTATTTAACTTGGTTAACCTTTTTATTGGTAATTGTTATCACCATAATTATCAAATCGTGTATCGAAAGGCGTATCGTTTTTTAAAAATAGTGTATCGTAAGATACAATGCAAATTTAAATAAATAATAATAAAATATATATACCTTTGAAAAAAATCATACACTCATAAAAAACATAGCATTTCATTAATACTTCACTAACTATTCAAGTAATCAACATAGTTCACTAATATTATAATGCAAAGTTCACAACCATAGTTCACTAATTCAAACTTCAAACACCAAAGACAAAGAGACTTCTAATCCAAATTTCTAACATCCATTAACAACTCCCCAATGAGTGAAAGAAAAAAAACTGATTATCACAAATAGCTCAAAATGCAACAACCGACAATGATCAAAGCAGGTGGAATAACAGCCTGAAAAAAATAAACAGATTCAAATAAAGCAGAACACTGTCCAAACAGTGCCTGCCGGTGCACCTGGGAGCTATTTTCAGCAAGAAACTCAACTAAATGCTTATGGGCCGCACAAAACAACATTCCCCAGGCCTAGTTGCAACTAGAGTGGAAGACCAGCGAGCACCCAGCGAACGTCGTCGAAGGCTGAAGAAGACTCAGAGACCAGAGTCGAAGACCAGCGAACAACGAAGAAGGGAAAAAGAGGGATTTTATTTTTTTGTAACCCTAGCCACTGAAACGACGTCGTTTCAGTGGTTATAGGAATAAAAAAATCAGCCTCTTGCCACAAAACAACGTCGTTCCATCAAAAAAAAAAAATAGCTTTTGCACGTATAGTAAAAACGTATCGTATATCGGACGATACAACGCAAAAACGATACATAATTACAATCCGTATCATTTTAGGCCTGTATCGTACGATACGTATCGCGTATCGTACAATACTAACAACTAACTTATCACGAAAGACCTATTCAACTTCTCCCTTCTAGGTCCATTTAAGGTTTAGACGTCGCTTCACATTTTCTCAATTTCGAAACTTCTCTATCATTCAAATATCTAAAGTCAAAATTCCAACAACTCAAGGAAGAAAATGATGAGATCATATTAGAAACCTAAGTAAATGAGGTAACAAGGATACGAATGACAATAAACCCCCGAGGTATCCTCCAAAGAGCAAATTCTCTCCCCATTCTTTGCTTTGTCTATTAGATATGGTAGATTGTTGACTATAATGATTTCAAAGCTAGGAATTTCATGTTATGACTTTATAGATATATCCCCAAAAAAATAAACTTTATATTTAAGTAGTTACATATGGATGGTGTGCCCATACAGTGTTGCTTCGTGTCTGTGATATTAGATTCAATAAAAGTAAAAACAGGAGAAAAATATTACCCGGTGAATAGAGAAATCATTGTAAGTTTTAAGCTCATCTATTACTCTGTCCTTCGTACATTCAAAGCCAAAAACCCCTTTTGGATGCAACATTTTAGCAAAACGAGTGACATCCTCATCAGTGTAAATACGCCTCACCAATAAAGGATGATTCGCAATCTGGAATAAGGAATAACATCATTAACAAACCAAACATAACCATTTGATAAGTATGACTATATCTGAAGCAACTGGAGTTGACGCAAACATCAGGAGAAAATCTGTAGCACCTTACGGAACTGAACAAAGAAATTGGAAATCTGACGTCGAGGAAGAACAATACTATTGGAGAATTCCCCAATACGTGCTCGTGAAGCTGCACGATACTCCTCAATTGCTTCTTTATAAGCATCTTCTTGTTGCTTTTCCATATGCACATACTCAACCTGCAGCAACATTTTTTTCAGCCCTTTTGGAGGAAGTAAATAACAAGCGAAAACAGCAAAATGGCATTAGCAAGAGTCAAGAAAGGAAGTAAAGAAAGTTTTTCAAAAAAAATGTGTTGAATGTTTTGGAGCTAAAAAGGGCCATAAAAGAACATTACCCTATGTTGTCCTTATTAACCGACGATGCTGGGAGGGGCTGACAGAATACAAACCTACAAGCCAGTGCATTTTACCCTGACACCTATTGTAAAACTAAATCAGAAAAAGAAAAATAACAGACATACCCTCTGTATCTTTGGAACTAGTTGCTGCATTACATCTGATTTTAAACGCCTCAAAATAAAAGGTCCCATCATGGACTTCATTCGAGCAATCAAATTCCTATCTTCAGTATTTAACAGCTTTTTCAGGTCGACATCTCCCGTTTCAAAGAGATCAGGCATCATAAACTCCAACAATGACCAAAGTTCCTGCAAGGACAACTCACCAACTGAACAAAGATATTCCAAGTGAAAAGTAATTACAAAGACTGAAAAAAAAATTCAAGAGTAATGTCTCAGAATATTAATCAGTTGAGCTAATCTATCAAAAGGGCATATAACAATCAATCCAAAAATAAATGCCAATCACATGAAGAGAAAAACTTGATACTACTAACCAAAAAAATGATACTCTCACCACTGATCAATTGATGATCCTACTGTAAAAACATTTTACTAGAATTTGCGAAAAAGGCAAAGGTACTTTGTTTGGATAGATTTTTGGGAAGGGTTTCGATTGGCTTCCCCAGACCCTTTCAAACTCAAACCCTTCTTTACAAAAATAGGATTCAACATTAAATCCAGTCCATACCCATATTTGGTATGCGCACGGATATATATTACTATTATGATAATATATTTATATATAAATGACTATTGTGCACCTTCACCAATCTAATCCAAACTCATGTTTATATACGTATGGGGTATAATTGTCCTTTTGTATCTTGAATCCATTAGCCATCATTCGAAATCCCCCCACCCATGGGTTTGATGAAACCCATGATCTAGGATTTAAAGTTTAGGCCAATAGTGGGCCGGGTTTGGTAACCCAGACTTCAAATTTTTGGCCAAACATGGGTTTTGTGTGTTATTTGGACTATTTTTCCCCAACCCATCTTCCAAAGCCCCCCGATCCCACTTACCAAACAGCCCCTTAAGAGTCCTTTGAGTCCAAAGCAAGAGGTGATGCGAGGGCTTCATCGAAGCTTGTCAAACTTTTTAAATAAAAAGAAAATTTTTTATCATAGACAAATCTTTCAAGATAAAAGATTACAAGTCACAACAAAACATTTGAAAAAAGTTCGAACTTGTCAAATACTCAATATTATAAACTAACAATAACCTTGTGCAGAAAATACTTTGCGACACTAAAAATCGATCATTGATCATACAACATTTCTATATTAAATAGCAATTTATTTATTTTTTCTTGATACAAAATTTAAAATTAAAGTGAATAAAGCGAAAATAAAATAGCGGTTGGGGAGACAGAAGAGAGAGATAGGTTTGGATTAGTAAAGTTGTCTGACATTGGAGAATGTGTAGATTGAATTGTTTGACATTGAGAGTTGTCCAGAGAAGATGATATTTTTTAGCATGATAAAAAAAATTAGGATAAATTTTGTACCATTGGATCAAAACTAAAAATTATATCAATCTTGCCCGTTGTTGTGCTTTTATAAATTAAGACTTCCAACTTCCTATCTGTAATATTAGATAGATAGCACAAGCAAGAAGAATTAATTTCACGACAAACTTATAGTGTAGAGATACCGAGTTACCAAGCCAAGAGGGACAATCAGATAAACAAAAGTAAAAGAGGGTTTGAAAAGCAAAGTAACATGGCTTGCTTTAAAAAGGAAAAAAAAAAACAAAGAGCTTGAAATCTCTTGGCCTCCAAAACCAAACAAAGAAAACAACAAAAAGAACTGCCAGAATGAGTAAAATAAATGGTTGATCTTGGCTGTGTGACAGAAACAGCGGTTTCAATGTAAAAAAGAACTAGAAAATAATTCTTTTTCAATTTTCCTTTATTCTTTTTTGAGTTTCTTTCTTGGGGAGAAACAAAAGGAACTTAGATATTTGCCAAGGTTTCAGACACAAGCGAAACGGGATGTTTAGTTTAATACTTTCAGTTAACCAATTCTTCAGAAATTTGGTTTCTAATAATTGATCATTATAAGTAGATTTAACAAAGATCAAAAAAAGAAGAAAAGCAATGGACCTAACAGACCAAAACAACCAATAAGCAAAGACAGTCCGGCGTACATTCATCAGAGGAGACAAAGCATAAACAAGAGAGGCATTAGACATACAAGGCAGCCTATGATTGATGAAGAAGAAGGAAAATATCCTCCATAGAAAAAGATAATGGTAGATGTAGCCAAAGGAGAAAGTCGGGCATCTTCGAGCTTGAAGATAGACTCAATCCTCAGGTAAGTCTGTAGATAGGTTAGATAAGATAAAGGTATGGTTAAGGTATTTGTACTTGGCCCAAAATTTATCAAGACATGAGGAATAAAACAGAAAGGTTGCCTTGAGATTAAGATTAATCCCTAGGCGCACCTCAACTGTGCCTCGCCAAAGTTGCCTCACTTGAGACTGATTTAGATGCAAGGGGTGCACCTGGAGTCACCCTAAGACTTGGTGAATGCCTAGGCGCGACTTTTACAACACTGCTCATATTACTATTTGGCTCATTTGACAACACCTGGAACTTATATGTCTAATTTTTTACATGTACAACAATTAATTACAGCTCAGGTACAATTTCAGAATACCAATAAAAGCACTAATGGTGCTAAAAGCCTCAATCAAGCCATTTTAGAGATAAAACACTTATTTACAACTTGCCCTTGTCAGAAAAGGATAAGTTGAACACTCCTTGTTCCACCCTCCTGTCGCTACACCTTTGTCACAAAAAGATAGTTGGTACTTTTTTCTTTGTGGTTTAAATTAGGAGTAATGCTAAACAACCTAAATGAAAACAAAAAAGTTGTAACCCAAATGTATATAATCCCTTGGATGAGTGGGTCCTATTAACTTTTTAAGTGGGACCCACTCATCCAAGGGATTATATGCTTTTGGATTGCACTTTTTTGGGTTTCATTTGGATTGTATAGCATTTTTCTTTTATTAGATTCCATCATTCAACCTTAGCAATGAGACATTGCAAAAAGATGAAAAGTCACATCGTCCATGAGGACCTAAGCAACCTAAGGCAGGCACCGGAATCACACAGCTAATCAAGGCAGTAAGTATCTTTACAAGAATGAAACCATATCAGGGACCAGAAAAGGCATGTATCACTAGTTTAACCTTAGGTATGAAACAGTAGGGAGTTGCTGACAAAGTCTGGGGTATGAGGACCATAAGCAAAATTATTAGTTTTCGCTGCGGGCACCATATTCCACTACAAATATATTCAAAATGATCAAGAGGAAGAACATCTTTTTCCATCATGTTCTCTAAGAAAAAAAGAAAAAGGAAGAAGAAAATCAAAGTTGCCTAAGCATTTCCGTACAGCTAGATAGGAATTGTGAAATTCCTGCTTTGCTTCTAAATAATTTTAGAATTGTGTGCACTGATTAAATCCATTTGAAGAATATAAACATCATTAAACAAAAAAAGTTGGCTTTTTCCCTCCTAATTCTGACCTTCATACAAGATTATCCTTTGTATGGATCCTGTGTACTGGGATGGGTAATCCAAAGCAATTTACTAGTTCATTGCATCACACAATGCATAACATCCATTGAGGAATGTGATGAGAAGTTATAGCCTACATGTAAGTCATTTTGTAGCGGTGTCCCTGTAAGCATCAGGCGCTGCCTTGCATTTCGTGCGACAGACATCAGATTCTTCCACCGATAGCTGGTTTTATCCTTCAAAGCATGGGCCTCATCCATCAGTACACAACTCCATCGCCAACTTTTCAAAATTTTCCGGTCATCTTTCTGCTGCCCACTGGAGAACGAATATCCGAAATAAAAACAAAATTATAACTCTCACGAAAAAGTATATATGAACAAAGGTATGATAAACATGGCAAAACAAACCTGTGTCTTTCAAAAAGCGAGTAACAAGCAAGAATGACATTAAATGGAGGGGGCAATCCAGACTTAGCCAAAGAGCTCAACTCTTTTGAATAAGTAGAACGCCCAGCTCCATGATATTGGAGCACTGTGAATGATGGGCACCATTTTTTCAGCTCTCTTTCCCAGTTTTCCAAAACAGAAGCAGGGCATACGATTAAATGGGGCCCCGGATCATCCTCCAAGTGGGTCAGCAAGGTTAGATATGTTATAGCCTGATAAGACAAAAACAACAGCCGTTTTCAATGAAAATTACAGTAGCTATCAAAACATAGGAAAGAGTCTTGTACACAGTGTACCTGAATGGTCTTACCAAGACCCATCTCATCTGCCAATATTGCTGCATGGAATAAAGGACATGTGGAATCAGTTATCCTAGAACACTTCAAGAAGTACAACACATCCATGACACCAAATGCCAAACATTCACATAGCACCTTATAACATGTTATCACTCAGACACAAGCAGCTTTAACATGACAAGAAAACCAGCAGAAACGTGTGACCTGTGCATATTATATGGAGACATCAACTGGACTACAACTTAGAATAGAAGTAAAACTTATGTTCTAGAGGACAGTAGTTTTCAACAAACATAACAATAAATATCCCATCTTCCAACATTAAGGCATAAACAGTTCAAAGCATCCACGAGATGAAGTGCTCCCATCAGATGCCACAGAAACAGTGCGTACTCTTGTGAAGTGCATGTCCTACACATCTTTTGTCAGAAAAATCCCAGCATGATGCATCTGCCAACAGTATATTTTCTCAACATTTCAAATATATATAGAACGTAAAGACCACAAATTCAATTCAGCTACCACATTGATATAACTAACATGAAGCACATCCGACACGTGTGTCACGATACGATAATGGAATATTGACATATAGTAATGTGATGTAGGATGGGGAGAGGAGGGGAAGAGGAAGAAAGAGAAGAAGGGGAGGTCACTAAATCCTCGCAAGAATTAAGTCAAAAAACATAATTCTCCCCTTTCTATAATAAAAATAATAGAGATAATCTAAGAAGCATGAACACGGAACATGGATACGACACGATACGGACACGTTTATACGCCATTTCTAAAAAAAATACAACACAGACACGTTGAATAAATATATGTATTTAATTTTTATATGACCTGTAATTCATAAATTTGACCCATTCCACATTTCTATACATATTTTTGGCCCAGTAAATGGATAAATTTGGCCCAAATGTAATCTAATTTTAATTAACCCATTAATTTTATTGGACCAAACAAAGGCCAATAAAGCAGATCAGTTTTTAAGTTGGCCCATCCAATGAAATGTACAAGTTTTAAGTTCTCATTTAATCTCGACCAAATTTGATATTTTCAAGTTGTTAAGGAGATAAGGTAAAAACTGAGATAACAAATGTCACATGGCAATGACTTAATTTAAACAACACAATAATCTAGAAGAAAAAAAAGATCTGCCACTTTTCCAAAAAAAAAAAAAAGTAGATTTGCCGTAAGCCCCCCAATTCCCCTCTCTCTCTCTCTCACAAACACACACCGACGCAGCTCTTTTCTCTCAGTAAAAAACTCTGCACATCTCTCCCGCTCTCTTCTCGTTGGAGATGGCCGCTAATCGCTGGACACCTTTGGTGCTCTATAGCTTGAGTTTCGTCTTTCTCGTCGGCTTCTTCTTTGTTGTTGCAGTTTGTCTTCATTGACCCCAACTGTAAACAACCGAAAATTGGTAAGTTGAAAAAAACGTATCCGAGTGTTTCTACGTATCCAGGACGTGTCCGATTATCAAAAAAATAAAAATAAAAATCAGGACATTGATTTTGCATGTTCGAGATGGGTCTAAGCGTGTCCGTGTCCCAGACGTGTCGGACACGGATACGTGAGGGAAAATAACGTATCAATGCTTCAGATGAGAAAATATCAATATTTATATGTCAAGTCTCCTACCAAAATAAAAGTTATTTTCCTACTCTAATTCTATAATAATCTTCTAATCAAACTCTCAAATTACTCTCCTACTAAAACTCTATAATCATTTCCTCGTTAAACTCTCATTACAAAAATTACTAAAACAATCTCAGTCAAACAAATATTGCCTAGTTAATGTAATAATACTAAAATAAATATTAAATTCAAATTCTTGAATTTAAGTTTATCTAATCCCTTTTCGATCTCCATCAATTCTCCGCAACTGAAAAAAAAAAACTCTAATTTGAAAAGTTGTTTTAGGAAGAGTACTCCAAGAAAATTGGCATCGGCAGGTGAAATACATCCTCAATCTTGATAACATAGGAGCAAGATCTCCCTTCAATGACATAATATAAGATATCACAATAGGAGGAATATATATCTCTAATCTTTACACCCTTCACACATTGTGCCACAAAAAAAAGATGCTGATAAAGAAAACATGAAAATTAGTGACGAAAAAGTTGGAACCCCATCGAAAGAAATCACTTTTGGAACTTGTTTAACTTCATCTATAGTATCACCCTTTGAAATTGGCTTTTAAAAAACAATTGATGTTGGATGAGAAGGAAAACTTTTGGGCTCATCAACACTAATAAATTTTGGTTTGTCATCCAATTGGATCAAAATTTGTGATAGCAAAGCTTGTTCAATAACTTATTAACGACTAATGGATGAAGATGATGAATCGATATCAAACTTGCTCAAACAATTGTTGACCGGTAGCTTAAATCCAAAAAAGGGCAGCTAATTTGTGTACACTTTCGTGTAGATATTTCATTGATCTATGGAGCAACACCATTGATTGTTGGAGTGAATCAAGCATATCATCATGTGCCTCAAGTTTGACAAGTAATCCGACATTGGTAACCATCTTGAATGGAAGTAATGACTTGAAAATTTTCAAAAAAAATCTAGGTCTAAACTATAATTTCAAAAACTTCGGACCAAAACAATAATTTCGCAAGCAAAACTGTAACTTCATAAAATTATAGGGTCAAAACTATATTTTTCTTAAAGGTTTGGGGTTGTTTGTGCACTTTTAGAATAGTTGGGGGTGGGAATAAGCCTGCTTCTGTTGCTCCTTGGGAAAGGACCGGATTTGGAATATTCTAGACGCCTACTTGGTCACTATGTTTTGGGCTAGAAATTAGGGCAATGGCTGGTTCATTCCTTTGAACCCTAACTTCCCAAAATCTGTAAAAGTGCAATAGATCAACAATTGGTCTTCACCAAATCTTCTCAATAGATAGTCACAACAGCAACAAGAAGGTTGTGACGATGAAGAAGGCTACAGTAAGGCAATGCCTTTTTTTGGGGGGGGGGGGGGCAACATTTGCAATTGTAATCAAGAAGATTACAATGACTAATGGATTTCTAGAAACATAAGACAGGGGAAAAGAGGGGAAGAGAAAGAAAAAGAAGACAGCAGGTCACCAAATCCTCGCAAGGATTAGGTCAAGAAACACAAATCTCCACAAAGAATAACCAATTCATATTCATAATCTCTCTATAATAAAAATAGTAGGGATTACATCAATATTTATTGGTCATGTACTTTATAATAAATTCTAGTAAAACTCCCACTACTAAAATTGCTTAAAACAATCCTACTCAGACAAATATTCCCTAATTAACGTAATAATACTAAAACAAATAAATTCAAATTCTTCAATTTAAGGTTTTTGTTTTTTGGAACATTCAATTTAAACTTGTTCAATCCCTTTTCAATCTCCATCATAATGTCTATTTTGAATGTGTATTAATTACAGTTAAATTTTCCAAATTTTTTTGTCTATGATAGTCACAAAGCCTAATTATCATGAAGTTTCTTAATTTTTTTTTTTTTCAGTAGAGAAAGATAATATAAGTATAGTACATGTCTTGATTAAATAAAATTGGCATAGTCACAAAGCCCAATTATCATGAAGTTTTTTCTGCATCCATGTAGCAACCCATAATCTGGCCAAATTCAAGTAATTTTTCCAAAAGTTGCACATATCAATCATGGAGCTCGGATAAGTTATGGCAAGAGGGAAATACCTAGCTGCCTATGTAAACATAGCAATATTCTTTTTCTCTGTCATAGCAGAAAGTGGAGTAAATTGTCTCAAGGAAGCAAACTCAGCTTCCTTCTTCCTAGAAAATGTCAAAGACGTGGATAAACGGCATCTGGTTCTCCTTCCGAAACACACTGTTTTTACACAAATGGTCATCCAGTCCTTTGTGTAGAGCTTCACCAAACCACATTAGAATTGCACTCCTTAGGAAACATCGCACTGGTCAACCAGTGAATCCAGATTTCACATAAAACAGCTTCGCTGAAGTTTACCAGTTAATTCATGAACATTTGTGTAATTTTTGGACTATTATGTACATGATTCTCTATATTGAAAGCTCATGTACTGTGCGCTATATTTGGGTTATGAAATGAATTTTGAAGACCACTTACTATATAAACGAGAGAGGCTCTTTCTCTACATTTCTCATATTCTGTGGAACTAGAAAGCAAACAAACCAGCAGCTCTCTTTGACCCGCTTCTGCTCCCTCCTTTTCTTCTCTCTGTTTCACATTCACAGAGTTTAGCGACTTTCACAGACACACAGCATGACTTCCTCTTCTCCTTCACTGCAATCTCTCCCTCAGATATCCAACCCTTCTTCCGTTCTCTCCATCCGAGGTTATTGATTTCGAGGGAGACTTCGATCTCACAACTGAGATTGCAAAGCATCAGGTGGTTGGTGTTGCACTCCATCTCCCTCTAATTTGATTCTTATTCTCCCGAATCAACCCATGGTGGTACCTTGAATTCAATGACTAGAGACATAGAAAGCGTTGTAACAAATCTCCATCCTCAAAATCTGCTTCTCCAAAATCATCTCCACCATCAACCTCTTGAAATCCTATAGCAAACCTTTCCTTTACCATCCCATCCACCTTTCATGATAATGGGAGGGAGTACGTGATGATGAATCAATGAACGATTAGAACCTTGATGAGTACTTTTGATCTATTGCATAGTTTGGTCAAATTTTTTTTTTGATAGGACATAGTTTGATCAATTGGTTTGATTTCTCTTCATGGTCTTTCTCTTACACACACACACAGGTAAGCATCTATTTATCTAGGTGTGTTGAGGAGAATCAATAGAGTCTTATCTGGAAATTGAGCTAGTCGGAGATGAGGTTTTGCTTGGTCATGGTATTTTCAGCCCAAAACTGCACCCACCACCATTTTCTCCGCGAGTGGATGTTGGGTGGTCACTCAATTTCTTGTCCATTGAATTTGAATTTCAATGGTTGTAGATGGGTTTGATTTTAAGGGTCATTGCAGTGGTCGTCATCGTTGAACTTGAATGCATTTCCAGAGTGAAGTCCTTATTTTTTTGAGGTTATTGCAAAGGGTTGAGCAACAGCAGAATAGATGAATTCGAGAGGACGGAGGGCCTCTTATATTGTCAATAAAAAGGATCACACATCAATATCAATTAAGATCTTTAAGTAACTTCCTTACGGAGGTAAAACACATGACAAATCAGATATTCATGTACTAAACAAATGCAGATTCTATACTTCAGCGTGTCTGTTGTAAGAATTAGTGATGTAGGACTGCAGCTAACAGGTTGTTCATATCCTGTGAATAGTAATTTGTCTCGGCACACTACCGTGCTAAAAAATCTTGACTGGGAATCAATCCTAGGGTTCTTCAGGCAACACACAATCCAAAAACATACAGTTTCTGAAAATCTTTTAGAAAAATAGACACTATACTATTGAAAATATCATATAGCTATATATAGAAGCCCAAGCATTTCCTAATCCTAAAAAGATTAGGACCCCAAAGACTCTAAGTTACTAATAGATTAGGAAACTAAAGAACTAGGACTCTAAACTCCAGAAACATCCAACACTAGAATTCAACCCAATAGATGACCCACAGGTCATACAATGCACAGTCCCAACAAATCTAGAAATTAAAAAAAAAATAAAAAAGGCCCCTGACTCTACAAAAGCATAAAAAATGACGCATAACGCATTAATACCACCAAACTAACTCAAATCAACTAACAATAAGGCTCAAATATGCTTATGAAACCCCCAAAATAGGCTCCGCATCATCCAACATGTGTCAAATCAAAACTTGAGCCATGGAAGCATCTTCTCCATTCGTTTATAAATTTTAGAAGGTTGTTGAGCCACTTGTCTCCATCAACTAAGAAGCTAAACAATTGTTTAATTCCAAATGAAAGTGTTTTGTGTTTCTTGCAACAAAATTTATCAGCAAAACTGTCTTGTTCCTTTGGCTCATGGTTCAAGGTCACGGCATCGACCATCAACTTGGAAGGCACTGATACACATCAGTCGCGATATCATGATACAGTATCGGCTAATACGCGAAAAATACTAGATAAAAAAATTTTAAAATTCTAAAAAAAAAATCATTGAAAAATTTTAAAAAATATATATATCATCACTAAATTATGTCCAAAATAAATCATGTAGCACATCAAATATATTTAAAATTGAATATAAGACTATTGCCGAAAACATTTACCACTATTAGTGTTCAATTTAGATATTTAAGAACTTATAATCTGTATAGGATTCATTGCCAATCCAATGACAATATATTAATTTCTTCAATTAATCCCCCAAATTAAGTAATATACCAATTTAATGCAAATATCAATTTAAAAGTCAATTAATAGGAAAATAAAAATAAAATACTACTTAATACTACAATTAATAACATTTAAAAAAATGCCTAACACACCAGACCTGAGAGACAAATAAAAAATAAAAAACAATTAATACTATTTACTGAAATTACTAATATCATTTAACGAAAAACCTTCACATTACCGCATTTCACACATCCTGTAAAAGAATTAGAAATTAGAGAGAGAGAGAGAGAAGTGACAGATTTCTCGTAAGGAAAGTCTATTTGCGATTTGATACCGAAAGTCGAATTCTAAGACACTAATGAGCATTCGATTGTCAAGACATTGTGCAGACTAGACAAAGAATTGAAGAAGAGGAAAAAAAAAAGAACAAAAAGAGGAAGAAGGAGATCAAGACTCGTTTGGTTCAGCTTTGCATATGGATATTGTGTGGGAGACTAAAAATTTCTTCAATTCAGTTTTGCATGTGGGTTTCTTACAGATGTATTCATGTTTCATGTGGGTATCGACTCTCGATTTCTTTCTTCTCCATCTCCTCTTTTTTCTACATGTTACAGATGTATTCATGTTTCATGTTTGTTGTATTTTATTAGCCCATGTGTAACTATCATGAATTGTCCGATTCGGCGGGGAGTTGGTCCAAGTCAACCAAGTTGCACCGATTTTATCGAGTCGACTCCAATTCAAGGCCAATTCCAGTGAGACTTGTTGATTTGGTGTAACGTGTATCGTTATCGGTTCAATAGAGGCCGAGGCAGATATGACTCGGCCGAGTTGACTTGGACCCGACTTATGCTTTGAACCCTACTTTGGCTAGTTCCCTTTGTTAATCAACCTAAGAGCAAAGTTGGTTTGTTTGCATTGTGGTAAATCCTTGGTGATTTCCTTATTTGTTAGTTTATCATGTTGTATAGTCAACATTTAAGTGTCGAATCACACTAGAAAGTGGTGGAAACCCATCAATTGAGGCGGTGGCAATTCCAATACAAGACATGTAAAAAAATTCTTCTTGCAACATATTCTGTTTCCAAGGATGAAGGGGTGAATTTGTAGTGAAGTTCAATGGCTATTGGTGGGCTTCATTGGAGTCGTGAATTCAAAATATCGATTGACCGAATCGCTATGTGGTGCAATCAAATAAAAGGAATCAATATTGAGTGATTAGGGAGTAATAGCACGAATCAGTCACACAGCACAAAGCTTCATATAAAAGAAGATTTAGCTAGGAAGTAGGAAAAGAGATGAGGGTGTTAGATTGCAATTAGTTATACCCAAATTATGGGCTAATCAGACCTAATATTTCATTAAACATTTTGTACATTAGTGATTGCTTATTTAATCTATCTATGAAACACAATAGATGTTGGGGAAGATTTAAGTGATGTTTGAAGGTGAAGGAGTGGTTGTTGTCATAGTCATGGATTTTGGGTGTGATTATGGTGGCTGTGATTGTGGTGGTGGTGATGGATTTTGGGTTAGAGAGATGAAATGAGTGGCTAAATGGATGAAAGTATAATGGAAGAATGAGGTTGAGAATGGAAAAACATATATCATCCCCATTAGCCAACCAACATTGACAAGGAGTGTCAATGTATTTTCTAAACAATTCAAAGGATGTCCTTGTTATTATACCAATAGAAAGGGAAGTCACTTGGTATTAACCCTAAATGCTTTTACATTAAAATAAAGATAAGATATGCATATGCAACATAAATAGTTGTGCGCACTTCAAGTACCTCCCCCAATTTTCTTTCTATACAAAAGAAGCAAAAAGTTGACACCAACAAGTTGATATGGTTTAAGAACAGGCTGAAATCCTGAATCCTCTGCCCCACATGCCACACAAACATCCTCCTGAAACAACAAAGCCAAATGCCATAAACAACTAAACCCAGAAGGACCAAAACTAAAACTATCATTACATGTCCTGTCCATAGGCAAATAAAGGATATCAAAAGTCCAGAAATTCCAAACTAAACCCAGAAAGCAAACACAGAAAACAAAAACCAATTCATAAACAATAAAAATAAAATGTCACCAAACAGAAGAAACCAAAATTATATGAATCCCATGACTGTAAATGAAATGCAAAATTATAGAATGAAAACATGCATAACTAATTGTTAGAATAGTTGCAATCAAATGCAGACAAACAAAAGAAACCAATGTTTACCTGTGTGGTAATTTTAGGTACATTCTACTCAAGGTCCTTATCCCTATGTGTGAGTTTGTGTGGTGTTCTTTTTGCGAGGAAAAATTCTCTAATAGAACATGTCAGTGACAAAGTTTGATCTCCAATGACCACATTCTCAGTTTGGTTTCCTTAATTACCCCTAATTCCAAATTAATTTGTCATCACTCATTAACAGTGAGCAAATAGAGTAGAACTCAATGCAAGTCCATTACGGACGCAAAATTCTCCCTGGATTCCAACGTTTAGTCTTTTCAGTAGTTCTTTCAGTAAGTAGTCATTGCTTGGTGCAGCTATCGTCAGGGGCGCATTTACACTAGGGCAGTGAGGGCAAGTGCCCCCAGTGCAATTTTGTAATTTTTTTTTGGTAGTTTTAAAATTTTTATAAATTTATAATTTTTTAAAATTTTCCTCCACATAAAATTTGTATAAATGTATCCCTACTTCTATATTTCAATAATACTTTTGGGTCTAAAAATCTAAACTACTTTATTGACCTAATTATATGATAAGTGATGTGCTCTCAAAGGATAAATCCAAGAGTTCTAACTCCATTTTCACGTCCTTAGGTCAAGAATTTAGGATAGATTTTTATACCCCAATAACTCTATTCCTTATATTTTAGTAAAAAAAAGGATTCTTTCATGAATTAAAATTTAGAGTTAAGCTTCTTTCATATGATTCAATATTGTCACTATCTCTTCAGTTTCTCTTTTATCTCCAATTCTATTTTATCTTAAACATCAAGCTACCAATTATTATCACTCAAAATTCATTTGCAAAATCATTACATTTTTTATGATTTTCATTTAACTCTTCTTTCAAATTTTCTGCGATAATTGGATTCTTAATTTTTATTTTCTCTAAAATTAGATTATAATATGTGAAATTTGACTATAATAAATTACATTTCAATTGATTGGTTTCATTATGATTTTAACTTATGAATAAGTAATAAGTTGCCCCCACTGGAAAAATATTCTGGTTCCGCCCTGGCTGTAATATGCTCGGGCTGAGATCCCCCAAGTAGTGGATTCGGCTCGGTGAACTACCACTTTCTTGGGTTAACAACCACAAGTTATGGGTTAGACACTATTGACTACCACTTTGTAAGTATGATACAAAGGTCTACAATCAGTCCTTCTCATGTTGTAAACTAAACATGGTAAGGACCTCGTAGTTCATTCAGCACTCAGACAGGTAAAAGTAGAAGACACTACAACAACTTAAATTCACCTGAGTAACAATTTTAACTGAAGAAGCTTCGACTTCAGCGTACCGATCACAAGCCGCCACTGCCGAACCATACAGCTCTTTCCTCAGCTCTTCCGATATCTTGGCGCACTTCTGCAAGGCCTTTCCAACCACATCCCCCTCCTCCTCCACCTCCTCCACAACTTCCTCCTCCTCTTCTTCAGATTTCACTTCAATCACTCGCTCAAAATCACAACCGTCGCTTTCCTCCTCATCATCCTCAATCACAAATCGACGCCCACGATTCGCTTGTGGCCGAATTCCCCTTAAATTATCTTCAGCATCACTGTCCTCCAACTTTTCCGTCCAATTGGCTTCAAGAATTTCAATGGAATCATCTGAGGAATTGGAGTTTGACTTCGAGGGTTTAGCTGATGACTTGTTGTAAACAAATGATTCGATAGGGGGTGGCGGTTGAAAAACTTTAGAGGATTTGAACGAATGATTTGACCATTCCTCGTCGGAGATTTCGTCGAACACCCGCTTCATTTCATGCGTTCAGTTACTGAATGAACACCAGAGAATTGGGAGTTTGAAACCCTAGAGGAAAATGTTGAAGAGGAATCGAATTGAATGGGTTTGTGAAGAATTGGGGGTGAAGTGTGAAGTGGGAGTGATGAAAATGAAACCCCGCCTATAGTATGGGAGAGAGTGCAAGAAAAAGGCGGTAGAAGGAAGAGGACAGAGAACTGAGTTTTGGGTCGGGCTTTTGGTTCGGGCCTGGCGTACTGGATCCAAGTATGCAAACGACAGTGTGATGAGTATGACACTTTTGACCCTTAGGTTACAAGGTATAAAATTTATAGAATCATTCCTCGAACAAATATCAAAATTAGGCCTAAGCATCTCCTAAAAGTTTAAATTACTTCTTTAAGCTTTAATTTTATCCGGGCTCCTTCTAGATTGCTCTATCTTCAAGGACACCCTCCCTATTATTTGAAATTTCAATCCCTCCCAAGTTATGTAGTTTCTTAACAAACACCTGTTATTGTCAACCACTATTATTGACAACCAAAACTAGGATGACATCTTCAAGCGCTTGTTCAGGAAGTGCAATTGCTCCAGCGCCAACAAATTCAAACCAGTAATTGTGTCACAAAATTGGTCCTCAACCCTATCTGAGACGTCAAAATCATAATTAAGAGGAAAATGTTGTTTAGTGGTTGGTTAAGGAAGTGCAAGAGCTGACAAAGGTTAAATCGCTTGTTCCAGCATTGATGAAGCTAGTATACACAATACAAAATTGTGCCTCAACTCTATCTGAGATGTCAAAATCTAAGGTTTACAGGGCAACAGGACACAGGACAAAGTGTCAGAAGTGTGGGAGATTCTATGGGGACTAGCCGTGTTATGGGACCAATTAAGAACAACTTATTTGCTTCAATTGTGGCAAGTCAAGACACACAACAAAGAATTGTTAGAGTGCTCAAGGAAACAAACAAGCTAGTGGACAGACGGAGGTAACATATTTCAAGTGCAACCAATGAGGACACATTGCAAAGTTTTGCTCCCAGTCAGTGCAGGGATCAATAGGCAAGCCTCTAGCTAAGACAGATAGTGTATCAAATCAGGGTCAATAGAAACAAGGGCAGCAGAAGGAATAGAGGTTTGGGAGGGTCTATGCAATGACACCAAAGAACCCACAATCTTCTAATTCCGTGGTTTTAGGTACTTTACTTATTTGTGAGCATGCATTTAAAGTACTTATTAACCAGGGGTCTATACATTCTTTTGTATCTCTTAGAGTAGCAATAAGATTAGGTGTTGAACCCAAAGTACTTGAGTTTGATTTGATTATGACAACTCCTACGGGTGGTTCAAAGTTAAGAGAGGTCATGTACCTGGGGTGTAGAATCCACATTGCGGAGAATCAATTACTAGTTGATTTAATACTCTTAGACCTTAACGGTTTTGACGTGATATTAGGTATGGACTGGTTAGTTGCGCACCATGTGACAGTTGATTATTTTGAAAAGAGAGTCATGGTTCATCCTCCTAATCACACAAAAATTAGTTTTGAGGGGACATAGATTATTTCTTTCCACAACAATTTCTTTGTAGTGCAAGCTCAAAGATTGTTGAGAAAAGGTTGTTCGGGGATACATTGCTAACATTAAAGATACAAGGAATAAGGGGGTTGTCTCCAATAGTAAGGGAATTTCTAGAAGTATTCCCAGATGTCCTTCATAGGTTACCACCTAATAGTGATATTGAGTTTGTTATTGACCGAGTACTTGGCACAGGTGCTACCTCTAAGGCTCCTTATCGTATGGCACCAGTGGAGCTCAGAGAGCTGAAGGTGCAACTTCAAGAGTTGATAGATTTGGGGTTTATTTGGCCTAGTATGTCACCATGGGGTGCACCAGTACTATTCATGAAAAAGAACGATGGAAGTATGAGACTTTGCATGTAGATACTGGTGGGTATGATATCTACTATGATGTTTCAGGGAAAGGCTTAGGTTGTGTATCGATGCAACATGGGAAGGTTGTGGCTTATGCTTCTAGGCAGTTGAAGCCTTATGAGTAGAATTATCCAACACATAATTTAGAATTGGTAGTTGTTTTCTTTGTACTGAAGATATGGAGACACAATTTGTATGGGGAGACATGTGAGATATATATAGATCATAAGAGTCTCAAGCATTTATTCACACAAAAAGAGTTAAACATGAGATAACGAAGGTGGCTAGAGCTAATCAAAAACTATAATGTAAATTTGCACTATCATCCAGGGAAAGCAAATGTGGTGACAGATGCACTAAGTATAAAATCTACAAGAAGCATGACTTATTTGATTACTCAGCAAAAACAACTTGTGAGGGACCTTGAAGAAGCAAAGGTTGAGGTGAAGATACCCGGTACTAATGCTTTTGTAGCAAGCTTGCAAGTTCAGCCTACCTTGCTAAATCGAATAAAAGAGGCACAACTAAATGACCCGAATTTGGTGAAGATTCTAGAAGAAACGGAGCGAGGTGAGAATACTGATTTTCGTGTGGTAGATGGAGTGTTGAGATTTGGAGATCGAGTATGCATACCTAATGACCCCGAGATCAAGAAACAAGTGATGGAGGAGGCCCATTACTCTCATTTCACAGTTCATTCGAGAAGTGCAAAGATGTATCAAGAACTGAAAGAGATATTTTTATGGAATAATATGAATAGGGAAGTGGCGAACTATGTGTCTAAGTGTTTGACATGTGAAAAGGTGAAAGCAGAACACCAAAGGCTAAGAGGATTATTGCAACCACTTCCTATCTCTAAGTGAAAATGGGAGTGCATTACCATGAATTTCGTGTGTGGGTTACCCACGACCACGAGTGGACTTGAATCTATTTGGGTTGTGGTGGATAGATTGAAAAAGTCCATACACTTTTCACTTGTGAGGACTACTTATCCCTTAGAGAAATTTGTTAAAATTTATGTAAAGGAGATTGTGAAATTACATGGGGCCCCATTGTCGATTGTTTCAAATAAAGAGATCCTCGATTTGTCTCAAGGTTTTGGGGTATTTTACAAAAGGCTATGGGCACCGAGTCGAAATTTTGTACAACTTACCACCCACAGATAGATGGACAGTCAACAAGAGTTATTCAGATATTGGAATACATGTTTCATACTTGTGTGCCTGACTTGAAGGGTTCTTGGGAAGAGCATTTACCACTGGTTGAGTTTGCTTACAATAACAACTTGCAGGCTAGCATTGGCATGACACTGTATGAGGCTTTATATGGGTGAAAGTGTAGGTCTCCAATTTGTTGGGCTGAAGTTAGAGAAAGAAAAATATATGGTCCAAAGATAGTACAAAAGACTATAGATAAAGTACAGTTGATTCAAGAAAGACTTAGAGTTGCTCAGAATAGATAGAAATGTTATGCGGACAACTAGAGGAGACTTAGAATTTCAGGAGGGTGATCATGTAATCCTAAAGGTGTCACTTTGGAAGAGGATTATAAGATTTGGTAAAAAGGGAAAGTTGAGTCCAAGGTATATTGGACCCTTTGAGATTCTAGGAAGAGTTGGTGCAGTGGCTTATAGGCTAGCTTTACCACTAGAGTTGGTCGATATCCACAATGTGTTTCATGTATTGATATTTAGAAAGTACATGCCAGATCCATCACATGTAATTGAGGTTAAGCCTCTACAAATGCAAATGGGTTAGTCTTATGAGGAGTTACCAGTGGAGATCTTGGATCAAGAAGAAAGGTTGTTGAGAAATAGGGTTTTTCCATTTGTTAAAATTCTGTGGAAGGTCCACTCGGAGAGAGAAGCCACCTGCGAGAGTGAACATGAGATGAAAGGAAAGTACCTACAATTGTTCCAACCTCTGGATGCACCAAGTTTGGAGGACCAAAATTCTTGAAGGGGGGAGAGTTATAATACCCAATACAAGTATGTGTTTGGACATTTCTAATAGATAAATGGGTTTCATTATAGATTTTAATTTTGAAGTAGTTAGCCAAAATTTAGGTTTGTAGAAGTTTGATCAATATGCTAAGAACAAAGAATAACAAAACAAAAAACAAAAAGGGACATGAAGTTCCTGGTGTTAGAATTCTCGTACGAAGAAGATGGAGAAAAGTGTAAAATTACAGAAACTATCCATTAGTTACAAGAGATGTAATTGTGACCCCCTATATTTTTTTAAACTCAATTTTGATCACTTTTTCACCTGGTAAATTGCATAGATGACCCAATAGTCTTGAAACAAGATTTATCATTTCAAAACAGCCCTCAAGCCTTGAAAGGTATTCAAAATTCTAAAATGACCCCAATAAGCTTTGATTTTGTTATCAAAATTATGGTTTACTCATAATAGCTCAAAACAAGGTTATATTATCAAAAATTGGTCTCTATAGTCTTAAATATTATTCTGAGAATTTTATAGCAGTCTCAAAAATAGATGAATTAATTTTTGAGAAATTATACTTTGACCCCAAATGTTTCAAAACTTATGATTTGACCCAAAAACTTTAAAAAAAATTTCTAAACTACCTAGGTTATTTCCATACCTATTAGCTCACATTAAAAATGTTATTTCTATGTAAAGGATATATAAAGTATATATCAATGGGTTAGAAGTACAAAAAATTAAATATAGAATCGCAAAATGACGAAACTTGGAATATGGATTAATCATATATGTTCTTTTGAATTAGGTGGTGATTACATTGAGGTTGGGAAATAGGGCTTTGAATTGGATTTTGGGAATCACGGTAAGTAGTTTACTACTTCTTTAAGAAGAATTTTCTATATTAAACGTGTGTGTATGTGTGTGTGTATATTTCATATGTATGATATATATGTTGATGTTTGAGGTTACAATTAAATGTTTTGCAATTGTGAATTATTATACATGTGAATTTTGTTAAACTTGTGGGATGATTTTATATCATTGCTTAAATGTGTTTTGGTAATGAAAGAAAATTTGTGTGCGTTGGGATTAAAACGACAGTTTTTGTAACGCCCCAAAAATCACCTTAGATGACATTACAATTTAAAATCATTCACATCATGAGTGCAACTAATATAATCCATCAATAAATAAAAAATTCATTCATCATATCTAATATTTACAACATCATACCAAAAGAATATGCCCAACCATGACAATTACATCCAAAAGAATCAAATTTAATTTGCAGCGGAATAACAAAAATATTAGACTCCATTGAGTCTCAAAAGGAATTTCCTAGTCTAGCACCTAGGAGAATATAGCCCTAAGCATCAATCTCGGGTTCCACGTGCCCGTTTAGCGGAGCTTCTCAATGCACCTGTTCATCGACTCTAAGCTCCTTATCTAACACGTAATCTGAAAATATATTGTTTGTAGGGGGTGAGCACTAAGCTCTGTAGCAACATTCCTCTAAAACTCGAACAAGGTTTAGAAAACCTATAAAACAAGTCGGTCTCATTTCGCAAATATCATATATTAATTTTTAAAAGAAAATAGGAATATTTCAATAGATCTCAAATTTACACAATAACAATAAATTAAGTGAAGTAATAACGTCAAATTACAAATAACAAATCATTTACAACCATAAACCATTTTTCACAAATTCTTGTAGAATCTCATACTTCCACAAGCTCTTGTAAAAAATCGTTTCTGGTACAATAAACCATAAACCCACCACTTGTATTCGTATCTCAGGTATGATACACGATTCGCATGAATAAACACATCGAGAATATTCTGACCCACACACACACTCCCAAATCCTCGTAAGGAAATTCAACCTTTAGGAAGGGCGTATACCAACTCATGTTACTGATGAATCCAAGCCAAGAATAGTATACTAACCCTCAGTTTCGATTACACGTGAGCGAATAGTGATTTGGTCCTTGGAAGGCACCAACCCCACTACGAGTGATAGGGAACCTTCAAACCCACACGGAGTAAGAAAACGCATCTAAACCACTCTATGATATTCGGTCAACGACCACCCATGGTCATCCAAACATCCACAAGAGATACAATATCCAATCAATTTCTCCAATCACAAATACATTCAAAAATTCCCAAATTTCACAAGTAGTATCCCAATAGAACAATTTAAGAAAAAATACAAGAGATCATCATAAATACCATTTTGTGGTTCAATATAAAGTACTAAAGTTTTGAAATCAAGAACAGAGAAAAAATCAAGAGAAAAATCCATTTCTCTTGAAAACTAGGATTTTGAGTCAAGAATAAGAGATTTAATGGTTATCCCACCATAGATTTGTTTAAAACATGATGGTGTTTGCAAGAATATCAAGAATCAATGATTTACTAACAAATAAATAAGATTCAGAGTCAAAAAAATACATATAAGTAAACCCTAGCCTCAATGTAAGAGAATAGGAAGAACCCCTACCTTGGTGTTCTTGAAGAAATCTAGGGTTTTGATTCAATCCAAGGCGCAAATCCTCTTTTATCTTGTGTTCTTCTCTTTCTTCCTGTCTAAGGTTTTCTAGAGTTTGAGGTGTTGAAATGGGGCTAAATGGGACGTATTTATGTATTTATAGTGGAAAGAATCGGACCCAGATCACGACTTAAAATTTCTAAAATCTGTTGGGCGTACCAGTACGGTATGGCTACTGGTCTTCGGTGTACCGGTACCCTTTGGTAGTTTTGTCCCTTTTTCCTTTTTTTTCATTTCCAATCCACCTTTGACCCTTCCAAAGCCAACCCAAACTTATACAAAATACTTTTGAACATCAAACCTAGTTAGTACAAGTTCTATTACAACGATTTCATATATTTACAAGCTAAAACTAAGTTGTAACTACTATTTACTCGAATTTCTCCATATTAACATTTCAAAAAGAAATGATTACTTGCTATATAAAGATAAGAGTGTGGGGGCTTACAATCCACCTCCCTTAAAGAAAGTTTCGTCCTCAAAACTTAATCGTCGAGTTAGTCTATCTAATTCTTATTTGGCCATGATGTTGCCACTTCTATTCATCCTATAAACATTAAGCCAAGATTAAGATAGAACATTATATCCTAATTTTTAAATCCATCCCTTCAACTTATACCGTTACTACAATTAGTGAAGTCCCCAAGTTTACCTTCATTCACTACTTTTGAATATTCTTTATACTCAATAATTTCATGTGATTGTCTAAACTAATTTCATATCATGCATAATTGCTAGATCTTCAACTTATTTCCTATTCATTGGATATCACTTCTCTATTGAATTTCACCAATCCTTTCAATAAACATCATGTTTGTTTCTTACATGTGGCTTATCCATAAGCATTTCACAACAACCAAATTCAATTTAGCTAATAAGATTACTCATTGTTCCTATACTTAAATTATGATATAATCCATAACTTAGTATTGCCACTACGACAAGATTTATAATGATTCCTTAAATAGATGCATCCTTCTTAATGACTTTGTCTCTCACTTAGACTAGAGAAACTTACAACATTTAAAATCTAATAATACCTTCACAAGCTATGGACACTTATCAATTTCTATGGTTCGGTGGACATTGCAAGATTCCCAACCATTATAACCATCAAACTATATACCATGTTTTCCAAGAAATTGAATCTCACTCTTCAAGCTTATACTCTTTAGATTCACTACTATAACCCTAACTAATGGTTAATTCCACTAATATTAAATCTAATCCAATGAATTGTTGCGCACTCTAATATACATTATAATCCAACAATCATTAAGTAGGAACTCGCCTCAAGAAAATAATTCACATAGGTTCATAGGGTTTTGTGAAGATGTCATTTTTCACTACATATGTTCTTTGCTTATAACTTCTAAAATATATTCACTAACGATCCATCTTTCTCTTCCAATGGAATTTTTTTTTTTTTTTGTAAATACCCAAATATACTACGGTCAAGTTGTAGCTCTAAAATATCGTTCTCAGTCCTCAATCTTGTACACAACTTAATAAGCCCTAAAATCTCATTCATAACTCATACATTCAAATTCCTACTGTTAAATCAATCTTAATATTTTCACATTGTTCACCAACTCGATTAACACTAATCATTTTCTCTATCTCTCAAATATTTATTCTCAATCTCTAACCTTGAGCTGTAATCAATAACCCATGTAATCAATTCCTTGCAACTTTCACATTCACTCCCTTCTATTCGTTACATATAATCTTGAATTCCCATGATTCAATCCAAAGAAAATACATTTCTGATTCATAAGATGAAGATAGACTTTGAAGGATCACAATAATCTCTCTCAATTCAATATGATCATATTTCTTGTAATATAATCACAGTAAAAAACAAGACTTCCGATGATTAATCCAATGCTCGTCGATTTAACCATATTAGTCATCATAGTCTTAACCATTATCCATAATCCTCAAGATAATAATGATCTGCTAATTACTAGGATAACCATAGTCATTTATCCCAAATATTACATAAAGTTTTGCATCCATGTCAAAGCCAATCTGCATGGGTATCATTATTGATTCCTCAAATTACATCTTTTCAATCATCACCACTAACCATCAAGTTCAAATCTTCAATACTCATACCAACAATCCTCTAGTATAACTAATCAAGCCTATCTTAATAATGTAATAAGAGACATGAAAAAGAACTTCATATTCCTCCAACACAACTTCAATAACATTAAAAGATCCTATTGAATAATAGAATTTCATATCAAACTTTGGATATCTTCCTTATTTCCATAATTGTCTGTTATATCTGACCTCGAGTTTTTAAACCTCTATAATCTTCAATCCAACAATATTGAGAGTTAAATGAAACTCCTATAAGTTCGCTTCCATAAATTGACCTCAATTTCTAATTAAGGTGTGCAATACAAGTCAACTATTAACTTAACATTCAACTAAGAGATTCTCGATTGTTAATACTTTAGAGAGTCTAAGAGTAGTCAACTAAGCCCTCAAGGAAATAAGATAAACTAAGTATAACGCTCTCAATGAGTATCCTATGCATGACCCTTCTAAACATTCAAAGTAAATTTAATCAATTCTCCATAACCTTATTATTCAAAACTTAGTCCATCTTAAAAATATCTACGTTGACCTTACCTCCACACATACAAATTGGGTTATCACATCTCCTTGACTTCCAAAAATATAAGCAAGATTAATAGTAGAATAAAATACTTAGAGTCGACAAGGCACCAAGTTATAATCCCATTTTATATTGTTATCCATCAAAATACTTCAAACAACATGGGGGCATCTCTAAATCAAAGCCTAAATAGTGATGGAAGCTTGCTTAAGGATAAGTCCTTCAGAGTCTAAGAAGAAAAATAAGATATTTTGCTATCCAAGGAATATCACAACGCAGATTTTTGATCAACTTCGGAAGAATAAACTGATTTAACTCAGGTATTTCTAGCATGTGTGACATAAATGGTTGGAAAGATATACGAGTTAGAATTCTAACAAAAAGATGATGCACCATTTGGACTTTCCAACAAAGAGTTATGATCAAATTAGTGAAAGGTAGTCTGTGTGACTGATGGTTCTGCTATACTTGTCCAACTTAAGTTTGGGTGTCATTTATCACAAATCTTATCTCATATCCATCTCCAATATAAATAATATGACATGCAAAAAGATTCATGTCTATCATCATTTACAAATCAAAATTTAAATTACCATCCTTCTCCTAGAATAGTCCCAAAACGACACGATATAAAACTAGAATATACATCCCAAATTTTCGTCCACTCCTCAAAGCTAGCTAATCCATGAATCAGAACCAATAATTAATTCCTAACCTAATTAAGTAACAAATCATACTTATCTTATAAACATATCACTTCAAACAAAGTCAAGCCTAGAGTTTCCTTCACCCTCACCTAATACTCTCTAATTTGAAGCATACAACCTCTACACACCCTTTGAGTATCCAACCGTTCTCCATGTCAATACTCAAGGCATGTTCTAGCTTCTCAAAGTCCAATCCCAAATTAAGAGCATATGTAGTGCGTATGAATGAATGAATAGCACTGGGATCGAATAAAATTGGGGTCCAAGAATTTTAAAGAAGAACGATACCTTCAACAACTGCATCGGAAACGTCTTCCTCCGGTTGGGTCAAAGAAAAAACTCTTTCTTGCTTAGTACCACCTGGAGCTATAGCTCCTAATGGTTTCGGCTGTGATGGCTTCTTTCGTGGTGGCTTATTTGCATGTACTTGTCCCGTTGCTTGATTGGTCTTCGGTTGAATCAATGGGCAGTTATTTTTGAGGTGCCTGAACCCTCCACATACGAAGCATTGACATGGTTCAGTGTCTATTCTGTTTCGAGTAACCCCAGCTCCTTGAACGACTTGATTCCTTTGCTTTGAAGCTTGGTCAGGTCGGCGGTATGAAGCTGCCCTTTGTGTAACTCCACTGCCGCTAGCACCAGTCTTGATCAGACCTCTCATCTCGAAGTTCTGTTGTCGCTGGTTGTTGTTTCTATTTTGGTGTTGTACTAGAGTGGTTATCTTCCTTAGGCATTAATAGATGCCATTCAGGGCATCTGGAGGTGGTGGTGGTGGGTTTGCTTGGCCACCACGTCCACGTCCACCATCCATCCTGCACATCAATTCACAATTTAGTTTCAGTGATGTACATGACATCCTAACTATCACTTTAATCTAAAGCATAAGACTTGTATAAAATTTTAAATCCATAATTTCGTTCAACCTAGTCCTATATCTCTAGTAGTAATCCATAACCTACAGCTCCAATGTAAGACCTAAAGTCTAGGCTCTGATACCAAAATTTGTAATGCCCCAAAATACACATTGGACAGTATTACAATTTAAAATCATTCACTTAATGAGAACAACTAATATAATCCATCAATAAATAAAAAATCCATTCATCATATCTAATATTTACAACATCATCCCAAAAGAATTTTCCTAACCATGGCAATTACATAAAAAAGAATCAAATTTAACTTGCAGCGGAATAACAAAAATATTAGACTCCACTGAGTCTCAAAAGGAATTTCCTACTCTAGCACCTAGGAGAGTATGACCCTAAGCATCCACCTCGAGTTCCACGTGCCCGTTTAGCAGAGCTTCCCAATGCACCTGTTCATCGACTCTGAGCTCCTCATCTAACACGTAATCTGGAAATATATTTTTTGTAGGGGGTGAGCACTAAGCTCTGTAGCAACATTCCTCCCAAACTCGAACAAGATTTAGAAAACATGTAAAACAAGTCAGTCTCATTTCGCAAATATCATATATTAATTTTTAAAAAAAACAGGAACATTTTAATAGATCTTAAGTTTACACAATAACAATAAATTAAGTGAAGTAATAATGACAAATTACAAATAACAAATCATTTCCAACCATAAACCATTTTCTACAAGTTCTTGTAGAATCCCATACTTCCACAAGCTCTTGTAGAAAATCGTTTCTGGTACAATAAATCATAAACCCACCACTTGTATTCGTATCTCAGGTATGATGCATGATTCGCATGAATAAACACATTGAGAATATTCTGACCCACACACACACTCCCAAATCCTCACAAGGATATCCAACCTTTAGGAAGGGCGTATACCAACTCCTGGCAGTGACGAATCCAAGCGAAGATTAGTATACTAACCCTTAGTCTCGATAACACGTGAGTGAATAGTAGTTTGGTTCTCGCAAAACACCAACCCCACTACGAGTGATAAGGAACCTTCAAACCCACACGGAATAAAAAAATACATCTAACCCACTCTACGATATTTGGTCAACGGCCACCCATGGTCATCCAAACATCCACAAGAGATACAATATCCAATCAATTTCTCCAATCACAAATACATTCAAAAATTCCCAAATTTCACAAGTAGTATCCCAATAAAACAATTTAAGAAAAAATACAAGAGATCATCATAAATACCATTTTGTGGTTCAATATAAAACACTAAAGTTTTGAAATCAAGAACAAAGGAAAAATCAAGAGAAAAATCCATTTCTCTTGAAAACTAGGATTTTGAGTCAAGAATAAGAGATTTAATGGTTATCGCACCATAGATTTGTTTAAAACATGATAGTGTTTGCAAGAATATCAAGAATCAATGATTTACTAACAAATAAATAAGATTCAGAGTCAAAAGAATACATATAAGTAAACCCTAACCTCAGTGTAAGAGAATAGGAAGAACCCCTACCTTGGTGTTCTTGAAGAAATCTAGGGTTTTGATTCAATCCAAGGCACAAATCCTCTTTTATCTTGTGTTCTTCTCTTCCTTTCTTCCTCTCTAAGGTTTTCTAGAGTTTGAGGTGTTGAAATGGGGCTAAATGGGACGTCTTTATGTATTTATAGTGGAAGAAATCGGACCCAGATTGTGACTTAAAATTTCTGAAATCTGTCGGGTGTACCGGTACCCTCTGGCAGTTTTGTCCCTTTTTCCTTTTTTTTTTTTTTTTCATTTCCAATCCACCTTTAACCCTTCCAAAGTCAACCCAAACTTATACAAAATACTTTTGAACATCAAACCTAGTTAGTACAAGTTCTATTACAATGATTTCATATATTTACAAGCTAAAACTAAGTTGTAACTACTATTTACTCAAATTTTTCCATATTAACATTTCAAAAAGAAATGATTACTTGCTATATAAAGATAAGAGTGTGGGGGTCTACAGTTTTATTGTGTGATAAAATTATGTTTTATGAGATGGGGATTGGATTACCAGGTCTAAATGGTAACGATATTGAAGGTATACTAGTGTGATCGGTATAGGGATGTGCACATAGGGGTCAATCATCAAGCTATTGATGACAACAGACGAGGTCAATTACTAGGCTAGTGGTAACAAACATGAGATGACAAATATATTTGGGACTGAATATATGTATTAGTGTTTTGGGTTATAAATGTCTTTTTATTTATAAAGTTATTTGTGAACATGAGATCATTCTGTTAAAATGATTATGTAAGAGAGGTTGGGGTACAGTTTGTTGTATTTATGTATGTATCAAAGTTTATTTTTCTATATAAATTGTGGGACTTATTTTCACACCTCATTAGAGGTGGTTGCTATTCACGGGTTGTTGTGCTCATACAAATATTTCACATTTTTCACGTGAGGATCAGGTTGAGAAATAAGTCCACAAATAAATAAGGGATTAGAGGACTTGAAGATTTGTTTTATTGTAGGTTTTCAGGAATAAATGTCTTTTATAATTTTGAGACAAATATTTAATTATTTTGGAAACAATGTTACTTATGTTTAGAGTAGTGAACCTTATAGTTTGATTACAATTTTACTTAGTTTAATAATGATGTTGAGTGATGATTAGTTTATTCTTCTGGTATTCATTAGGTCAGTGGATTGGATCACTTTGTATTTTTCTTTCGCTGTATTTTGTATTTATTATGCACTAGGTTGGTTGGTTAAGGCCTTGTTGGCTGGTCGGGCGCCCACCCTACGTGATCTAGGGTAGGGGTGTGAAACAAATACTGCCCTGACCAAGTGATGAGAAGATGTGTGCTCGATTAAAAACAAAAGAACGTGATTGTTTTTTTCCATTCAGAAAGTTGTGGAGGCCATTTTTCCTCCAAAAAGACATCAGCTAAGATCTTATAATATGGTTTTTATAGGCCTTCTTTATTTAAAGATTGTTTTATGTTTTGTAAGCATTACAATAGATGCCAACGATTACGAGGTGTGACCCATAAGAATATGATGCCTCTTGCCTCCATACTTGTGATAAAAAATTTTGACTATTGGGGTATTGACTTTATGGGTCTCTTTCCTATGTATTTTGGATATGGTTACATTCTTTTGGTGGTTGACTATGTGTTTAAGTGGGTAGAAGCTATCCCAACTAGGACCAATGACCACAAGGTTGTGATCAAGTTTTTGAAAGACTATATTTTATCTAGATTTGGGATGCCTAGGGCAATAATCAATTATGGTGGTTTACTCTTTTGTAATAGGTCATTTGATAATCTTATGCATAAATATGGTATTACGTACAAAGTATCCACAGGTTACCACCCACAAACTAATGACCAAGTTGAATTAACTAATAGGGAGACAAAAAACATTTTAGAAAAGACTGTTGATCCTAATAGAAAGGATTGGTCACTTAGGTTGACCGATGCTCTATGGGCTTTGAGACTGCTTTTAAGACACCATTAGATATTTCTCCTTATAGGCTAGTTTATGGAAAAACTTGCCATATGCCAGTAGAGATGGAACACATAGCTTATTGGGCCATTATAACTTTGAACTTCAATTTGAAACTTGCTGGTAGCAATAGAAAATTGGACTATATTGAACACGAAGAGATGAGAAGAAATGCATATGAAAGTACTCGGATTTACAAGGAGAAGGTAAAAATTTTTCATGATAAATCTATTTTGAGAAAGACCTTTGAGCAAGGATAGAAAGTACTTTTGTATAATTCTCAACTTCTTCTTTTCTCAATTAAGTTCCACTTGAGATGGATATGTCCTTTCATAGTGTTTATAGTTTTCCCTCATGGAACGGTCGAGCTTGAGAACCCGACAAATGGATAGACATTTAAAGTTAATGGTCAACATGTGAAGCCATTCTTGGAGGGTTTTCCATTAGAGGAGCTTGTGTAGGAGCTTGCTGATCTTGTTTATCAGGATCTTCCAGCTAAGTGATTTTTTTTCCTACATGTTTTTTGTATATTAGTAATTGTTATCTTTCTTTATTTTTCTTGTAGTTTTGCAGTTTCATTTCCTTTTGGAGCAATTCATTTCATGTGACCTCGTTCCCTTATCTATTTCATTAGTTCTCTTGCATATAATTATTTCTGTTGCATTGAGAAAAATGCATAATTCAAGTTGGGGGGGGGGGTGAGGGTTTACACCGCTATTTTGTTTGTTTCCTTTCTGTGTTTCTTTTGTTTTGCGTTGTTTTGATTTTTGTGTGCTCCTAAAATATGAACAAATACATGAACAAAAATTTTGCTTTAGCTATTTTGAAAGAATGATGCTGAAGTTGAATTCTTTGATAACTTTGATATGTTGATGGTAATTTGAGTTGTTTGCATATGGACTATTGGATGAAATTTTATTATATGCTTGAGTATTATGCTTATATTGTCGTTAAAAACTCAAATTTTATGCACCATAATCGTCTAGTTCTTGTGATTTGTTGAAATGGATTACTGTCTTTCAAAGCTTGACATGTATAGTAGACACAAATTCATGATCTTGTCAGTTTAGAGCCTATCATTTTGGAGGGTTATATGACAATTACTCAAGAAATAGTTCTTTCATCACTCATTTCAATATTCTCATTATGTTTGTTTTGGTTAGAGTATGAGGAATGATTAGTTGATTGTATCTCTATCAATTAAAATTTGACATTGTTCTTGGAAAAGGATTTTAGGCCATCTTTTGGATAATTTTGAGCTTTAGTTTGTTCTTTCTTAGAATTTATCCCTCTAAGCCGCGATTGAGCCTATTTCAAAGCCTGATGAAAAAGCCCTTTCTATCTTATTAGACATAAATTTTAACCAAGTCAAGTAAAAATAGATATATACCTTACCTTGGTTATCCCTTGAATTGCTAAGTTTTTATCAAGAAAGTTGGGAGACTTATGGTGAAAGTTCAAACATGGGCAATATGAGAGAAAAGGGAACGAAGCTGAAAAGAAAATGAAAAAAATCAATAAAATGTTGAAATTAAAAAAAAAAAAAAAAGAGAAGCCAAATGCTTGGGAAATAAGAGGGGATGTAAAAAAAAAAAGAGACAAAGAGGAAAAGAGAATGAAGCGAAAGTAAAGAGAAAAGTGTTCAAAAAGAGGAGTCAATTGTGCAAAAAATATCTTGGGATAACTTTTTTTAAAATTCTTAATCCTTCATTTCTTTTGCCTCTACCCTTAACCCCATTATAACCTTGATAAATTCCTAGTTGATTCGAGGAATATTGGTGAATTAAAATACCTTATTGGATAGAGAGATACATCAATGATGTTATTCTTATTACTTTAACATTCTCTGATGAGATTATATCAAGATTGATTTGTCATTAATGCTTTTCATTGATAGAAATATGTGGGATACTTATTTTGTTAACATAAGTTCTGCCTATATATACCTTAAGTGAAATAGTCATGATAATCAGAGAGATCTATTTTGAGTGAAATCGGGGTGAATTGGTGTCAAATCTAGTTTTGGATAGCTAAAAAGACATGAGAATTTTGTTTGAAAAATTTCTTGAAATAGTTGATGTGACACACTAACGAGTTTCTGATGGTAATGTGTGTCAATATGTAACACCCTGTATTTTCTTTTATACATGCATATAGATATATAGTAAATAATTGTGGTAAAAATGTGGATATGTGTAGTGATGTGTGTTTGAATTTGGTAGATTGGAAAAGTAGAGATTTAAAATGTTAGTGGAAATAATAGTTGAAATTTGGTTTTAATAAGTGAAAATATGAAATTTTAGGTCCTAGAACTTGTATTAAATAGGTTTGGTGTAGAAATATGTGTTGGAGAGGTTTGGGATGGATTTGGTTGGCTTAGGAATGCATTGGAAATGAAAAAGGGATGGAACAGTGCACGTGAACAGTGCACTGGCTGCAACTTCAAGCGCGATTTTGACCTTGATGAATTCAATATCTCTCAAAACTCAAAACATAAAAGTTGTACAGCTCTTTCTTATAATTCCATATCATCTTGAATAATCTCAATCGGAGCTCAGATGAGAGAGTTATGCCCAGATAACGAAGTGATATCAAAACAGCCCAATTAGCTTGAACAGTGCACTGGTTGCAACTTCAAGCCCGATTTAGAACTTGATTCATTCAATATCTCTCAAAACCCAAAATATTAAAGTTTTATATCTCTTTCTTATCATTCCAGATCATCTTGAATCATCTCAATCGGAGCTCAGATGAGAGAGTTATGCCCAGATAACGAAGCGATGTCAAAACAGTCCAATTAGCTTCGTTTTGCATTTAACGTCTCCATTTGCATCCTAAATCAAAATATAAGAATAATGAGTACATTTAGGCTTCAAATAAGTATAAAAGGCTTTAAGAATCACCCTTTATCACCTTATATTTGTAAACAACGCAAAACTTCATTAATAGCCTGTTCGGATGAGTAAAAATAGAAACTTTAGTGTTTCGGGTGTACGTTGACTTTGGTTTGGAGATAAATCATAAAAATAAATTTTTTTAGGTTAAAATAACATTAAAAATGAATCCGAAACGTCAAAAAACCTTAGGGTTGTCATATGAATCAAAATGGAGATTCTTAGTGTTAAAACCGTAATTTTAGAGAAAACCAAAACAGGCTGTGAACAGTGAATTTCGGGGCTGAGGTGTTTTAAACCCTATTTTCATCCCATTTGCCCCCATTTCTTTCACTCCACTCTCACCCCACACCTCTTGGAACCCTAGAGAGCATTAGAGAGGAAGAAATGAAGGGAAAAACAAGAGATTTAAGGATAGATTTAAGATCAAGGCACAAGTTCTTCCTACAAACTAAAGATTCAAAGTAGGGGTTTTCTCTCATTCACTTACATTGAGGCTAAAAATTTATATATGTATATTTTGGCTATATATATATATATATATATATATGCGATGGAATCATCCTCTCTTAGGCTTTTTGCAAGGATTACATGTTTTGAACAAAGTAGGGTTTAATACCCATGAAATCTCCTTTCTAGTTTTAACTAATTTTTGGAGAGTGATGTATTTCCTTCCTAAATGCTTTCTTTATTATGGATTTCGAAATCTTAGTGCTTTGTGTTGGGTAGAAAAATGATGTTATTGTGATCTCATGTATTTTTCTTAGTTGGTTGTGGAATTGTTACATGATATATTTTGGGGATTTTGGATAGATGTTTGTAAATTGAGATAAATGTTAGAATTGTATGCTTGGTTGGGTTGTTTGTGATGCACATGAGTGAGAGGTTCCTTGTAAGGATGCTCACCCCTTCCCAAGAGGTTCCCGGTAAGGATGCTTGGAAACAATGTAGTGATTGGTGAGAGGTTCCATGTAAGGATGCTCATCCATTCTCAAGAGATTTCCGATAAGGATGCTTGAGAATCAAAGGTGACCTAAAGGGGGGTGGAGGTTACCACAAAGTATGCCACCTACCGAAAGAATTGTTGAAAATTGGTTATGAAAATTAATGATTATTATTTGTATGTGGTGCTCGTTTATTCATTTAAGTAATGTTTTTAAATAAACTTGAGATCCATTTTAAATGTCACTACTTTATTTCAAATTATGTATCTATGTTATGTTAAAATTGAGACCGACCGTTTTAAATGCTTTTCTAAACCTTTTATGGGTTTGGGAGAATTTTTCTACAGAGCTTCGTGCTCACCCCTATCGCTAACATTTTTTAGATTACCCGCTTGAGGAGGAGGACGTAAGGGTCGAGGAGCTTGCTACTTGGGAGACTCCACTGGACGGGAGTGTGGATCCCGAGGTGGACGCGCATAGAGCGACCTCTTTTTCTTTTGTACTAGACTAGGACATTCTTTTGGAACATTGTGTAGTCTAGTTTCTTTTGTTTATTCCGCTGTGCTTCTTTAATTAATTTTTGAGATGTAATAGCCATAACTTGTGCTTATTCTTTTGGATAATGTTATAAATATTCGTGGATGACAAATGAAGTCTTGTTTCTTAAGGGATTATATTAGTGCTCTCATGATATGAATGGTTTTAGAATGTAATGCCATCCAGGGTGTGTTTTGGGGTGTTACAAAGTTGGTATTAGAGCTTAGACTTTAGGTCTTACGTGGGAGCTGTAGGTTATGGAATCACCTCTAGAGCTTTAGGATTAGGGTGAATTAAATCCTTGAGTAAAATTTTATACACGTTCTATGCCTTAGGTTAACCTAATATTTAGGATGTCTTATACATCCATGAACTAAGTTGTGAATTGATGTGCAGGATGAACGGCAAACAAGGACGGGGATGCGGATGTGGGCGTGGCCGTGGAGGTCAAGCGAATCCACCACCACCACCACCTCCGGATGCCATGCAAGACATTTACCAATGCTTGAGGGAGCTCACCACTTTGGTACAAAACCAAAATGGTAACAACAAACACAATGGTGGAGCTCATCCTCTCGCTTAAGTATCGGGCAATGGGAACGGAGACCGAAGGATGATAGCTCTTTGGGAATTCTTAAGACAACGACCATCCAATTTCCAAGGGAGCTCCAATCCTTTGGAGGCGGATAGATGGATCCGCCGAGTGAAGAAGATCTGTGATGGCATGGGAGTTGCCGAGGAGTTGAGAGTTGGTTTGGCGACCTACTCGTTTGAGGGGGAGGCCGACTATTGGTGGTATGCCATAAAGAGGGGAAGGGACACCGACACACTCACTTGGGAAGAGTTTGATCAACTTTTTCAAGATAAGTACTTCCCTGAATCGGTCAGAGACCAATAAATGCGAATTTTCTTGCAGAAAGGCAGGGTAGTATGACCGTGGCTGAGTATGAGAGGCGGTTCGACGAGCTCTCTGTTATGCTACGGGATTTATATCTACTGAGGTCGACAGGGCCAAGCGCTTCGAGCAGGGTTTGAGGCCGATCATTAGGGAGAAGTTGGTGGCTCTCAGGATCCATGATTTTGGGGACTTGGTGGACAGAGCTGCACTGGTAGAGAAAGACATAGAGGATAGCCAGCGATGACAGGGCTTCTCGAGAGGAGGTCCAATCCGGACGAGTGCTAGCACTAGTGGGGCACAGAGACCGACCCATACCATCGCCCAGACCAGACAGGTGGACAACAACTTTTTATAGCCTGAGGAGAGGGAGACACTCAGACTAGAGCCGGTATTACCCCATCATCCTACTTTGCATGTGGAGGTGTGGGACATATTCGGATGCATTACCCAATTTTTTCACCTCAGGGGCCTATCCAGACTGCTAGACAGGTACCAGCAGCCCAACCACCACCACCGAGGCCTACACCGCAGCGACCGATATAAGCTCAAGCCCCCGGCGGTGCCAATCAAGGGCAAGTATTTGCTTTGACTCAGCCGAAGGAGGACATTGCCAATGCCGTTGTGGAAGGTATCGTCCTTATTTATAATTCTTGGGCCCGAATATTATTTAACCCCGGTGCAACACACACATTGGTACACACGACATATGCACTTGATTTGGGATTGAGTTTCGCGAAGTTAGAGCATGTTATGAACATTAGCTTGCCTACGGGAGAACGACTAGATACTAGCCGAGTTTGCAAGGGTTGCGTGCTTCGCATTGGGGAGCAGGAATTGATTGTGGATTTGATTGCTTTAGAGATTAATGGGTATGATGTGATTTTTGGGATGAACTTGTTGTCTGTTTTTTGGGCGGTAATGGATTGTTTCCACAAGTGGATTATATTTCAGTTGCCGGGAGGAGTCGTTTTCAGTTTTGTGAATAACCAAGATTCTTCCCATCCATTTTCTACTATGGGGTAGTAAATTCTTAAAAGCGAAATTGAAAATTCATTTGAGTTTCTTAGCTAGCTTGATGGGAGATGACAGGGATAAAATCCATATGGATGTGGTATTAATTGTATCGGAGTTTCTGGATGTTTTTCTCGAGGAATTACCCGGATTACCGCCACATAGGAAAATTGAGTTCAAGATCGATCTCTATCCGGGAACCGAACCCATATCCATTGCTCCCTACCGGATGACACATTTGGAGTTGAAGGAGCTAAGGAAGCAGTTGGATCACTTGTTGGCGATTGGGTTTATCCGTCTAAGCACTTCACCTTGGGGAGCCCCGGTCCTCTTTGTGAAGAAAACGGATGAGACTCTATGGTTGTGCACGGATTACCAGAGGTTGAATCGGGTTATCGTGAAGAATAAGTATCCGTTGCCGAGAATTGATGACTTATTTGATCAGTTGAAGGATTCGAAGTATTATTCCAAGATTGATCTTCGCATGGGGTATCATCAGCTATGGATTAAGGAGGAGGATATTCCTAAGACTGCTTTTCGTACCCGGTATGGTCATCTTGAGTATACGGTGATGCCGTTCGGATTGACTAATACCCCTGCAGCCTTCATGGATTTGATGCACAGAGTCTTCTGGCCTTACCTCGATCAATTTGTCATTGTGTTTATTGATGACATATTGATTTACTCACAGACTCAGGAGGAACATGCTCGTCATCTCTCTATTGTGCTACAAACATTGAGAGAACATAAGTTATATGCGAAGATGAGCAAGTGTGAGTTTTGGATGAAGGAAGTGAAGTTTCTTGACCATGTTGTGTTCGAGCAAGGAGTAGCGGTTGATTCCGCAAAGATTGAGGCCGTGATGAAATGGGAACCACCGAAGAACATAACAGAAGTACGAAGTTTCTTGGGGTTAGCCGGCTATTATCGTAGGTTTGTGGAAGAGTTCTCCAAGCTTGCGATGCCGATGACTCGCCTTACAAAGAAGGGGGAGAAATTTTTGTGGACTCAAGCGTGTGAACTAGCTTTTGGCACCTTGAAGGAGAAGTTGACGATGACACCTATCCTCATTATTCCGAGCAGTGGGGAGGCTACGATGTCCACCGATGCTTCACTACGAGGCTTGGGATGTGTTCTAATGCAAGGAGGGAAGGTAGTGGCTTATGGCTCGAGGCAACTCAAGGTGCATGAGCAGAATTATCCTACACACGACTTGGAGCTAGCTGTGGTGATGTTTGCTCTTAAGTTGTGGAGATGTTATTTATATGGGGAGAAATTTCAAGTGTTCTCGGACCATAAAAGCCTCAAGTATATCTTCACACAGAAAGACTTGTATCTCTGGTAGAGAAGGTGGATTGAGTACTTGGAAGATTATGAGTTCATGTTCAACTACCATCTGGGGAAGGCCAATGTAGTTGCCGACGCTCTTAGCAGGAAGTCTCGGGGTGAAATCAATTTTCTTGCAGTAAATAGGTGAAAAATGATTGATGCATTGGAGGAGTATGATCTATGGGTGGATGGACCAGAGTATCAACCATATCTATTCTACCTTGTAGCTCAATCGACGCTTCGGCGACGGGTAGTGGAGTTGCAATGCCTGGATTCGGAACTCGATTGGATTAGAGCCCGATTGGAGAATGGAGAAGCGATTGAAGGATAGTCTTGGAAGAATGGAGAGTTGAGATATGGGGAGAAGCTATGTGTTCCCGATGATTCGTCCCTAAAGGAGGAGATACTAGGAGAGTGTCATCGCTCCAAGTTTGCTATCCACCCCGGTAGCACAAAGATATATAGGGACATAAAGCATCAATACTGGTGGAGGGGAATGAAGCAAGATGTGGCCAAGTATGTGGCAAAATGTGCGGTGTGCCAACAGGTGAAGATTGAGCATCAAAGGCCAGGAGGAGTCCTATAGTCATTGCCTATTCCAGAGTGGAAGTGGGATCATATCACCATGGACTTGATGTCGGGTTACCACGGACGTCGCGCAAGCATAATGCAGTATGAGTCATTGTGGATAGACTCACCAAGTTCGCTCACTTTTTGGGTATGAAGACCACAGATACATTCGAGACTTTGAGCCAGTTGTATATCTGTGAGATAGTGAGGTTACACGACGTTTCGCTCTCAATTGTGTCGGATCGTGACTCTAGGTTTGTGGTGAGATTCTGGCAAAGTCTACAACAAGCGATGGGGACGGAGTTACACTTCAGTACAACTTTTCATCCCTAAATGGATGGCCAATCCGAGAGGGTGATACAGATTGTGGAGGATATGTTACGCGCTTACGCGTTGGACTTCAAGGGGAGTTGGAGCGACCACTTATCGTTGGTGGAGTTTGCTTACAACAACAGCTATTAGGAAAGTATTGGGATGACACCGTATGAAGCATTGTATGGAAGACCATGCCGATCACCGACGTGTTGGTTAGAAGATGACGAGAGTAGCTTATTTGGACCGGACATTGTTCGAGAAAGTACGGAGAAGATTCAACTCATCCGAGAGAGGCTACGGATGGCGCAAAGTAGACAGAAGAGCTATGTGGACCACAGACGAAGACCCTTAGAATTCAAGGTGGGAGACTACGTATTTCTCAAGGTGTCACCCAAGAAGGACGTGTTTCGATTCGGCAAGAAGGGGAAGTTAGCGCCAAGATATACCAGACCGTTTGAGGTAATCAAAGCGTTAGGCAAGGCGACATATCAACTTCAACTACCAGCCCAGCTATCCGGAGTACATGATGCGTTCCACGTGTCCATGTTGAGACAATGTCACTCGGATGCAACTCTAGTCATGAACTTGGAGAAGATTGAAATTCAAGACGGAGCAACCTACAAAGAACAACGGGTAGAAATTTTCGACGCCTAGGAAAAAGTGCTTCGTAACAAAGTTATCAGATTGGTGAAGGTTTTGTGGCAACACCATGGAGTGGAGGAAGCTACATGGGAACCGGAGCAAGAAATGCGGGAGAAGTATCCATATTTGTTCGCTACTTGAGGTAAGTTTTGAGGACGAAACTTTCTTTAAGGGGGATGGATTGTAACACCCCGCATTTTTTTATATATGTATATAGATATATAGTAAATAATTGTGGTAAAAATGTGGATATGTGTAGTGATGTGTGTTTGAATTTGGTAGATTGGAAAAGTAGAGATTTAAAATGTTAGTGGAAATAATAGTTGAAATTTGGTTTTAATAATTGAAAATATGAAATTTTAGGTCCTAGAACTTGTATTAAATAGGTTTGGTGTAGAAATATGTGTTGGAGAGGTTTGAGATGGATTTGGTTGGCTTAGGAATGGATTGGAAATGGAAAAGGGATGAAACATGACGTGAATCGTGCACGTGAATAGTGCACTGGCTGCAACTTCAAGCGTGATTTCAATCTTGATTCAGTCAATATCTCTCAAAACTCAAAACATTAAAGTTGTAGAGATCTTTCTTAGCATTCCATATCATCTTGAATCATCTCAATCAAAGCTTGGATGAGAGAGGTATGCCCAGATAACGAAGTGACGTCAAAACAGCCCAATTAGCTTGAACAGTGCACTGGCTGCAACTTCAAACCCGATTTAGACCTTGGTTCCGTCAATATCTCTCAAAACCCAAAATATGAAAGTTTTAGAGCTCTTTATTATCATTCCATATCATCTTGAATCACCTCAATCGGAGCTCGGATGAGGAGTTATGCCCAAATAATGAAGTGATGTCAAAACAGTTCAATTAGCTTCGTTTTGCATTTAATTTCTTCATTTGCATCCTAAATCAAAATATAAGAATAATGAGTACATTTAGGCTTCAAATAAGTATAAAAGGCTTTAAGAAGCACCATTTATCACCTTTTATTTGCAAACAACGCAAAACTTCATTAATAGCTGGTTCGGATGGGTAAAAATAGAAACTTTAGTGTTTCGGGTATACGTTGACTTTGGTTTGGAGATAAATCATAAAAAAATTTTTTTAGGTTAAAATAACATTAAAAATGAATCCGAAACATCGAAAAACCTTAGGGTAGTCATATGGATCAAATTGGAGATTTTTAGTGGCAAAATCGTAATTTTAGAGAAAACCAAAACAGACTGTGAACAGTGAATTTCGGGGCTGAGGTGTTTTAAACCCCATTTTCATCACATTTGCCCTCATTTCTTTCACTCCTCTCTCACCCCACACCTTTTAGAACCGTAGAGAGCATTAGAGAGGAAGAAATGAAGGGAAAAACAAGAGATTTAAGGGTAGATTCAAGATCAAAGCTCAAGTTCTTCCTACAACTAAGGATTCAAAGTAGGGGTTTTCTCTCATTCACTTACATTGAGGCTAGGGTATTTATATATGTATGTTTTGGCTATCAATGATATATATATATGCTATGGAATCATTCTCTCTTAGGCTTTTTACAAGGATTACATGTTTTGAACAAAGTAGGGTTTAATACCCATGAAATCTTCTTTCTAGTTTTAAAACCTTAATTTTTGGAGAGTGATGTATTTCCTTCCTAAATGCTTTCTTTATTATGGATTTCGAAATCTTAGTGCTTTGTGTTGGGTAGAAAAATGATGTTATTGTGATCTCATGTATTTTTCTTAGTTGGTTGTGGAATTGTTACATGATATATTTTGGGGATTTTGAAAGATGCTTGTAAATTGAGATAAATGTTGGAATTGTATGCTTGGTTGGGTTGTTTGTGATGCACATGAGTGAGAGGTTCCTTGTAAGGATGCTCACCCCTTCCCAAGAGGTTCCCAGTAAGGATGCTTGAAAAATAATGTAGTGATTGGTGAAATGTTACATGTAAGGATATTCATCAATTCTCAAGAGGTTCCCGTTAAGGATGCTTGAGAATCAAAGGTGACCTAAAGGGGGGTGGAGGTTACCACAAAGTATGCCACCTACCGAAAGAATTGTTGGAAATTGGTTATGACAATTAATGGTTATTATTTGTATATGGTACTCGTTTATTCATTTAAGTAATATTTTTAAATAAACTTGAGATCCTTTTTAAATGTCACTGCTTTATTTCAAATTATGTATCTATGTTATGTTAAAATTGAGACTGACCGCTTTAAATGCTTTTCTAAACCTTGTATGGGTTTGGGAGAATTTTTCTATAGAGCTTCGTGCTCATCCCCTATTGCTAATATTTTTCAGATTACCCGCTTGAGGAGGAGGATGTAGGGTCGAGGAGCCCCCTACTTGGGAGACTCCATTGGATGGAAGTGTGGATCCCGAGGTGGACGCATAGAGCGACCTCTTTTCCTTTTGTACTAGACTAGGACATTCTTTTGGAACATTGTGTAGTCTAGCTTCTTTTGTTTATTCTGCTGCGCTTCTTTAATTAATTTTTGAGATGTAATAGCCATGACTTGGGCTTATTCTTTTGGATAATGTTGTAAATATTCATGGATGACAAATGAAGTCTTGTTTTTCAAGGGATTATATTAGTGCTCTAATGATATGAATGGTTTTAGAATGTAATGTCGTCCAGGGTGTGTTTTGGGGTGTTACAGACTATTTTTGCTTATCGTTTAACCTGAAAATAGCTATGTGAATGTGCTAAAATTCTATTGGCATATTGTGGTTTTTGTTGAAAGTGATCTAATTAGAATAGCTAAAATAGAGAAATTTGGATGTATCTTTTCTGAAAACTTTCACTAGACAAAACTCATCAACTATGGATCACCTAGGATTTTAAATGTTTGTTGCATAGGCTAAATACAATCGTGATTGCCTACGAAAATGGCTTTTGCTTAGTTTTTAGGTTGTGCTTTTAAATTCCAAGGCATGAAATTTTGTGTATAAAATTTGATCATTGGTTTTTATTTATGATGTTTTAGGTTAGGTATTAGTTGAGTCTAGGTTTAGTCTTGTTTTGTTTTGGTAAAAGAAAAAGAAAAAAAAAGGGGTAGCAATAGGAAATTTTCAGCAAATTTGGGGTTCTAGCGGTAGAATGTATATTTACAACCAGCAGGTTTTGAATAGAGAGTTTTTCTACTGGTAGGTCATGTATATTTTACCGGTAGGTTTTGAATCCGAGGCGTTGAAATAAGGGTTTTCTCGGTAATTTTGTAGATTTTCTTCAAATTGAAATTTCTGTATCTCTCTAAAAGCTCTCCCTTCTCTCTAGAAACCTTAGAAACTTCCTTCCAAAGCTTGGGCATAAATCCATCATGCATTCTACGGAGTTTAATCATACTGATTTTGGGTCATTGACTTATCAAGGTATGATGAAACCCTCTCAATTTGACTTCATCTCGTGCTTTTGGTTTTTGATCTCTTTCTTGAGCTTTGTGGGGGTTGCTTTTTGGGCAATGGTTCTCACAAAGATGTCAGCTATCACTAATAAGAAGAAGGCAAGGACGGGGAGGCTGATACCTACAACTTCAAAAGAGCCAAAGAAGAAGAAGCAAAAGGTTGACCACTTGACTTCTATAGACACCAAGAATGTGACTTGCAAGAGGTAAGTGGATAGACATGGTTTAGAGTTTTCTGCCATTGCCTAGTAGATTACTGATCGGGGTTTGGAGTTATGCTTTCAGGAGGTGAAGGGGTTTGGATTGGCTATATGTAGGGAGTTCTATTAAGGAACTCATCGTTGTTGATAATGAATTACAACTACTCTGGACCACAATGCAGGGGAAGGTTATTGAGGTGATGCCTACAACTATAGCTGAGATGCTAAATTATACTCGCCCTGAGTTAGATAAGATTGATTTACCTCACCCCAATTATTAGCCCAAGACCTTGGATCAATATGTTGCCTTGATGTATGGAGAGGGCTAGACCTCACTAGGAAGGTGCTTGTGGGTAGTCTGAGTGAGGAGTACTGCCTGTCCAATAAGGTCTTACACTACAGTGTGTATTCAAAGGGATTGGAGAAAGAGCCAGGTGTGGATAAGCTTGCATTGGTTTATGAGTTGATACAGGCTCTCCATTGACTCGAACATGTACTTGTTTTGAGTGCCTATTTATTTTCTGTCGGTCTCTATGGATTGATCACAAGTCGGAATATGGTTAGGGCCCGTATGTGTCTTGAACTTATATTGAATGCATTTAATATGAATTTTGTAACATTTTCCTATTTTTTTGAAGCATTGATGATAATATGGTGGGTTATGCGTGAGTTTGTGGCCACCTTTAAGCCGATGTTAGGGAGGATGTGGTCCTTGATTTAGATGATACAGACGGTGAGGCAGAGGAAGAAAGAGTTTGGACTGATGAGGAGGAGAATGCAACTGAAGGGAGTGATGATGTTGGTCCTCGATGGTTTTTTTTTTTTTTTTTTTCAGTTTTAGAGTTGAAGTGTTAGGAATTTTGTATAGCCTAGGTAGAAGAACCTATAGGACTAGGCTATAGTTTCTTTGAGTCGATGTAAGTAAAATCAAAAACTTAAACTCAATGGAATATATCTTTTGAATTATGTGCCTTGTGTGTTTGTAAGCCTGTTTTACTTGTTTCTTAGTTTTGATGTTTGCTAGTGACTGACAAATCCTAAGTTGGGGGGGGGGGGGTGTTGAGTGTGACACCTTGTCATGCAAGGCATTACATTTGAATAATGTTGGGGGTCAAAATATTGTTTCGGAAGTTGTTAGAGGCACATTAGGTGGTAAGTTAAAGTATTAAAGTTTCATTGGAAAAAAAAAACAAATTAACTGATAATTGGGTTAAAATACAATAATTGAGACTAGAATGAGTTAATTTGGGATTGCAATGAAATTTTGATCATTGACTATGAGATGTTTATAATGGATCAAAAGAGAGATGTGAAATATAAAAAAAATAGATCGTGATTATATGAATTATTTGGTGACAAGGACGGTAGATTTAGTCCTAATTGTTTTTATTAGATTTCATCTGAGTTGGTAGATGAAGTCTAAGGAAAGAAAAAAAACAATATATAATTATTAAATAACAAACACAAAGTAAGAAATAAAAAGGGCACATGTTATCAAGTGTGTGTGCCAGAGATAAGAAAGCAAGAAAAAGCCAGGCCGGTTTAGTGAGGAACAACTGACAGTAAAAAAAAGAGAGAAAAGGAATGGAAAGAAGGATTGAGAGTTTAGAAAGAAAACTTGAACCGGGTTAACAGTTTCGATGAATTCGAAGCATACTATTCGGTAAGCATGATAAATTTCTTGTTATAAATTCAGTCGTATACAAGAATCTAAATAACTTTGTATACAGTAAAAAGATGTTAAATATATTTGTGTATAACTTTGTATAGTTAAATAATTTAGATATCTATTTAAAGCTTGCTGTGAGGATGGTTTGGTTTGAACGATGGATTTTACAACTTAAACAAAATCTTGCAATTGTTTTGAGAATTGCACGAATAAGTGGTGTAGGTTTATAAAAATATAGGAAGTTGATAGTGATTCCCGGTTTTGATTAACAGCTTGTGTAGTTGGTAGAAAAAAGGCGATAACTTTATTTAGGAAATTCTGATTCGTGCACTGTTTGAAGCATAGGAAACTAGACTCAAAGCCCATTCTAATGAAATAGGTTAGAACACCATTTTGTTGCTATGTTGATACAGGTTTCGGTTTGGAAATAACTTAAAAATAGAGGACTAGATTGGCATGGACTGCTTTGGTGTCCAACGAAAAAACAATTGGATTGCTTTCATCGGGATGTTGTTTAGAGCCCATAACCAGTCCCTAGAAAGCTTACAAAGGTCTATTATCTAATTAATTTGGATTTTTGACAATTTAGCAATGACAGAAGCCTATTATAGTTAAACTCGGGCAATTGGTTTGTATAACACTTTAACGCATGAAAAGTGTTTGAGGAAATGTTTGAGTGAAGTGAATGAGTAAAAATGGGGCTTAAGTGACATGGGCTTATTTGAGTTGAATGTGGTAGGAAATAAATGGATTGGGTTGGATCAAAGAAACAAAATATTGAGGGATATTGGACAACTTTGACATTCTTTAGTAAAATGAGCATAACTTTTTATAGAAAACTCGGATTGACGCACCATCAATTTTGTTGGAAACTAGATTCAAAGAAATTTCCAATGATATATGATAGAACATCATATTGTTCATGTATAAATTCAGTTTTTAGTTTAAAAATAGCTAAAAACAGTCCACTTATCGAATTTGAAAACTTTCTGGAAAATATTCAGATCATTGTCTATGAGAGGTTGTTTTGAGCTTGTGACCTATTGTTAGAAACCTTAAGAAGCTTAATTTCTAACTCATTTGGTTTCATATTGAGTTATTATGGAAATAAGCCATGGGATTGGAGTTGTCTTTGATCTAAATCGAGTTGAATCGGAAACAAAACTTCAAATGAAATATGCTCATATACAAACGTTTGAATCCGTTGAGTTATTTGGAGTTGAATTTTATTGTGTATGGTTATATGATTTGTGTTAGATGTAGAAGATACTATATCGATTCCACTTAGGGATCGAGCATAAAGTTGAGTGGTGTGTTGGTTGGCGGTGACAGATGAAGTGTACTGCTTCATAATAATTGAATATAAAAGTATATGAATACTATGAGTTATTTCACTATGTGCAATGAAGTTTTGAAGACTTGATTTATGTCGAGTTGAGCAAATGATGGATCAAATATATTTTGTTGAAAAACTTCTGATTTGAGTAGTATCTATTGTGCTAGAGTTGTTGATAGCTTGACATGATTTACATTTTGTTGATTTGGACACTATGCAATTATCGTGATATAGCTTGACATTGCTTAAATGTTGTAGATGGCTTGACATTGCTTAAATATTGTTGATAATTTGACATTGCTTAAATATTATTGTTGACTCATAGTACATGTGGACTATTTATTATGTTGTTATATTGACAGTGATTATGAGATTTCAAAGTGAGTTAAAAACGCTTTGATTTTAACGTTCTCCTAAGATTGTGAACATATTTTGGTGAAATGATATTTGATCTATATTTTTAAGAAAATATTTGGTTTCAGGAATCTGAAGTTTAGAATGAGTCCACCACAGCACTAGCAGAGTCGAGATAGGAGGTTAAAGAAACTAGTTTATGTACATATTGTACATGAGTGTTTGTTTTTTCCTATTGTTTGTTGTAAAGGGTTGAAATCCCTAATTTTTTGTTTTGGTACAAACGACATCGTTGTGCACCCTGTTACATAGTTTTCTATTTTGATTGCAGCATTATGTGACATTATTGATTTTTAAAATGCATTACTGCATTACAAATGCAGGTATTGCCACGTGCTGAGTTACGCTTCCATCTCTGGGAAACCAAAGCGGGTCTCTCGGGATGTGGTGTGACATTGAGTGCTTAATATTGCATTATTTTATAGCATAACATATTCGCTTTAGGCTTGCTAACAACCTAACTTTCTTCACTTAGTGCAAATTGCATCTTATGCTTTGATTTTTGTTATTACAAGTAATTTGGGTGTAAAGGTTGAGATTAAGCATTAATAGGATGGCAAGGGATAAGTTGGGATTGAGTTTGCTCGGGAGAAGATGTAGCTGGGAGCCTTAGAAGTTAATTTGGAAGAAAAGAGAAGTCTTACTGATAGATGTTATACTGGTAGGAAGGAAGAAAGATAAAGGTTCTACCGGTCTACCGATAGGTTGTTCGTGTTCTACTGGTAGCAAAACTTACAAAAGTTTACATCTTTTTCATCAGAGAAGTTCTATCGATAGTTAGTACATGTTCAACCGGTAGAAAAACTTATAGTAATTTGTCAGAGGAAGTCCTACTGGTAGGTAAAAGATGTTCTACCGATAGGAAAAGCCACAAAATTTTTAGAGATTTCATAAGAACAAGTGCAACTGGTAGGTTTCACTATTCTACCAGTTGGTGAATGCAGACTTTCACGGGAAGCTCAATTAAAGATCAGATCTCGCTATATCTTATGGGGATTCTCAACCAATCATAGGAGGAGATAATTTTGGGATGGATTTATGTCTAAGATATGAAGATTGTCCTTCTAACTAGAATAAATAGAAGACCTTTTGGGATATACAAACATTACGTTTTTGAGCCTTCCTCTAGTTTTTCTTTGTTTTCCTACTTTTAGAGAGTGTTAGGGTTACTTTCAGAGTTTGTTGTTGTTCTTTATTTTTACGCTTTGGTCTTCCAATTGTTTAAGCAATCTTACATTTGTTTGTCTTTAATATTCAAAGCTTTGTTATTTCAATTCAATTTTTCAATAGAAAAAATTACTTTCAAGTCAATCTTTACTTTCACGAATTCAATTATGTTCTTTTTAATTTCTCGCATCATTTACATTATCATTACTGAGTAGTCTTTCTTTGGATAATCTCAAGAAGGAGTCCCAACCTATGAACTAGAGTTATGCTCTAAACTAGGCTTTTAATGTTTATGTGATTGTTGAATGATTTATGCTTTCGAAAACTGTAACACCCCGCATTTTCTTTTATATATGTATATAGATATATAATAAATAATTGTGATAAAAAAAATGTGGATATATGTAGTGATGTGTGTTTGAATTTGGTAGATTGGAAGAGTAGAGATCTAAAATGTTAGTGAAAATAATAGTTGAAATTTGGTTTTAATAAGTGAAAATATAAAATTTTAGGTCCTAGAACTTGTATTAAATAGGTTTGGTATAGAAATATGTGTTGGAGAGGTTTGAGATAGATTTGGTTGGCTTAGGAATGGATTGGAAATGGAAAAGGGACGAAGACAGGCAATGAACAGTGCACGTGAACAGTGCACTGCTGCAACTTCAAGCTCGATTTAGACATTGGTGTAGTCAATATCTCTCAAAACCCAAAACATAAAAGTTTTAGAGCTCTTTCGTATCATTCCATAGCATCTTGAATCATCTCAATCGGAGCTTGGATGAGAGAGTTATGCTCAGATAACGAAATGATGTCGAAATAGTCGAATTAGCTTTGTTTTGCGTTTAATGTCTCTATTTGCATCCTAAATCAAAATATAAGAATATGAGTACTTTTAGGCTTCAAATAAGTATAAAAGACTTTAAGAAACACCCTTTATCACCTTTTATTTGCAAACATCGCAAAACTTCATTAATAGCCGATTCGGATGGGTAAAATAGAAACTTTAGTGTTTCGGGTGTACGTTGAGTTGGGTGTTGAGATAAATCATAAAAATAAATTTTTTTAGGTTAAAATAACATTAAAATTGAATCCGGAACGTCGAAAAACCTTAGGGTAGTCATATGGATCAAATTGGTGATTTTTAGTGACAAAACCGTAAATTTGGAGAAACCCAAAACAACGTGTGAGCAGTATTTTTCGGGGCTGCTATGTTTTAAACTCATTTTCATCTCATTTTCTCTCATTTCCTTCACTCCCCTCACACTCCCACACCTCTTGAAACCCTAGAGGGCATTAGAGAAGAAGCAAGGAAGGGAAAAACAAGAGATTCAAGGGTGATTCAAGATCAAATATTATTGTTTTTCACTCCAAAGCTAAGGATTCAAAGTAGGGGTTTTCTCTCATTCACTTACATTGAGGCTAGGGTATTTATATATGTATGTTTTGACTATCAAGGGTATATATATGTTATAGAATCATCCTCTCTTAGGCTTTTTGCAAGGATTACATGTTTTGAACAAAGTAGGGTTTAATACCCATGAAATCTCCTTTCTAGTTTTAAAACCCTAATTTTTGGAGAGTGATGTATTTCCTTCATAAATGCTTTCTTTATTATGGATTTCGAAACCTTAGTGCTTTGTGTTGGGTAGAAAAATGATGTTATTGTGATCTTATGTATTTTCTTAGTTAGTTGTGGAATTGTTATATGATATATTTTGAGAATTTTGGATAGATGTTTGTAAATTGAGATAAATGTTGGAATTGTATGCTTGGTTGGGTTGTTTATGATGCACATGAGTGAGAGGTTCCTTGTAAGGATGCTCACCCCTTCCCAAGAGGTTCCCGGTAAGGATGCTTGAGAAATAATGTAGTGATTGGTGAGAGGTTCTATGAAAGGATGCTCATCCATTTTTAAGAGATTCCCGGTAAGGATGCTTGAGAATCAAAAGTGACCGAAAAGGGGGGTGGAGGTTACCACAAAGTATGCCACCTACCGAAAGAATTGTTGGAAATTGGTTATGACAATTAATGGTTATTATTTGTATGTGGTGCTCATTTATTCATTTAAGTAATATTTTTAAATAAACTTGAGATTCTTTTTAAATGTCACTGCTTTATTTCAGATTATGTGTTTATGTTATGTTAAAATTGAGACCGACCATTTTAAATGCTTTTCTAAACCTTGTATGAGTTTGGGAGAATGTTTCTACAGAGCTTCGTGCTCACCCCCTATCGCTAACATTTTTCAGATTACCCGCTTGAGGAGGAGGACGTAAGGGTCGAGGAGCCCGCTACTTGGGAGACTCCACGGGACGGGAGTGTGGATCCCGAGGTGGATGCATATAGCGACCTCCTTTCCTTTTGTACTAGACTAGGACATTCTTTTGGAACATTGTGTAGTCTAGCTTCTTTTATTTATTCCGCTGCGCTTCCTTAATTAATTTTTGAGATGTAATAGCCATTAGTTAGGCTTATTCTTTTGGATAATGTTGTAAATATTCGTGGATGACAAATGAAGTCTTGTTTCTTAAGGGATTATATTAGTGCTCTCAAGATATGAATGTTTTAGAATGTAATGTCATACAGGGTGTGTTTTGGGGCGTTACAAAAACCTAATTGGTTTGCATACTTCCTGATTAACTATATACAATTGGTTTTGGTATAAATAGTTAGTGGTGTTTTCTGAAGCCTTTAGGATATTGATTCTTTCATCATAAATTATTTTGCAGTTGCTACTTCTAATTCTTTCCAAAGGTTTAAGTTGAAAATCAACTGTTTAAAATAGTTTGAATACGAAAGCAGATGAGTTATAGATTTAGAGTAGAGATTCTTGTTCATAGGTGGGCTGAATTATGAAGATTATCTAGTTTTTTTTTCCAATTATCGAATTTCATTTTCATTAGCAATTAATATCCAAACTCTCAAACTTCAAAGAACTTTTCTTTTTATTTTTTGTCACCTTGGATTCCAAATCTTTCCCTGAGGAGATGACTTTGGACTTTTGTTCAGGTAACTACACCATACTATTCTCTTATGCTTGGGAGCACTCGTGAAAATATAACCTCTTTGGAGGGCAAGCAGTATATTCTAAGATTGATTTGAGATCTAGATATCATCAATTGAGATTGAGGATAAGTGATGTGTCAAAGATAACTTTCTACACCAGATATGGGCACTATGAGTTTTTGGTTATTCCCTTTGGATTGATGAATGCTCCAGCAGCTTTCGTGGATCTAATGAATATGGTATTTTAACCTTAGATTCTTTTGTGAATGGTTTATTGACAATATTTTGTTTATTCTCACATTAGGAGGAAAATGAATAACATTTGCTAATTGTGTTGCATACTTTGTGATAAAAGCAGTTATTTGCGAAATGTAGCAAATGTGAGTTCTGGATGGACAATATGGTCTTCCTAGGACATGTGATTTCGGGAGATGGTATTCGGGTTGATCCTAAGAAGGTTGAAGTTGTGGTAAAGTGGGAACAACTGGGTAGTGTATCCGAGATCAGGAGTTTCTTGGGGCTAGCAGGCTACTACCGCAGATTCATTCATGGTTTTTCATCAATTGCTTTGCCATTGACTAGATTGACAAGGAAGGATGTGAGATTTGAGTGGACCAATAAGTGTGATCAAAGTTTCTAAGAATTGAAGACTAATCTAGTCACAGCTCCAATATTGACTATTCCTTTGTGTAGTATTAGCTTTTTGATCTATAGTGATGTCTCACATCAAGGATTAAGTTATGTGTTGATGCAGCACAAGAAAGTAATTGGTTATGCTTCTAGATAATTGAAGTCTCGCTAGCGTAATTACCTTACTCATGATTTAGAGTTACCTACGAGTGTCTTTCCTTTATAGTTGTGGAGGAATTACCTTTATGTGAGACCTATATCTCTATATATCATCAAAGCCTGAAATATTTATTTGCACTAAAGGAGTTAAATTTGAGACAAAGGTTGTGAATGAAGTTGATTAAAGACTATGATTACACTACAATTATCCAAGAAAGGGAAATGTGGTAGTAAATGCATTGAGTCATAACTTGTCAGGGCTACTAGCTTGTTTACAGTGTAATCATGCTAACACTTTTGTTGAGTTGAGATTATTGGGTGTGGAGTTAGCTTTGATTGAGGTTGGTGCTTTGAAAGCTCAATGCAAGGTGAGGCCAATGTTTGTGGATCATATTCGGGATACACAAACTAGGATCCTCAGTTATTGCAAATTAAAAGAAGTTAAAGATGGATTTCAGCCTATTTTTGTGATACTAGAGGATGATATGTTACTATTTGATAATCAAATATGTGGACCAGTGACTCGACATTAAAGCAAGAGATTTTAGAGGAGGCTCCATGCACCTTGCTTACACTAAATTGTATCAGGAGTTTTGAGAGTGTTATTAGTGGATCCGAATGAAACATGAAATTTTTAAGTTTGTGGCAAAGTGTTTGGTTTGTTAGCAAGTAAAGATTGAACGTCAATGACTTGCCGTCACTCCTTATTCCTAACTTGAAGTGTGAGCATGTCGTAAGGGATCTTGTGATAAGCCTTTCTTATTTTTCCAAAGGCCATGACTCTGATTGGGTCATTTTTGATTGACTAGTAAAGTGTACTCTTTTTCAAGCTTTCAAGACTATTATCAACTTGAAAGTTGCTTAGAGTTGACAAAAAGATATGAGGATAACAACTGGAGAGATTGGAGAGTAAAGTTGGTGATCAACTATTTTTATGAGTATCACCGTGGAAAGGAATGATTAGATTTTAAAAGAAGGGCGAGTTGAGTCGATGATACATAGGACCATTCGAGATTCTTGAGTTAGTTGGATTGGTAGTGTACCGTTTGGATTAAACCTAAGATTTGTCATGATTACAAAATAGGTTCTATTTGTCGAGGATCAAAAATGTAAACAAGATCTTTCTCGATTTTGATTATGGAGCCCATGGATCTAATTGAGGACTTGACTTATATTGAGCACCCAATGAAGATCTTTGATTGTAAGGAACTCGTGTTATGTACAAAGACCATTTCTCTAGTAAAGGTCTTGTGGTTATCCATTCAGAAGAGGAAATGGTGTAACACCCCCAAAAGTCACATTGGACGACATTACTATTTAAAACCATTCATATCATGAGAGCAACTAATAAAATCCATCAGTAAGGAAAATTTCATTCATCATATATAACATTTACAATATCATCCTAAAAGAATATGCCAAACATGGCCTTTGTATCCAAAAGAATATGATAAACTATGTCAATTACATCTAACAGAATCAAATTTAAAAATTGCAGCGGAATAACAAAAGGTTAGACTTTACATAGTCTCAAAAGGAATTTTCTAGTCTATCACGTAGGACAGTATAGCCCTAAGCATCCACCTCGGGATCCACGTACCCATCTAGTGAAACTTTCCACTGTACCGGCTCATCGACTCTGAGCTCCTCCTCTTGTACGAAATCTGAAAAATATGTTGTTTGTAGGGGGTGAGTGCTAAGCTCTATAGCAACATCCTCCCAAAGTCGAACAAGGTTTAGAAAAAAATATAAAACAGTTCGGTCTCACTTTTCAAAATAGCATATATAAATTGAAATAAAATAGTAACAATTTATTTGATCTCAAGTTAACTCAATAGCAATAATTTAAATGAAATGAATAAGCATTTCGGAGTGATAGAAATCAAATAATCATTCTATAATGTCATCCCATATTCTCATGTATGTTGGTTGCTTTCCATGAATCTACACCATAATTCTACCTCGTTCACCAACCACAATCACAAAATCCCAAACATTTTAGGAAGGGCATATACCGTCTCTCACGGGATTGACGAATCCTTCACAGAAAAGGTATGCCACCCCTCAGCCTCGAACTTACGTGAACAATAGTGGTTGCTCTCACAAATAACAAACCACTACAAGTGTTAGAAAACTATCTCACCCCCACTGGGATATACTAACCTCTAACACTCTACAGCAGTGCTTGAATGCAATTCAAGTCCATCACAACAACCATACAAGAGATGCAATAACAAATATTTTCTTAAATCACAAGGAAATCTAAAATCCCCAAATTTCACAATTTGTATTAAAAGAGAACAATTTAAGAAAATAAGCAAGAGATCATCAACAATCCATTTTTATTGTTCATTACAAAGCACTAAAATTTTGAAATTAAGAACAAGGGAAAAAACAAGAGAAAAATTCAGTTCTCTTGGGAACTAGGGTTTTATGACAAGAAAAGAGTTTTCATGATTATCTAACCCTGACTTTGTTTAAAACATGTTAATCTTTGCAAGAATAACAAGAAAGGATGATTTCATAGCATATGTATATAAATGAGAGTGAAAAAATGCATATACATATAAGCCCTAGATTCAATGGTCAAGAATGGAAGGAATCCCCTTCCTTGCTTCTTTAGTTTTGAGTGAAGAAGATGAAGATTTGATCTTTCCCACCTTGAATCAACACTTGAATCTCTTGTTTTTCCCCTTCTTTCTTCCTCTCTAAGCCTCTCTAGGGTTAAGAATGTTGAAATGGGGCTAAAGAGGGTGTATTTAAGTATTTATAGGGTGAGAAATGACCTCTTGTGCGCGATTATGAAACTTAGAGTCCGTAAGTCACGTTCGAACGTCAGTTTGGCGTTCGAACGTCAATAGTGCAAATTATTGATTCACGTTCGAACATCACTTGGCATTCGAACGTTAGTTGCTCCTAGTACTTTTGTTTTTCCATCAGACAAAAAGTACTGGAACGCACTATCGTTCGAACGGACTTTCACGTTTGAACATAGGTCGTTCAAACGGACTTCCTGTTTCTGTTGAAACTTCTAGTGACGTTTTGGCCTATTTAGAGGTCGGTTTGAAAACTTATCATCAAATACACTTTTGTAGCCCTAGAAGTCTACTATCTACTTTTAACATTGCATATCAAATGGACATCATAATAAAAAGTTATGATCCAAATAGTTGGAAGTGTCCAAAATCCTTTATGTCCAAATTTTGTCTAAAATGTGTTTTCACTCCGGAATACTTTCAAACTTCTACAACACACCCTGTTACCTCAACTAACATTTTATCTCTACTTTTACAATCCACATTGTTCATGCATACATAATTACATATATTAGTATTTTAAAAACATAATTACGTTACTATATAATGATAAGCATGTGGGAGTTTACAATTCACCCCCCTTAAAGAAAGTTTCGTCCTCGAAACTTACCTTAAGTAGGGAACAATTGAGGGTACTTCTCTGGCATCTCTAACTTCGATTCCCAAGTAGGTTCCTCCACGCCATGATATTGCCACAAGACTTTCACCAATTGGATGACTTTATTGCGAAGTACCTTCTCCTTGGTATCGAGAATCTCCACCGGTTGTTCTTCATATTTTGCTCTATCTTGAATTTCTATATCCTCCAAATCCACGACATGTGTTGTATCCGATTGACACTTTCTTAACATTGACACATGGAACACATCATGCACCCCTAACAATTGAGATGGTAACCGAAGTTGATACACCACTTTGTCCACTGCTTTGATCACTTCAAATGGTCTGATGTACCTTGGAGCTAATTTTCCCTTCTTGCCAAATCTAAACACTCCCTTCTTGGGTGACAACTTGAGGAAGACATAGTCCCCCTCTTGGAATTCCAATGGTCTTCGTCTTCTATCCACATAGCTTTTTTGTCTACTTTGTGCCGTGCGTAGTCTATCCCGGATGAGTTGAATTTTCTCCGTAGTCTGCAGAACAATTTCTGGCCCAAACAAGCTACTCTCTCCAGCTTCCAACTAACAAGTCGGGGACCTACATGGTCTTCCATACAATGCCTCATAAGGTGCCATGCTAATGCTAGATTGAAAATTGTTGTTATATGCAAATTCCACCAATGACAAATGATCACTCCAACTTCCCTTGAAGTCCAACACACAAGCACGTAACATGTCCTCCAAGATCTGTATCAACCTCTCGGATTGGCCATTCATTTGAGGATGAAAGACAGTGCTAAATGTAACTCTGTACCCATAGCTCGTTGCAGACTTATCCAGAATTGCGCCACAAACCGAGAATCACGATAGAGAGTGGGACTCCATGTAATCTAACAATCTCACAGATGTAAAGCTTGCTCAAGGTCTTTGAGGAGTCAGTGGTCTTCATACTCAAGAAATGAGCGGACTTGGTGAGTCTATCCACAATGACCCATACTGTATTACGCCCTCTTGACGTCCGTGGAAAATCAGACACGAAATCCATGGTGATGTGATCCCACTTCCACTCTGGGATAGGCAAGGACTTTAGTAATCCTCTAGATTTTTGATGCTCCACCTTCACTTGCTGACACACCGTGCACTTGGTAACGTACTTAGCCACATCTTGTTTCATTCCTTTCCACTAATATTGATGCTTCATGTCTCTATACATCTTGGTACTACCTGAATGTATGGAAAATTTTGAACGATGGCACTCACCCAACACTTCTTCCCTTACTTGGTGATTGTTTGGTACACATAGTCTTCCATGAGACTGTAACTCATCATTATGTATAGACCAATCCTCAATAATCTCATTCCTCTCCAATCTACCCCGGATAGCTCCCAACTCGGTATCTAATCGTTGCAACTTCACAATCCTTTGTTGGAGAATTGATTGAGCTACAAGATTAAATAAGCATGGTCGATCCTCCTGTCTATCCACTAATAGATCAAACTCCTCCAAAGCATCAATCATCTTCCACCTATGAACAACAAGTACATTGATTTCACCCCGAGACTTTCTGCTAAGCGCATCTGTTACTACATTAGCCTTCCCCGGATGGTAATTGCATGTGAAATCGAAGTCTTCTAGGTATTCAGTCCACCTTCTTTGTCGAAGATTCAAGTCTTTCTATGTGAAGATATACTTAAGGCTCTTATGATCTGAAAACACTTGAAAATTTTCTCCATAAAGGTAATGCCTCCACAACTTAAAAGCAAAAACCACAGCGGTAAGCTCCAAGTCATGAGTGGGATAGTTCTGCTCATGAATCTTGAGTTGCCTCAAGCTATAAGTAACTACCTTACCTCCTTGCATTAGCACACATCCCAAGATTCATAACGAAGCATTTGTGTAAACATCGTATCCTTCCCCACTACTTCGAATAATGAGGACAGGAGCTGTTGTCAACCTTTCCTTCAAGGTGCGAGCTAGCTCACACTCTTGAGTCCACAAGAATCTTTTCCCCTTCATCGTAAGGCAAGTCATTGACATCGCTAGTTTTGAGAACCCATCTACAAACCTCTGGTAGTAGCCTGCTAATCTTAGGAAACTACGTATTTCGGTCATATTCCACGGTGGTTCCCATTTTATCATGACTTCAATCTTTGCGGGGTCAACAACTACACCCTTTTCTGACACAACATGGCCAAGGAATTTCACTTCCTTCATCCAGAACTCACATTTACTCATCTTAGCATATAACTTATGCTCTCTCAATGTCTGTAGCACTATCGAAAGATGGTTTTCATGTTCCCCTTGTGTCCATGAATAGATTAATATGTCATCAATAAATACAATGAAAAATTGATCTAGATACGACCGGAATACCTTGTGCATCAAATCCATGAAGGATGTAGGCGCATTAGTTAGTCCGTACGGCATTACTGTATATTCAAAATGACCATACTGGGTACGAAAAGCTGTCTTAGAAATATCCTCCTCCTTAATCCGTAGTTGATGGTACCCTGTGTGAAGATCAATCTTGGAGTAATACTTAGAACCCCTCAGTTGATCGAATAAATCATCAATTTGTGGCAATGTATATTTATTCTTCACTGTCACCCAATTCAACCTTCGGTAGTCTGTGCATAACCAAAGTGTTTCATCATGCTTCTTCACAAAGAGGACTGGGGCTCCCCAAGGTGAGGTGCTTAAATGGATCCCAATAGTCAAGAGATGGTCCAACTGTTTCCTTAGCTCCTTTAACTCCAAAGGTGCCATCCTATAGGGAGAAATGGATATGCGTTCGGTTCCCGGATAGAGATCAATCGTAAACTCAATCTCTCTCTGTGGGGGTAACCCTGGTAGTTCATTTGGGAAGACATCCAGAAACTTCGACACTATCAATAACACATCCAGTTGGGATCTATCCCGATCATCTCCCATCAAGCTAGCTAATAAACTCAAATGGCTCCCCGCCTTAGCTTTCAAGAATCTACTACCCATAGTAGGAAATGGATGGGAAGAATTTTGATCATTCATGAAACTGAAAACTACCCTTCCCGGTACGTGGAATGAAATCCGTTTACGAAAATAATCCATTACCGCAAGGAAAGTGGACAACAAGTTCATCCCAAATATTATGTCATACCCCTTCTTGTCTAATGCAACCAAATTTACAATCAATTCTTGCTCCGCAATTCAAAGCACACAACCTCTACACAACCTTCCAATGTCTAACCTTTCTCCCGTAGGCATGTCAATACTCAAGGCATGTTCTAACTTCTAAAAGTCCAATCCCAAATTAAGAGCATATGTAGTGCGTATAAATGAATGAGTAGCACCGAGATCAAATAAAATTTAGGCCCAAGAATTATAAAGAAGAATGATACCTTCCACAACTGCATTGGAAACGTCTTCCTCTGGTTGGGTCAATGCAAACACTTTTCCCTGATTGGCACTGCCTGAGACTACCTAACGGTCTCTGGTACAGTGGCTTCTGTAGTGGTGGCTTGTTTGCATTTACTTGTCCTGCTGCTTGATTGGTCTTTGTTGAGAACAATGAACAGTTATTTTTGAAGTGCCCGAAACCTCCGCATGCGAAGCATTTACGTGGATCAGTGTCTTCTCTATTCTGAATAATTCCAGCTCCTCGAATGACTTGATTCCTTTGCCCGAAGGTTGGTCAGGTAGGCGGTATAGAGCTACTTTTTTGTGTAACTCCACTACTGCTAGCACCAGTCCTGATTGGACCTCCCCTCACAAAGTTTTGTCGTTGTTGGTTATCTTCGGTGTCTCTCTCTACCAATGTAGCTCTATCAACAAGATCCCCATAGTCTCGGATCTTGTGAGCCACAAACTTCTCCCTGATGGTAGGTCTCAGGCCCTGCTCGAATTGTTTAGCCCCCTTGGCCTCAGTAGAAATGAACTCCGTGGCATAGCAGGATAGCTCATCAATTTACAATTTAGTTTCCTTGAGGTACTAGACATCCTAACTATTACTTTAATCTAAAGCATAAGGCTTGTATAAGCTTTAAGTAAATAATTCATTCGACCAAGTCCTAACTCTCTAGTGGTAATCTATAATCTACAACTCCCATGTAAGACCTAATTCCTAAGCTCTAATACCAAACCTTGTAACGCCACCAAAAGCCATCTTGGACGGCATTACTATCTAAAATCATTAACATCATGAGAGTAACTAATAAAATCCATCAGTAAAGAAAATTCCATTCATCATATATAACATTTACAATATCATCCCAAAAGAATATGCCAAACATGGTCTTTGTATCTAAAAGAATATGATGAACTATGACAATTACATCTAACAGAATTAAATTTGAACTTTGCAGCAGAATAACAAAAGGTTAAATTTTACATAGTCTCAAAAGGAATTTCCTAGTCTATCACGCAGGATAGTATAGCCCTAAGCGTCCACCTCGGGATCCACGTACCCATCTAGAGGAACTTCCCAATATACTGGCTCATTGACTCCGAGCTCCTCCTCTTCTACAAAATCTAAAAAATATGTTGTTTGTAGGGGGTGAGCACTAAGCTCTATAGCAACATCCTCCCAAACTCGAACAAGGTTTAGAAAAAATATAAAACAGTTCGGTCTCACTTTTCAAAATAGCATATATAACTTGAAATAAAACAGTGACAATTTATTTGATCTCAAGTTAACTCAATAGCAATAATTTAAATGAAAGGAATAAGCATTTTGAAGTGATAGAAATCAAATAATCATTCAATAATGTCATCCCATATTCTTATGTATGTTGGTTGCTTCCCATGAATCTACACCACGATTCTACCTTGTTCACCCACCACAATCACACAATCCCAAATATTTTAGGAAGGGTGTATACCGTCTCTCACGGCATTGATGAATCTTTCCCAGGAAAGGTATACCATCCCTCAGTCTCAAACTTACGTGAACAATAGTGGTCGCTCTCACAAATATCAAATCACTACAAGTGTTAGAAAATTATCTCACCCCCATTGGGATAGACTAACCTCTAACACTCTACGGCAGTGCTCAAATATAATTTAAGTCCATCACAACAACCATACAAGAGATGCAATAACAAATATTTTCTCAAATTACATGGAAATCTAAAACCCCCAAATTTCACAATTTATATTACAAGAGAACAATTTAAGAAAATAAGCAGGAGATCATCAACAATCCATTTTTATTGTTCATTACAAAGCACTAAAGTTTTAAAATCAAGAAGAAGGGAAAAATCCATTTCTCTTGGGAACTAGGGTTTTATTACAAGAAAAGAGTTTTCATGGTTATCTAACCCTGACTTTGTTTAAAACATGGTAATCTTCGCAAGAATAACAAGAAAGTTTGATTTCATAGCATATGTATATAAATGAGAGTGAAAACATACATATAGATATAAGCCCTAGCCTCAATGGTCAAGAATGGAAGGAATCCCCTACCTTGCTTCCTTAGTATTGAGTGAAGAAGATGAAGATTTGATCCCCAACTTGAATCAACCCTTGAATCTCTTGTTTTTTTCCCTTCTTTCTTCCTCTCTAAGCCTCTCTAGGGTTAAGAATGTTGAAATTGGGCTAAAGAGGGTATATTTAAGTATTTATAGGGTGAGAAAAATGACCTCCTGTGCGTGATTCTGAAAGTCAGAATCCGTAAGTCACGTTTGAACGTCACTTTGGCGTTCAAACGTCCATAGTGCAAATTATTGATTCACGTTCGAACATCACTTGGCGTTTAAATGTTAGTTGCTCCTAGTACTTTTGTTTTTCCATCTGACAAAAAGTACTGGAACACATTGTCATTCGAACGGACTTTCATGTTCGAACATAGGTCGTTCGAACGCCATTTCACGTTCGAACGAACTTCCTGTTTCTGCTGAATCTTCCAGTGAAGTATTGGCCTATTTAGAAGTTGATTTGGAAACTATTCATGAAATACACGTTTGTAGCCGTAGAAGTCTACTATCTACTATCAAAATTTCAGATTAAATGGACATCATAATAAAACGTTATGATCCAAATACTATGAAGTGTCAAAAATCCTTTCTACCGAAATTTTGTCTAAAATGTGTTTTCACTCTGGAATACTTCCAAACTTCTACAACACACCCTATTACCTCAACTAACATTTTATCTCTACTCTTATAATCCACATAGTTCATACATACATAATTACATATATTAGCATTTTAAAAACATAATTATGTTACTATATAACGATAAGCATGTGGGGTTTACAAATGACTTGGAAAACTAGGGAGCTTATGCAAGCACAGTATCTTGATTTATTTCATTGTTGTAAATGAATTTTGGGATGAAATTGTTTTGAGATGGGGAGAGTTTTGAGACCCATTATGCATTGCATTTAAAAGAAATAAATATAGAAAGATAAAGAAGGATAAAAAAATAATTGTGTAGCGTAGAATGTAATTTTACATCAAATCTTTGTGAACATAGTCATGCATTTTAAATGAGTTCATAAATTGAATTTGAATGATGATTCCATTGGCATGATGTCCACTAGGTTTGGAGGTAACTCCAATTGTTTCGGCTACACCTAGAGGTTGAGAGTGACATTTCTACGTGGTTGAGTTCTTTGAGATGACTGTGTTATTTCATACAATTAATAATGGCGAGAACATGCCTATGTTTGAGTAATGCATGAATGTATTGATTATTAGTTTTGAGATAGCAATATGAATATGCTATGACGTCTTAAATGGTGAATATAGCCTTATTGACTAATGCTGGTTTATTGTTAATGAATGAATAGGTGGACTATTGACTGGTGATGACAATGTGTACGTTAAATAGCGTTACTAGTAGGTGAATAGCTTGTGTGGCTAGTATAGCCTTAAAGGTGAATGTTTGGCCATAGTGGCAGTTGTAAAGCCTCAGTGGTAGATTGTGCCTTAGTGGCAAAATTCTGCCTTGGAGACAGATATAGCCTTAAAGGCTAAATTATGGCCTTTGTGGCGAATATACATACGTAAATGTCGAATATGGTGGTTTATGGGTGATTATTCATTTAATATTAATGAAGTGTTGTTAGTAGTATGTGACTTGATCTGGTATGCGTACACCCAAGTGCAGGCGGTCAAGTTGTAGTAATAATTTGGTTAAGTCCGGAGTCGAATCCACATGGAACTATGACTAGTGTTTTGAAGTAGTAGTGATAGAGACCAAGTAACTGAAAATCTTGAGAGTTTGAAGTTATGGGATTTCCTGAACATAATATAAGATTCTTTCCAAGAGTTTTGTAAACCCCCGCACTCTTCTCTTTATATAGCAAGTAATCATTTCTTTTGAAATGTTAATATGGAAAAACTTGAGTAAATAGTAGTTAAAACTTAGTTTTAGCTTGTAAATATATGAAATCGTTGTAATAGAACATGTACTAACTAGGTTTGACGTACAAATGTATGTGGTATAATTTTGAGATGGTTTTGGATGGTTGTGGAATGGGTTGGAAATGAAGAAGGAAGAATTTCTAGAAAAATAGGCAAAACCTTCCGGAAGGTCGATGAAAAACCTTCCGGAAGGTTAAGGTAAATGCTAATCTAGTGGGCAAAACCTTCCGGAAGGTTAAAGTAATGTTCTTCCGGAAGGATAATGGAAAAGTTTGTCCAGTAGGCAAACCTTCCGGAAGGTCGATGAAAAAACTTCCGGAAGGTTAATGGAAATGTTTGTCCAGTAGACAAATATTAAGGAAGGTCGATGAAAAATCTTCTGGAAGGTTTTCCAAAAATCTGAATTTTTAAGTCGCGAAGTAGCCGGTTTTCCTTCCACTATAAATACCTAAGGACGTCCTATTTAGCCCCATTTCAACACTTCTAACCCTAGGAAACTTTAGAGAGGAAGAAAGAGAGGGAAAAACACAAGATCAAAGGAGATTTCTACTTCAAGAAGATCAAACCTTAGTTTTTCAAGAACACCAAGGTAGGGGTTCCTTCCATTCTTGTCCATTGAGGCTAGGGCATGTATGTATATGTATGTTTCCACTCTTAATCATATGTATATGCTATGAAATTATTGATTCTTTGAGATTTTTGCAATCATTACCATGTTTTAAACAAAACTATGGTTATATAACCATGAGATTTCTTTTCTTGTCATAAAACCCTAGTTTTCAAAAGAGATGGATTTTCCTCTTGATTCTTCCTTTACTCTTGAGTTCAAAACCCTAGTGCTTTGTGTTGAGTAATAAAATGGTATTTGTGATGATCTCTTGCTTAATTTCTTAAAATTTTCTATTGGAAAAATGCCGATGAAATTGGGGATTTACGATTTACTTATGATTTGAGAATTTGGTTGGAAATTGCATCTCTTGTATGGTTGTTGTGATAGACTTGAATTACATTCGAGCACTGCCGTAGAGTGTTAGATGTTAGTCTATCCCAGTGGGGGTGAGATGATTTCCTAACACTTGTAATGGTATGTTGTTTATGAGAGCAACCACTATTGTTCTCGTAGTTTGAGACTGAGGGTTGGTATACCTTTCCTGAAAAGGATTCGTCAATGCCGTGAGAGACAGTATACACCCTTCCTAAAGTGGTTTGTGTGGTTATGATTGGGTGAACGAGGTAGAGTCGTTGTGTAGATTTATGGAAAGCAACCAACATACATGAGAATATGGGATGACACTATTGAACAATTATTGTTATTGTATGGAATTGATTTCCTACAAGAGCTTGTGGAGGTATGAGACTCTACAAGAACTTGTGGGAAATGGTTTATGGTTGGAAATGATTTATTATACCAGAAACGATTTTCTACAAGAGTTTGTGGAAGTATGAGAGTTTACAACAACTTGTGGAAATGGTTTATGGTTGGAAATGATTTGTTATTTGTAATTTGACGTTATTATTTCACTTAATTTATTGCTATTGTGTAAACTTGAGATCTATTGAAATGTTCCTATTTTCTTTCAAAAATTAATATATGATATTTGCGAAATGAGGCCGACTTGTTTTACATGTTTTCTAAATCTTGTTCGAGTTTGGGAGGAATGTTGTTACAGAGCTTAGTGCTCACCCCCTACAAACAATATATTTACAGATTACGTGTTAGATGAGGAGCTCAGAGTCGATGAACAGGTGCATTGGGAAGCTCCGCTAGATGGGCACGTGGAACCCGAGGTGGATTCTTAGGGCATACTCTCCTAGGTGCTAGACTAGGAAATTCCTTTTGAGACTCAGTGGAGTCTAACATTTTTGTTATTCCGCTGCAAGTTAAATTTGATTCTTTTAGATGTAATTGCTATGGTTGGGCATATTCTTTTGGGATGATGTTGTATATATTAGATATGATGAATCAATTTTTATTTATTGATAGATTATATTAGTTGCTCTCATGATGTGAATAGTTTTAAATTGTAATGCCGTCCAAGGTGATTTTTGGGGTGTTACAAGTTTTCTAGACAAAATATAAGATAAATTCAAATGTAAACAGTTACTCTTTAGCTCGAGGATCTGATCATTTAGCTAATCATCCGGTTTATTATACTTGTGCTAGGTAACTCAATTAACTCCCGTGTCAACGGGAAGTCAATCGGAAGGTAAAGGTGGATTGTAAGAATTAAGCACATAGTTTCGATGCCTTTCTAGAAGTTTATAAGAATTGTCTGTGCAAAGACTCAACCCGTCTACAAACAAGCAAGTGTTTCTACAAGGCATCCAACCATGGCGTTAATATTCCATCTTTTAAATGAAGTCTAATAATGGTAAAGATTGAAAGGTAGTCATGAAGATCTAGTCGGAGTATTTGCCTTGAACACATAGATCTTTCTATATGAGAGTCATCCACGTCATAGAAAGAACCCACAGTTATACAAAGTACCTTAGATTTGCTAGATGCATTCAACCATTCAATAAGCAGATGTAATATAAAGCATTAAAGCATAAATGAAATGCACAAAATATAACTTCTAGATGATTTATACATGTCCATCACCCCTTACTAAAGAGTGAATGTGAAACTATTCACTCTTCATGGCTTTGGTAAAGGTAGAAAAGTGAGTGATGCTCATCCCTCCAAGTAGAGGACTTACAAGGTAAAGTACAATAAGCGAGGAGCCGATCTTTGACAAAGAATGAGTGAATCACGTTCCATCCTTCACGGCTTTGGTAAAGCTCTAGAAAAGTGGAAGAGTTTCACTCCTCTAAGGGAAGAAGGAAGCCCAAGCAATGGAAGTGAAAGACAATAAATGAAAGTAGAAGAAAACTAGTCACTTTTGGAGGATTTCCATCGTAACCAAAAGATGATCTATCTCCCTTGATACAAATAAATATAAGACTAAGTTTAAGACTAATTATACAACTACAAGTGGGAGTCTAAGCCTTACAAACCAAGGTCTAATTTTCTACAAAGAAAAAAAACTCTCGTTCAAAGCTCCCACATGGGGAGTATTTATAGGCAAGGAGGAGGGGGGGAGACAAGAGAGTGTGAAGGAATAGTGTATGCCGCCCAAGTCCGAGTGAAAGCCAACTACTTTGTAGCCAGTTTGGGGACAACTTTGAACGTTGTTTGGCATTCGAATGTGCTGATGGAGTCTGACCTTCCCACTCAAGTGGCCTGTAGTTTTCTGTGAAGTTCATTTCCACACTCCATGCAGCAGTCTGGTCTTCTTATGATTTATGGTAACGTTTGAACGTTGATTGGCGTTCGAACGTGGTACTCAAGTACCTTAGTACAACACGCCATTTCTCAGTAGCTTGGTCTTCAATTAATTCAGGGAAATGTTCAAACGTTGCTTGGTGTTCTAACGTTTTTGCTTTGTTCCAAGTTTTTCCAATTTTATGCCCCAATTTGCTGGTGCTACATTCAAGTTTGATATATGATGCTTTTTGAGCACTTGTTCACTTTAGCACCTGAAATGTCATCATTTAAACTCTATCAAAGTATAATTAGTCTTAAAAAGACATAGTAATATGTTAATTTTAACTACTAATCACACCCCCAACCTAAATATTGCTAGTCTCTATTAATACAAAAAACAACTGAATGAAAATCTATTTCTATTCGTAGGTCATCCGGTTGCATTTAGCCTATGCAACAAACCGTTAAACCACTAGGTTTATCCCAAATGGACGAGTGTTGTCTCGTGAGGATTTTTAGTGAAGTTACCCACAAACTTCGGTCGAACAGAAGTGTATGTGGGATTACTGGTTAAAGTAAATTAGCATCATGGTCGTTGGGACACCCAACCCTCAATTTCGACTTCTATCCCGCATACTCTTTTTTCATAGGTATTTATTCTATTAAAAAATTAGCATCAGTCACATTGGCATTTGGAATTTCTTGTGTAGTAGGAATGGTCATTTTAGAAATAAGAATTGTTACATAACAAACATTTCACTTTACCACCTTCCATGGATAGCTTTGATTTCACAAACCTCTCTTAGAATGCTCTTAGCAAAAAATTTGCTCTGATTATAGTTACTTGTCTCTCAAAGGGCATGTGATCAGAAGATGGCCAATCGAAAAATTTCATGCACAATTAGAAAGGGAGTGGAAGGTTTAAGAAAGTAGACTAATCATGTTTTTGACATAATCTCATAGTAGAATATCGATTCAATTAAAGAAATACTATTTAACATACCCCAGTTTTCGGTCGACAACACACACATGCATTAGACTTGAGATCCATTAGGGCTTTGTATAGGTTGTAATGTGGCCAGATGTCAGTGGCTAACGAAATGACGTCAATGGTATTCAAAAGCTATCCCCTTTTAATGTATTGTAGCACACCTCTTTCTTGCTTTTCGATCTTTCGCCTAGAAATGATATTTCTTTCTTTCATTTTTCTCATTTTTTTCACTTTCTTGGCAATTCCCTATTTTTTTTGTTTCTTTTCTTTCTCGGTTGTTCCCATCGATTTCGCTTTCATTGAATAATAGCCACCTTCCTCCTTTCTATCTTTCTTTCTTTTTTGTATCAGACTGATTTATAAAAAGGTGCAAGAAAATTAGATAGCAAAGGTGTGTCAGAATATATTTTTCTGTGGCTTGGTTATCATATGGGTTTCTTGAAAAAGAAATCATTCATTGAAGGTTCAAACATGGCTAACTAAGGATATAATTTCATAAAAGCAATGGCTCAGACTCAAAATTGAATCAAAGATGACCTAAAATCCTTTCTTAAGTATGTGCACGTATATATGTCATATGCAAAGGTTCCCTGTGGGATATGTCAATAGATCACTTTAGTTGCATCAATCAAAGCAAGTTTAATGAGATTATTCAAAAATTGAAAGTGAAAGAGCTTACTTGAGTAAATGTTGATTGTCTCTCAAAAAGCATCGCAAGGCTCAAAACTTACCATGGTACTTTTTGTTATCTCCATTGGTTATATCGGGTGTTTCAGGGAATGTCAGTAATATATCGATTCCCTTTTCAAGTCTGATCATCTTGTACCTTAAGAATAACAAATACCAATGTACATTTGACAATTTAAGTATAGAGAAAATAACATTGTTCAAGGAGCTGTGGTTTTAATTCTAGATTGCCAAGTTATGTGTCAAACCGATCATGTGATTAGTTACTTTAACAAACCATCTTAGCATCCACACTTGTTCCATCATTTATTACACAATTACTAAAGTGCTAATCCTATACATGCATTTTTTTTAAAAATAAAAGTGATAAATTGAATCATTCATTTCACAAAATATGATCATATAACACAAACTTCACAGATTCAATTCATCCACAAAAGAAGTGAAAAAACACAAAATCTTTAAATATCCACAATAAAACTACTAAAGAAGAGGCTCATTCATAAAAGAAGAAACAACCACATCAAACCACAATCAAGTACAAAAATATCTCCCTCTCACTCTCCTCCAAATCCGTCATCTCCGCCAGCTTCACCAGGTCCACCCTTCAGAAGGCGAAGGATCTCATCCTGCTTAGCTTCAATGCTAAGCATGATGTCTCGTAGAGAGTGCAGGGTGCTGGTGCTAGAACTGGGGCCTGCCTCCTTCTGGGGCTACTCTTTTTCTGCATCCAACTCTCTCTCCTTGTCCTCATCAAGCACATCTTTTACCTCGTCCATTCCTCGGGTAAAGGGCTCCTCGTGTCTAGTTGCTGGGCCTCCACTGTAGCCTTGGCTCCTCCAGAAGGAAGCCTTGTTCAGTGGGCCCATTGGTTTCTAGATCGTCATCTCTGGCCTCACTCTTATCCCGTGGTCCTTGCACATCTCCGTGACCAAGGTGCCAAAGGGTAGCGCATTCCTCTTTACATTGCATCCCTTCTTCCTTTCGTTTAAGATTAGTAACGGGAGGTCTATGATGTGGCCCTTCCCAAGTGCGTAAAGTAGGCGAGCCATCTTGGGGAGGATCTCGTTCTTTCGTCCGATCGGGGCAAGGTTTGAGATTGCAATCAAGTTCAACATCTTATATTTATCGGTCAACTCCCCTGGACGAAAAAATCTCTTCCCTGCCCAAGAAAAATTAGCCACCCCTGTTAGCTCCGCTCCAACCATACCACATTCTTCCTTGGGGGTATGTCAGACTGTGTACTCAAGGCACTTCCTGCCTCAACGCCCGAATGTAGTCCTCATGCACATCAATGTGGGCTTCCCTCACATACGTCCTTATTTCCCCGTTGATGATCTCCGCGTTGGAGTAAAATTCCCGCACCAAATCAACGACCTCTCCTCTGCTCCGTAAATACAACATCCACCCTCTCCTCTCCATATCTATAGCAATACCCAACTCCGTAAAATTAGTCAAAACTACATCTCGCTCACAAAAAACGTCTTGGTTTTGGTAGAAATTTTCATACATGTCTACTTTGAGGGCGCTCGGGAAGCGAGTTCAGTCATATCTTCGCACAATGGGTCTTCCTTCTGTCTCCTCGATGACCTCTTCTACGATGTTGGACTCCTGAGTTGGAGGATTGAGCTTGGCAGGTAGCTTGACCCTTGGAGGCATGATTTTTTTGAGTTTGAGGTTTTTGGGGCTTAAGAGTTGTGATTTTCTTGTGAAAATGAGGATTTTTGATGTGGGAATGGTCTTAGGAGGGTCGATTTTGGGTAGAAATGGGGAATGAGGAGTGTTTTGAGGTCTGGGTATCGAAAAGCCACCCTAGGGTTTGGAGGTTTTTCAAAATTTTTGGGGGTTTTGGAATGAAGAAGACGAACCAGGCTTTTATAGCCTGAAGGTTCACGTTCGAACTTCACTGACGTTCGAACGTGGTGAGCTCCCAATACTTTTGAGTTCTGTCAGAGACCAAAGTACTTTAAGCTCATGTCATTCGAATGTTCTATTGGCGTTTGAATGTGGTACTCTCGTTCGAACGTTCTATTGGCGTTTGAACGGGTTGACCTCCCAGTACTTTTTGTTTCCATCAAAGACTCCATCAGAGGCTGAGTATTGTAAGCAGGTGATGTTCGAATGTCACTTGGCGTTCGAACGTCATATCAAAAATCAAAAGTTCTTCTGCACATTAATAAATACAATAAGAGAGGGTTATACACACAAGTCTGAACCAAAAAATTCATGGCATCTCAGGATAAGTCCCTACCCACGCTTTAGGTTGGTATTCTGGGACATTCCTTACTCAGCACATATTTTCATTTCAGTAAAAAAAAAAATTTGTACAAAATGATTTTTACAGAAATTCAGGCCTTTGGCTTTCATCCCAACATAGTTTTTCACAGAGAATAATCTAATCTGAGTCTCTCTCTGTATCTGTGTAGTTAGAACAACTAGTGACTCTCCTAGTTTCCTCTTTCACAAACCGGTTAAGCAAAGTACTGGAGTAGCATGGCATCTTAGGGTAATCCTTACTCAGCCTATTCACTATCTAGTCTAATCGATCGAGTGCGTGACTAGAAATTGGTTCAGAACATTGATTATATCTTTTCTCGTGAATGATTCTGCTACATTGTTTACAGGCACTAAGCCATTTGGCACGACGGTGTTTAGCAAAAGTGTTTCTGCCACAAAAGGGGTTTCGCTTGTTCTTCTTGGATCTCATTCTTTCTTACCAGTCTTGCACATCAGATGAAAAAGTGCGTAGAACTCTCAGAATAAACCCAAAAAGTTTGATATCCATGCTTTCTAAACTTTAAGACTCACTATATGGTTGTTTAACGTCTGCCAGTCATAAAGATGATTGAAGCTGACTTATAGTCTTGATCATCAATTTATACAAAATGCGAAACAAGGTACATAATATGATCAGAAACAACAATAGCAACAACACAACAAAAAAAAAAAAATTTTACGGGCACAAAATATGAACATGTAGTTCTCACCCCAACCTAAACTGAAAATTGTCTCCAATATTTTGAATTTACCGGTATGTGGAGCTTGGAGATGAGGTTGAAAGGTAGAGATCTGTTCATTTGTCGAATCCTATAAGCACAATACACAATAATTAATCATCTCTCCGCAGATCTGGGTTCTAGGTAGGCTAGTAAGCCTTGTCTGTGAGTGTGAAGAGAAGTAGAACACCCATAAACAAATACAAAATCAAAATGCAAAGCATGGAGCATAGGATAGTGTCTATGGAATGGGTGGTCATGGGTCTGCTGGGTCGAGGTTGTGTTTATAGAGGGTCGCGAACAGTGAAGAAGAAGAAGAAGAAGAAGGAAAAAGAAAGAAAAAGGGAAAAATGGTGGATGGAAAAAAGAGGAAAAGGGGATTGGGGTCTTATAAAGGTGTTCTCATGGGTCGGGTTTGGTTTGGTGTTGCCTGACCCGACCCCTTTTTCTATCGACAGGCACGAATCTCGGAGGAATATTTTGAATCTATTAAAAGAATGGTTTCCATATTTTTAACAAAATCCTCCAAAAATAGTTTTAAACGATGACCATTAACAGTAAAGATATTACCGTTCGAGGGATTTTTCACTTCTACTGCTCTGTGTCTAAACACTTTTTTGACAATATAAGGTCCTGTCCATCTTGATCTTAACTTACCAGAAAAGAGGCGGAGTCTTGAATTAAACAACAGGACTTTTTGAGAAGGTTCAAAAGACTTCTGCATAATGTTCTTGTCATGAAAAATTTTCATCTTGGATTTCGAAATCTTAGCATTCTCATATGCTTCATTTCTCAATTCCTCCAATTCATTAATATGCAATTTTCTTGAAAGTCTAGCCTTGTCTAGGTCAAAGTTCATTGCTTTAATGACCCAGTATGCCCTATGTTCTAGTTCCATAGGTAGGTGACAAGACTTGCTATAGACTAATCGATAAGGAGGCATGCCCAAAATTGTTTTAAACGCAATGCGATATGCCAAGAGTGCATCAGTTAGTCTTGATGACTAATCTTTTCAGTCTGGATTAACCATTTTTTCTAAAATTAATTTGATCTCCCGATTAGCCAATTCCGTTTGTCCACTAGTTTGTGAATGATAAGGGGTTGCTATTTTGTGAAAAATTAAGTATTTTTTCATCAAATTCCAGAAAGGGCGATTGCAAAAATGAGCACCCCCATCATTTATGATTGATTTAGGAATTCCAAATCAGGACAAAATATTTTCTTTTAAAAATTTGATCACTGTTTGGTGATCATTATTCTGGCATGGAATTGCTTCAACCCGTTTGGATACATAGTCTACGGCTACCAAAATGTAGAGATAGCCAAAGCAAGGGGGAAATGGTCCCATAAAATCAATGCTCCAACAGTCAAAAATTTCAATCACAAGAATGGAATTTAAGGGCATCATGTTTCTTTTCGAAATACTTTCCAACCTTTGGCATCCATCACATGCCAAGCAAAATGAATGAACGTCTTTGAAAAGGGTGGGCCAATAAAATCTACACTGCAAGATTTTCGCAGTAGTTTTCCTTGATGAGAAATGGCCACCACATATTTTAGAATGACAAAATGATATTATCTATCTGCTTTCATGAGCGAGGATGCAGCGTCTTAAGACTGATCCTTACAGTACTTGAATACATATGGATCCTCTCAGAAGAAGTTACGAACCTCCCTTATAAATTTCTTTTTGTCCAAGGGAGTAAAGGATGGAGGGAGTGTACCCGTGGCAAGAAAGTTAGCAATATCAGCGTACCATGGTGTCTTCTCGATGGTGAACAATTGTTCATAGGAGAAATTTTCATTGATTGGTGCTCCATCCTCCTGAAAGTCATATGTTAATCTTGATAGATGATCTGCCACCACATTCTTAATTCCTTTATTGTCCTTAATGACTAGATCAAAATCTTGGAGTAAGAGTATCCATCTTAAGAGCCTTGGCTTGGCGTCCTTCTTTGTGAGCAAAAGTGTCAGTGCTGCATGGTCAGTAAATACAACAACAGAAGAACAAACGAGAAAAGAACAAAATTTCTCCAAAGCGAAAACAACTACAAGCAATTCTTTTTCAGTGGTGGAGTAATTCATTTGAGCATCATTCAAAGTCTTGCTTGCATAGTAAATAACATATGGTTTCTTATCTTTTCGTTGCCCCAACACAACACCTACAACATAATCACTGACATCGCACATTAGTTCAAAGGATAAGGTCCAGTCAGGGGGTTGCATGATTGGTGCAGAAATTAGCATGCCTTTAAGTTTGTCAAAAGCTTTATGGCATGCTTCACTCCACACAAAATTTTCATTCTGACTTAGGAGATGACACATGTGTTTAGCTATGGTGCTGAAATCTTTTATGAATCTCCTGTAAAATCCTGCATGTCCTAGAAATGATTGGACATCCTTTACAGTCTTTGGAGCGGGCAGATTTCCTATTAGATCTATTTTTGCCTTGTCTACTTTCATGCCTTCAGATGACACAATGTGACCTAAGACAATGCCTTATGTTACCATGAAATGACATTTTTCCTAATTAAGTACCAGATTGGCTTCCTGACATCTTACCAATACCTTCTCTAGGTTGGCCAAACATGAATCAAATGAGTCATTATAAACAGAGAAGTCATCCATGAACACCTCCAAAAATTTTTCGACCATGTCACTGAACAAGCTCAGCATGCATCCTTGGAATGTTTTAGGAGCATGCATCCTTTTGAATGCAAAAGTGCCAAAGGGACATGTGAATGTGATTTTCTCCTAGTCATATAGTGCAATTTCAATTTGGTTGTAACCAGAATACCCATCTAGGAAATAGTAAAATTCATGCACTGCAATTCTTTCTAGAACCTGGTCAAGAAAGGGAATAGGGAAATGGTCTTTCCTAGTTACCAAATTGAGCTTTTGATAGTCAATACACATCTTCCATCTTGTGACGACTCGAGTTGGTACTAGTTCATTGGCTTCATTTTTGACCACTATGACCCCAAACTTTTTGGGCACAACTTGGGATAGACTAACCCATTTGCTATCGAAGATGAGAAAGATTATCCCCACATCAAAGAGTTTAAGCACTTCCATTCTCACAACTTCCTTCATGTGAGGGTTCAGTCGTCGCTGCATTTGACGAGAGGGTTTTGAATCCTCTTCCAGGTATATAGCAAGATTACATATCAATGGGCTTATACCTTTCAATCAGCGATGGTCCACCCAATGGTACTTTTATGACTTTTAAGAATTTTAATCAGTTTAGACTCTTGCAAGCCTGTGAGCTTAGATGAAATTACCACTGGGTATGACTCGTTCTCTCATAATAATGCATATTTAAGGGCAGATAGGAGAGGTTTTAATTTTGGCTTTGGTGGCTTGACACTTGATAAGAGTGGCTTTGTACCACTTAGTGAAAGTTCCTCGAATTTGGGGGCCCATGTCTCAATAGCATGAGTGGGACAATTCTTTAGATCATCATTTGTTGTCTCAAATGTGATAAGTTCTGACAGAGAAGATTCAGTGGGGTTTTCACAAAATGTGTTATTTAGATGTTCCTGAACCAATGACTCAATGGAATTTATTTCTTTCTCTTCTTTGTCCTCTCCTAGGTGTTTGACAACTTTGAAGATATTCAGCTCAAGAGTCATATTCCCAAAGGTTAATTTCATGACCCCATTCCTGTAGTTGATTAGTGCATTTGAAGTTGCTAGGAAAGGTCGTCCAAGAATGACTAGAATTAGGTTCTCTGAATACTTTGTTGGCTGAGTATCTAGAATGATGAAGTCAACAGGGGAGACAAAGTTGTCCACTTGGATAAGTACATCTTCAATAATGCCCCTAGGGTCTTTGACAAATCTGTTTGCCAACTAGAGTGTAACACTGGTGGGTTTGAGTTCACCCAGACCCAACTGCTAGTAAACAGAGAATAGGAGCAAATTGACACTTGCCCCAAAGTCTAGCAGTGCTTGTTCAATTCTGAAGTTTCCAATTACACACGACACAGTTGGACACCCAAGGATTTTGTCTTTTGGAGGGGTTTTGTGTTGAAGCAAAGCATTGGCTTGTTCTATCAAGAAAGCTCATTTTTTACATTCTGGTTGCTCTTGACTATGCACAAGTCTTTCAGAAACTTGGCATAAGATGAAACCTGTTTGATTGCATCCAAAAGTGGGATGCTGATCTTTCCTTGCTAGAAGAGCTCGTAAATTTTTGGCTGATTATTCAACTTCTGTACAATTTTGAGTCTATGAGAAAAATGAGCAAGAATAGGACACGAGGGTCCCTTTCCTTTTGATGGTTCAAGGTATTCCTCAACCACAAGTTCAGGCTCAACTGATGAGTTGATTTGGAGTGACTTAGGTTTTGGCTTGGGAATTAGAAGGTCTTTAATAGTCTTGTCAATCACCTTGCCACTTCTTAGTGTAGTGACAACTTGGACTTGGTCTTGTCGAGTTTCCATGGTTGCAGGATTTTCCACCTGAAATTGGCCTTGTGGTGGTTTTGGTTGGGCATGAAACTTGCCCTTCTCATGTGTGGTCATGGATTGGGTCAACCTTTGGATGTGGCTGTTAAGATCCTTGAAAGATTGAGTGGTCTGGTTTTTGAAATTGGTAAAAGCCTGAGTGGAACTATTGTTGTAGTTCATTTGGCTTTGCATGAACCGATCCAGGGTATCCTTAAGGCTCTTCTTTTGTGGTGATTAGTATGGTTGATACGTGGGAGGTCCTTGAGGTAGTGGGTGTGAACCTTGTTGTTGGTTCACGAGAGTTGGTTGTTTGTTTCTCTAACTGAAGTTTGGGTGGTTCCGCCACCCTGGATTGTATGTTTCAGAGTATGGGCTGGAGTAAGGCTTGTTGAAGTTAGAAATTGCATTTGTTTGCTCCAACAGAACCTCTTTGATTGCTGGAATGGTATGACACTCTCCAGTAGGGTGTCTTGTCAGTGCACAAATCTCACACACTTGTTCTGTGGGAGGGCCAATATTAACTTAATGAACTTTTTTCATCTCTAAAGCTTTAAGCTTTCGAGATAGGGTGGACATTTTTGCTCTTAGGTCATCATCATCTCTTAAGACATACTTACCCCCTTGGGAAGTAGATGGTTTGGTTTCAACAATGATAGGGGAGGCTGAGTTCCACATTTGAGAACTGTCAAATATGGTGTCGAAAAAATTGAATGCCTTTTCTGGACTCTTACCCATAAACTCTCCTTGAGCCATCATTTCGACAAACTGACGTAGTCTAGTGGGCAATGAGTTATAAAAGTATCCTGCCAAAGTCCAATTCTCCAAAGCATGGTGCGGGCAAGACTGGAGCAGATCCTTGAATCTCACCCAACTTTGGTAAAAGGTTTCTCCCTCTTTGACCTAAAAATTTATGATTCATTTCAGTGCATTAGTGCGGTGTAGAGGAAAGAAGTTTCTGAAAAATTCATTTTGTAGTGCCCGCTAGTCAGGTATTGAAAGAGCTTTTAAAGAATTTAGCTATGGAATTGAGGGAGTAGTTGAACTATCCCCGTATTTACAGTAAAGAGGGGTGCATCTTCAGGAAAGATAAAACAAGAGGGGACACTATTTCTTGTGGGATTTAAGTAATCCTGCAAAGTTTGAATGATAGGTACTTCCCTTCTCTCAGAGGAACTTCTCCTTATCTCTCATTATTTGCCATATTATTATCAAGAGGGTCTGCTATCGACCTAGGTGAAGATAGTTCAGACTGATTCACAGATTCAACAGATTCTTCTGGAAAATTTTGAAAGTGAGGATCGTCCTTAGACATAAAAAAATATTTTATGCACAATAAAGCAAAGAAAGAATATATACATAAAGGAAGGTATTCTTACCTTTTACCTTAAAACACCTTTTATGGTTCCCTGACAACGGCGCCAAAAACTTGACTTGATCCGATATGTATACACCCAAGTGTAGACGGTCTAGTTGTAGTAATAATCCGATTAAGTCCGGAGTCGAATCTACAAGGAACTATGGTTAGTGTTTTGAAGTAGTAGTGATAGATACCAAGTAACTGGAAATCTTAAGATTTTGAAGTTATGGAATTTCCTAAACAGAATATAAGATTCTTTTCAAGAGTTTTCTAGACAAAATGTAAGATAAATTCAAATGTAAACAATCACCCTTTAGTTCAAGGATTTGAACATGTAGTTAATCATCCAGTTTATTATACTTGTGCTTGGTAACTCAATTAATTCCTATGTCGACGACAAGTCAATCGGAAGGTAAAGGTGGATAGTAAGAATTAAGCACATGGTTCCGATGCCTTTTTAGAAGTTTATAAGAATTGTCTGTGCAAAGACTCAACTCGTCTACAAACAAGCAAGTGTTTCTACAAGGCATCCAACCATTGTGTTAATATTCCATCTTTTAAATGAAGTTCAATAATGGTGAAGATTGAAAGGTAGTCACGAAGATATAGCTGGAGTACTTGCCTTGAACACATGGATCTTTCTATGCAAGAGTCATCCATGTCATAGAAAGAACCCACGATTATACAAAGTACCTTAACTTTGCTAGATGCCTTCAATCATTCAATAAGCAGATGTAATATAAAGCATTAAAGCATAAATAAAATGCACCAAATATAACTTCCAGATGATTTATACATGTCCATCACCTCTTACTATAGAGTGAATGCGAAACTACTTAATCTTTATGGCTTTGGTAAAGGTAGAGAAGTAAGTGATACTCATCCCTCCAAGTAGAGGACTTACAAGGTAAAGTACAATAAGCGAGGAGCCGATCTTCGACAAAGAATGAGTGAATCACGTTCCACCCTTCATGGCTTTGGTAAAGCTCTAGAAAAGTGGAAGAGTTTCACTCCTCTAAGGGAAAAAGGAAGTTCAAACAATGGAAGTGAAAGACAATAAATGAAAGTAGCAGAAAGCTAATCTATTTTAGAGGGTTTCCACCGCAACCAAAAGATGATCTATCTCCCTTGATACAAGTAAATATAAGACTAAGTCTAAGACTAATTATACAACTACAAGTGGGAGTCTAAGCCTCCTCCAAGCTCTCTACTAGTTCTTAGTGTAGTCTAAGTCTTACAAACCAAGTTTTGGTTTTCTACAAAGAAAAAAAAACTCTCCTTCAAAGCTCCCACAAGGGGAGTATTTATAGGCAAGGAGGAGGGGGGAGACAAGGGAGTGTGAAGGAATAGTGTATGCTGCCCAAGTCCAAGTGAAAGCCAACTACTCTGCAGCTAGTCTGGGGACAACGTTCAAACGTTGTCTGGCATTCGAACGTGCTGATGGAGTCTGACCTTCCCACTCCATGTAGCAGTATGGTCTTCTCATGATTTATGGTAACGTCCAAACGTTGATTAGCATTTGAATGTGGTACTCAAGTACCTTAAGGTAGCTGCAACACGCCATGTCTCAGTAGCCTGGTCTTAAATTAATTCAAGGAAACGTTCGAACGTTTCTTGACATTCAAACATTCTTGCTTTCTTCTAATCTTTTCCAATTTTGTCCCCCAATGTGCTGGTGCTACATTCAAGTTTGATATATAATGCTTTTTGAGCACTTGTTCACTTTAGGACCTGAAATGTCATCATTTAAACTCTATCAAAGTATAATTAGTCTTAAAAAGGTATAGTAATATGTTAATTTTAACTACTAATTAGTATGAATTGTACATAGGATGGTTTTCTATTGTGGAATTATATTTAATGTGTTGAGATTAGAATGATATGTGAAGTAAATTTTCATTTTTCGTTATTATCTATTATATAAAAGCAACATTTCACCAAGCGTGTCGTGCTCAACCCCCCCCCCCCCCAGTTTTTGGTTTCAGGTAATCGAGCAAAGAGGGAGGTCCACTATTGAGTCTAGATGGCAAATGGGTTTTGTTGTACAATTTTGTATATGTGAAAGTCAAGTTGATATGTAAAGTTTGTAATAGTCATGATTACATACTTTGGTGAATAATATAAATGGCAGTTATGTTCATGTGCATAAATATATCAATGTGTGGTTGGTTGCTTGTGTTATAAGTTATAAAATGTTATGCACAAGTGTTTCTAGTTTTATGTTAAGGTGTGGGGTCCACTCTATTGGAATAAATAATATACACTTTGTGGGATAGGGTGTGATAATTTATAATATGCTTTCTTAAATCTCTTTGCAAAGAGTATATCCTTGATTATCCACTGATTTGTGTTCCATATATTGTGACGACTAAGCTTCAATTCGAAAGAGATTAAATAACTTAACTTTTATTAGTCTTGTACTATTATTGGAAATTATATGAATGTTTTTTGGGAAAAGTTATAAATAAGATTTAGGGTTAATTGCACTGGAGGTCTTCAAAGTATGGAGTTTGTCTCATTTTAGTCCCCAATGTTTCAATTGCATCATTTTGGTCCTTGAAGTATTGAATATGTTTTTATGTGGTCCTTCAAGCAGACAACATTTAGATTAATAACAATTTTTTATCATAAATTTGTCATGTAATAACTAAATATGGACAAAAAATAATTTTGATAGCTTTGAAAAAAATTTGGATAGCTCTTGACAAAAAATGGGTAATATGGGTAGCTTTTGACCAAAATTTGGATAACTCATTATAAAAAATGTGTAATTTGGGTAGCTATTTATCCAAAAATTTGAGTAGAAATTTGGTCAAGAATTATCAAAGTTATTTTTTTGTCCATATTTAAGTATCACGGGACAAGTTTATGATAAAAAAAATTGTTAGCAATCTAGACGCTATCTGCTTGAGCGACCATATAGAAACATATTCAATAATTTAGGAACCAAAATGATGCAATAGAAATATTGGGGACCAAAATTATACAAACTCTATACTTTGGGGACCTACAGTGCAATTAACCCTAAGATTTAATTATGAAACATTTGATTATTTTAAATTTTATAGTGACCGAAATTTATCCAGTAGAAAAAAAAAAGAAAAAAAAATAAACTAAGTGAAATACAATTATGGACACTTGTCAATGTGAGGGATGTGTGCATGTGAAGTGGTGTGTGTTGTCAAAGTGTGGTGTAGATTTGTGTTATATGAATAATATAATTATAGCATATTACATAATGGGTTGGACATATCTAACTACATATGTGTACATATATGGAGTGAAGTTAGATATAGTATATAAAAAAAAGGAGTGGGGCGGTAGTTTACAAAACAAGAAAGAGAATATGGTGAGAAGATAAGATAAAAAAAATAAGAAAGGAGGAGTGTTGACAAGATCTGTTAGTTTACAATCAAGAAATGGAAGGCAATTCATGATCCAATTGTAGCGAGACTAGAGTATAATCTCCTTTGCATCTTGGAAATCATATCTATTATAGTTAATTGACATTTTTGAGGTACGAGGTGATATACAACATACTCTCTTAAATCTCTTTTTAATGAGTATATCCTTGATTATCCACTGATTTGTATTCCATATTATGATATCACTAGTTATTTTCCGTGCCTGAAGGCATGGAGTAATAAAACAAAGTCAACAATAAACATATTTGTATTCACACCCAAAATTAAATCACAAAGATAGATGAGATAGAAAGGAATTTAAGCATCGATTGTAGTGGGGGCGAGTGGTGGTTGTGGTGGTGGGTGGCAGTGGTGGTGGTGGTGGGAGACGGTGATAATTGTGATGGGTGATGACGACCAATTGTGATGGTCGCAACCATGGGTGGCAATGGTGATGATAGTGGTGGGGCAGTGGAGTGGTGGGGGTAGTGATAGGGGTGGTGGGACATTGGCGGTGGTGGCAAGGTGGCGACAACGGTGGTGATGGTGGTGGAGGGGTACTAGTGGGGTGGTGGTGGGGAGGCGGTGGTAGTGGTAAGGTGGCGACAGTGGTGGTAGGGTGGCGGTAGTGGTAATGATGGTGGTGGTGGGGCTATGGGGGTGTTGGTCGAGCTATGTGGGTGGTGGTAGTTGTGATGGTGGTTGTGGGGCAGTGGGTGTGGTGGTCATGGGGGGTTGCGACAGTGGTAATGGTGGCGGCGACGGTAGTGCTAGTGGTGGGGGTAGTTGTGGTGGTGGGGTGACGGTGATAGTGGTAGTGGTGATGGTAGTGGTGGTGGGGTGGTGACAGTGGAGATGGCAACGACAATGGTGGTGGTTGTTGTGGAAGAGGTGGTGGTGGGGAGACGGCGGTGGTGGTAGTGGTAGGGTGGCGACAGTGTTGGTGATGGTGGTGGTGGCTAATGGGGGTGGTGGTAATGGTGATGGTGGTGGTGGGGGTATTGCGATAGTGGTGGTGGTGGTGGGGGTTAGGATGGCAGAGGTGGTGGTGGGTGGTAGTGGTGGCGGTAGTGGTGGTGGTGGTGGTGGTGGTGGTGGTGGTGGTGGTGGGGTGATGATGGTGGTTGGGCAGTTCTAAGCACTACTTTTTTTTTAAAGTACTTATAAAAAGTTATAAGATCTAGAAGCACTTTTAAAAAATTATCCCAAACACATCATTAAGGACCTATTTTCTCTATTAAATCTGGAATGTTAATATTATCCGTCAGATTAACTTTAAAGTAAAATTTAAATAAATCTCAACCACTGAAAACAAAAGTCATTTTGTTTATCTTTTTGAGATTTGAATTGTATTGTACTTTATTATATATATTATTTTAGAATTATGATTGAATATTAGTGAATATGTTGATCTCATTGATCATATATTGTATGGATTAAGACGAGATCATAGCAGCCAATAGTCCAATGCATCGTCAACCAAGAGGCCCGTGGGATTAAGTTGAGGGGGGATGGTTGGTTAGGTGTTAGATCTGCGTTTTGATCTTGCTTGACGTGTGATATGCAAAATCGGAGTTTATTGATTTGAATCTATTGATTGAGAGACTTGGTGATATTTTATTTATTTGGTATTTGGTATCATTGAACATATTATTTCTCGTCATATTATATACTTCCCCATTTTTATTTAAAATTTTCAGGTTAATCTTGATAGAAAGATCGGATGAAATAATTGAAGAATTAAAAATGGCGCATCCTGATACAATTATTATAATAGTGAAATTGAGATATTTATTTGTATTTGAGGATTATATTGATAATTGTAATTTTATTGAGGAATTAACGCTCTATTTATCTTAATTGGAAGTATTTTTATCAATTAATGTCTCTGAAAAATTGGGGTGTTACATACTCGTACTCCATGAAGCGAGCAGTGAATGTGTGTAGTTAAGGTCTGTAGTCCATCACATCCGAGATACTTGCAAACTCCCTTTGATTACATATTCACCAACAACCTTATTTGAAGATAACACTAGTATTGCACAAATTATAGGAGGGTTTATCAAAGGTCATAGAACTAAACATATTTTATCAAAGTTTTTACACTCATTAACTCCAGCAGAGCCATGAAATTGAAGTAAAATATATACGATCTAGTGACAATCTTGCAGATCTATTCACTAAGGCTTTACCATCATGAATGTTGAAGAAATTGGTATATGGCATTAGAATGCGTCGGTTTTGTAATCAATCCAGTTTCTTTCTTATCAGGGGGAGTATCATCAAGATACAAGACAACATGCACGATGTACACTTTTTCCTTCGTCTAGGTTTTGTCCCATTGGATTTTCCTAACAAGGTTTTAATGATGCAGTATTAATGCGTCTAACACTATTATAAGATTCATCTTAACATGTTTGCTGGGTTTTTTTCCCATAGGGTTTTCCTAGCTAAGTTTTAACGAGGTATATTATCTTAGTATAATGGTCATCAATTATATATAAATATATAAATAGTATATATTGTGTACGTACATTATATATAAATAGGAATTTGTGGGTGTTAGTGCATTAGCCTATAACCCCCTACCCATTGATATATCACTTTTATTATTGTATTTGATAATCATTATATTTGGAGGCCTATAAAAAGAGGTCTTGGATGCATTGAGAAATGCAAGTTGAGAAGTTCTTTCTTTAGCATTTCTATAATCTTTTATCTTTTTGTAATTCTACTCTCTATATTTCTTTAGTTTTATAACAAGGCTTGTAATTCTTCATTTTATAGAATTTAGATCCAACCTATTTTAATTTTGGGCTTTTTTAAGTCTGGTCCATAGTTGTGGACTTTTGGGGCAAGAAAGACAGGCGTGTTCTTTTGGGGCATAAAGGACAATTAAAGGTATAAAAACTAATTTCCACTTAATAACATAAATAGCTATATTACAAAATAGACAGTAATAGTAATACAATAACAGTAACAACGATACAGTAACAACAACAATAATATAGTAACATTAACATAGTAACAGTAATAGTCCCTGTCACAGTAACACGATCATAGTAAACAACAATGCCCATGTGGGTGGGGTGTAAGAGGCGATGGCTGGGGGTGCTATGGAAGGTGGCAAAGCTGGAGCATAGCATGATGGTTGATTAAACAGCAACGCGATCATAGTATCAACAACATGATCACATTAATTGCCACAACTACTATCAAAATTATATGGAACTAGATAGTAACGTGAACTAGACAGCAAAAGATCACAGTAACAACCACGATCACAGTAAAAAATTCTATGAAATTAGACAGTAACTTGACATTATTTCTAATTGAAGAGTGAGTGGTTTCTCATTCACTCTTTAGTAAGAGGTGATGAACATGTAAATTATTGTTTGGAAGTTATATTTCTGCACTTCATTTATGCTTAATGGTTATCTTTCCATTGTTTATTGAATGATTGAATGCATCTAGTAAAGCTAAAAGTGCTTTGTATAATCATGAATCACCTGTAGACAAGTTAATTGTTGATATAGGAGAATTCATTGATTCCTTGTAAGTACTCAAGTTAGGTCTTCATGACAACTTTTCAATCTTCATTGTCTTTATGCTTTAACTAAGAATGGGATAACTTAATATTTGCTGGATGATTTGTAGAATTTCTTGCTTGTTTATACATGGGTTATGTCTCAGCATAAACAATTCTTGCAAATCTCTACAATGACATCGGAGTCATACTCTTGATTCACACATTTCATCTTCATCCTCCAATTAACTTACTATTGACTTAGGGATTAATTGAGTAGTTTACAAGGCATAAATATAACAAACGGATGAATAAATACAGGTCCATATCCTCAAGCTAAAGGGTGTCTTTTTCATTTAAGAAAATCTTATATTATGTCTAGAAAATTTTATCATCATCATAACTTCAAATCTCAAGGGTTCCAGTTACTTTGGTCTCTATCACTTATAACTTCAAAACACCAATATTACTTCCATGTGGATTCGACTCAAACTTAACCGGATTATAACTACAAGTTGACCACCTGCACTTGGGTGTATAAATTTCAGAGCAAGTAAGTAACAGTCACAGTGACAATGACAAAGATAGTGAATTTTGTTGTCATTGTCCAAATTTCAATGTACGAATTTGAAATAGATTTTGCTTAATACCAAATAAATTTTATCCAATTTAGTTAACCATCACTATTAATAAATTTTATGTGTTTGAATAAATTGAATTTGAAATGGAATTTGGGTTGCTAAATTTCTAGTGCATTTCATCGAACACCATTTGGACATATCAGATCTCAGAGATTTACTTATTGAAGATCAAAATTCAGCCAAAAAACAAGGACTATTTAAATTCAATGCTACACAAAGTAATTTGCACATTACTATGTGTGCTCGTGTGAGTGCGTGTGAAACAGAGAACATTTGAGTAAACAAGAAAACATTAAGGGCTAAAGTGTGGCCAATGATCCAACTGTTTCAAGAGTTCAATCCAAGCAGATCCATTAGAATAACTCCAAAATAATGAAACCCCCTTCTCTTGCAATACTGTTTCAATCTTGTTACTTTCTTCAAAGTTTCTTAACTCTTCATCATTCAATACTGAGACCTTATTTCAAAGATCTTCTATGGCTCTTGTGTCCACATTGCTCAATTTTCTATGAACAACTTGATGATTTTGGGAACAGTGACTGGCAAAGGAGTGTTTACAATGATGTGGATATCATATTTTTTATTTTTGGTGAATAGTGGTGATATGGATCTTAGATTGGTAGATTTTCTGGTGTGGTCTCTCTCTCTCTCTCTCTCTCTCTTTCTTATGGAGGAGTAGGCAGGGCGTGGTGATTGGGCTGATTATCGAGTTGAGCTTTGCAAATTCGAGTCAAGCCTTTTGACCTCGTTTAGAAAATGAGTCAAATCCGAGTTGATCCCAAAATGAATCGAACCCAAGTGGAGCCCGAGTAGCTCAACTATTTTAAATATAAATGAGCCAAGTTTTACGAGCTCGAGCTGAGCCATTTTAGGCTCATTTTCTAACAATTATAAAAATTTGTTCAAGCTCGGCTTGCTTAGAACATGAGCCGAGCTTCAGTCGAGTACTATTTGAGCTCGAGTAGCTCAGCTCAATTATCAGCTTTACGTGGTGGTGATCAGAACCTTTGGGCAACAGAGAATGATGTTGGAGGAAAGAATAGGAAAATAAAAAGACTCTTGGACCTCTTTACCAAAAAGTACATATAACATATCCTTAATAACCCAATAAGTAAGCGCATGTACTTATTGACAAAAAAGATTCTCATATTATACTTGGTTCCAATTTTCTCTTTAATTTTAGTAACTTATTTAATTGGATTTGGGCCTAAAAATTGACTAATTTTTTTAGGGGCTTTTTGGAGGTCGGTCCACTGTTGTTGACTTTTTGGTCGATAAGGACATGCATGTCCTATTTGGGGGCTTAAAGGACAATTAAATGCATAAAAAATAATTTACCTTTAGTGACATAAATAACTATATTACAAAATAGACAATGACAATGAGACAGTAGTAGTAAAAGCAAGATAGTAACAATGATAGCGAGACAGTAACAATGAGAGCGAGACAATAACAATAACAAGAAGATAATAACAGTAATAGTAACAGTAACATAATACAGTGATATTGAGACAGTAATAGTTATAATGATAGTAAATTTTTATTGTCACTGTCCAAAATTCATAAAACTAGATAGTAACATGAATTTTTATTGTCATTGTCCATCGTCATTATCAAAATTCTACAGAATTAGACAGTAACATGAATTAAATAGCCATATGATCACAGTAACAATCTCAGTCACTTTCAAAATTCTACGAACCTAGATAGCAATGTGAACTAGACAGTCACATGATCAAAGTAAAAGCCACATTCATTCTCAAAATTCTACAAAACTAGAAAGTAACGTAAACTAGACAAATGTATGTTGTATAAGTTTGGGTTGGTGTTGGAAAGGTTTGGAATGGATTGTAAATAAAAAATAGGTGAAACAGGCAAATTTGGACAAATAGTACCGGTACTACGCTGTCCAGAGAGTAAACAATACCGGTACCACGCTGTCCAGAAAGTGAACAATACCAGTACCGAGTATTGGTACTTTGTCTAAAAATTCGTGCACAAGAGGCCACTTCACACCCTATAAATACATAAGAACACCCCTATTAGCCCCATTTCAACATTTCTAACCCTAGAAAGTCTTACAGAGGAAGAAAGGAGAAAAACACAAGATCAAGGAGGATTTTCACATTGAAGAGGATCAAAATCTCAAATTCTTCACACTAAATTAAGAAAAAAGGTAGGGGTTTTCTTCAATTCTTGTTCATTGATGTTAGGGCTTATTTATACATATGTTTTGACTCTTAATCATATATATTGGTTATGAAATCCTTCTTTCTTGATGTTCTTGCAAACCTTTCCATGTTTTGAAGGAATTTATGGTTTGATAACCATAGAAATTCTTGTTCTTTATGTCAAAACCTAGCTTTGAGAAAAAAAAATGGATTTTGGTTCTTGATATTCTTGTGTTCTTGATTCAAAAACTTTAGTGCTTTATTTTGTGCAATAAAAGTATGTCTTTGGATGATCTCTTTCTTATTTTCTTGAGAGGTTGTAGTGGAAAAATACCTATGAAATTGGGGGTTTTTGGATTTGCTTGTTATTTGAGAAATTTGTTGGAAATTGTATCTCTTGTGGATGTTTGGATAACCATGGGTGGCCGTTGACCGGGTATCGTAGAGTGGGTAGATGCGTTTCTTACTTCTTTCGGGTTTGAATTTTTCCTACCACTCATAGTGGGGTTGGTGCCTTGTGAGGACCAAACCATTATTCGCTCATGGGTACCGAGGATGAGGGTTAGTATACTATTCCTGGGTTGGATTTGTCACTGCCATTATGTTGGTATACGCCCTTCCTAAAAGTTGGAGATCCATGAGAGGATTGAGTGTGTGTGTGTGGGCCAGGATATTCTCAATGTGTTGATTCATGCAATATCATACATCATACCTGAGATACAAGTAGAGATACATATACACATAATGTTGTGAAGGATACATATGTGGATTGATTTACATTGTTGGAAATGGTTTATTTCTTGGAAATTGGTTTTACCTCTTCATTAATTATTGCTCTTGCGTAAACGGGAGATCTGTTGAAATGTCCCTATTTTATTTCAAAAGTTATATATGATATTTGTGAAATGTGGCCTTCCTGTTTTATATGTTTGCAAAACCTTGTCCAAGTTTAGTAGGATGTTGCTATAGAGCTTAGTGCTCACCCCCTACAAATAATATTTATTTTCAGATTTTGGGTTAGAGGAAAAGCTCAGAGTTAACGATCAGGTAAACTGGGAAACTCAAGTGGATGGGCACGTGGATCTAGAGGGGAATTTTTAGAGCTATACTCTCTTATGTTCTAGACTAATAAATTCTTTTGAGAAAATGTGAAGTCTAATATTTTGTTATTCCGCTGCAAGAATAGGTTTGATTCTTTTGGATGTAACTGCCATAATTTGGCATATTCTTTTGGGGATGATGTTGTATATATTTTGGAAGATGAATGAAATTATTTTTATCTATGGATTTTATTAGTTGCTCTCATGATGTTAATGATTTTTAGATTGTGATGCCGTCCAAGGGGGATCTTGGGGCTTTACAAATTTTCGTATCAGAGCTTAGGAATTAGGTCTTACATGGGAGTTGTAGGTTATGGATTACCACTAAAGAAGTAGGACTAGGTCTAATGAATTGTTTACTTAAAACTTATAGAGCCTTATGCTTTAGATTACAGTGATAGTTAGGATGTCTTGTACATCAAGGAAACTTAATTGTGAATTGATGTGCAGGATGGACGGTGGATGTGGACGTGGACGTGGGCGTGGGCGTGGTCGTGGAGGTCAAGAAAACCCACCACCACCACCACCTCCCGATGCCATGAATGACATTTATCAATGCCTAAGGAAGCTAACCACTCTGGTACAACACTAGAATAGAAACAACAACCACAACGGTGGGGTTCATCCACTAGCTCATGTACCAGACAATGGGGACAAAAATCGAAGGATGGTGGTTCTTCGAGAATTTTTACGACAACACCCACCTACTTTCCAAGGAAGCTCTAATCGCTTGGATACGGATAAATGGATTTTTCGGGTGAAGAAAATGTGTGATGGCATGGGAGTAGTCGAGGATTTATTGGTCGGCCTAGCTACCTATCTGCTAGAGGGGGAGGCAGATCATTGGTGGGACTCGGTGAAGAGAAGGACGAACACGGATGCTCTTACTTGGGAGGAGTTTGATTAGATCTTCCAAGACAAGTACTTTCCTGAATCAGTCAGGGAGAAGATGAGTGCAAATTTTTTCACTCTATGGCAGGATAGCATGACGGTAGCCGAATATGAGACTAAGTTCGACGAGTTATCCCGTTATGTCATGGAGTTCATATCTACTAAGGCTAGGAGGGCCAAACATTTTGAACAGGGCTTGAGGCCGGCCATCTAGGTGAATCTTGTGGCTCACAAGATTCGAGACTATGGGGATTTAGTGGATAGAGCTGCACTAGTGGAGAGAGACATAGAGGACAACCAGAGGCAACAGAACTTCACTAGGCGAGGTTCGATCAGGATCGGTGCTAGTAGTGGTGGAGTGCAGAGAGTGGCACCTTACCATCGCCTAAACCTAGGAGGTTGAACAGAGACTTCAAACAACCCGAGGAGCTGGAGGCGTACTAGAGAGAGCAGGCACTGACCCACGTCAATGCTTCTTATGTGGAGGTTTCGGGCACTTTAAAAATAAATGCCCATGGTTTCCACCAAAGACCAATCAAGCAACAGGACAGGTGAATGCAAACAAGCCACCACTCCAGAAGCCACTACAGCAGAGACCGTTAGGAGCTTTAGCCCCAGGTAGCGACAATCAGGGAAGAGTGTTTGCTTTGACCCAACCGAAGGAAGATGGTTTCAATGTCGTTGTGGAAGGTATTGTTCTTCTCTACAATTCTTGGGCTCGAATTTTATTTGATCCAAGTGCTACTCATTCATTCATATGCACTACATATGCTCTTAGTTTGGGACTGGACTTTGAGAAGCTAGAACATGCCTTGAGTATTGACATGCCTACGGGAGAACGGTTGGATACTAGAAGTGTGTGTAGAGGCTGTGTGCTTCAAATTGGGGAGCAAGAATTGATTGTAGATTTGGTTGCATTAGACATGAAGGGGTATGACATAATACTTGGGATGAACTTGTTGTCCACCTTTCGTGCGGTAATGGATTTTTTTTGTAAACATATTTCATTTCAATTACTGGGAGGGGTAGTTTTTAGTTTCATGAATAATCAAAATTCTTCCCATCCATTTCCTACTACGGGTAGTAGATTCTTGAAAGCTAAGGCAGGGAGCCAGTTGAGTTTCTTAGCTAGCTTGATGGGAGATGATCGGGATAGATCCCAACCGAATATGGTATTGATAGTGTCAGAGTTTCTGAATGTCTTCCCAGATGAGCTACCAGGGTTACCCCACAGAGAGAGATTGAGTTTACGATTGATCTTTATTCGGGAATTGAACCCATATTCATTGCTCCCTATAGGATGACACCTTTGGAGTTGAAGGAGCTAAGGAAGCAGTTAAACCAACTATTGGCTATTGGATTTATCCGTTTAAACACTTCACCTTGGGGAGCCCCATTCCTCTTTGTGATGAAGCATGATGAAATACTTTAGTTATGCATGGACTACCAAAGGTTGAATTGGGTGACAGTGAAGAATAAATATCCATTGCCATGAATTGATGATTTATTCGATCAGCTGAGAGGTTCTAAGTATTACTCCAAGATTGATCTTCACACAGGGTACCATCAACTGTGGACCAAGGAGGAGGATATTCCTAAGACAACTTTCTGTACTTGGTATGGTCATTTTGAATATACGGTAATGCCATTTGGATTGACTAATGCTCCAGCAGCCTTCATGGATTTGATGCATAGGGTATTTCGGCCATACCTAGATCAGTTTGTCATTGTGTTTATTAAGGACATATTAATCTATTCACGAACACAAGGGGAACATGAACGTCAGCTCTCGATTCTGCTACAGACATTGAGAGAGCATAAATTGTATGCTAAGATGAGTAAATGCGAGTTATGGATGAAGGAAGTGAAATTCCTTGGCCACGTGGTGTCAGAACAAGGTGTAGCTGTTGACCCCGCAAAGATCGAAGCCGTGATGAAATGGGAACCACCGAGTTAAGTGACCGAAGTACGTAGTTTCATGGGATTAGCAGGCTACAATCAGAGGTTTGTGAAAGGGTTCTCAAAACTCGCAATGCCAATGACTCTTCTTACGAAGATGGGAGAAAAATTTATGTGGACTCAAGTGTGTGAACTAGCCTTTCGCACCTTAAAGGAAAGGTTGACAACAACTCATGTCCTAATTATTTCGAGCAGTGGGGAAGGATACAAGGTTTACACTGATTCTTAGTTATGAGGCTTCAGATGTATGCTTATGCAAGGAGGTAAAGTAGTTGTTTATGGCTCGAGATAACTCAAGATTCATGAGCAGAACTATCCCACCCACCACTTAGAACTTGCCGCGATGGTTTTTGCGCTTAAGTTGTGAAGGTGCTATTTGTATGGAGAAAAGTTTCAAGTGTTTTCTGACTATAAGAGCCTCAAGTATATATTCACCCAGAAAGACTTGAATCTTTGGCAAAGAAAGTGGATTGAGTATCTAGAAGATTACGATTTCACACTCAATTACCATCCGGGGAAGGCGAATTAAGTAGTGGATGCACTGAGCAGAAAGTCTCGGGGTGAAATTAATCTTCTTGCTATTAATAGGTGGAATATGATTGATGCATTGGAGGAATTTGATCTATGGGTGGATAGACAGGGGGATCGATCATGCTTATTTAATCTTGTAGCTCAACCAATTCTTCGACAATGGATTGTGGAGTTGCAACGATTAGACACCGAGTTGGGAGCTATACGGGGTAGATTGGAGAGGAATGGGATTGTTGAGAATTGATCAACAAAGGATGATGAGTTACAGTTTTGTGGAAGACTATGTGTACCAAATGAGGACCAAGTAAGGGAAGAAGTGTTGGGTGAGTGCCATTGTTCAAAATTCTCCATACATTCGGGTAGTACCAAGATGTATAGGGATATGAAGTGTCAATATTAGTGGAAAGGGATGAAACAAGACGTGGCTAAGTACGTTTCAAAGTGCGCGGTGTGTTAGCAGGTGAAAATTGAGCATCAAAAGCCCAGAGGATTATTACAGTCCTTGTCTATTCCAGAGTGGAAGTGGGATCACATTACCATGGACTTCGTGTCTGGTTTTCCACGAACTTCACGTGGACATAATGCCGTATGGGTCATTGTAGATAGACTTACCAAGTCTGCTCATTTCTTGAGCATGAAGACCACAGACACCTTAGAGACCTTGAGCAAGCTTTATATTCACGAGATTGTTAGATTACATGGAGTTTCGCTCTCTATTGTTTCGGATCATGATTCTCATTTCGTGGCACAATTTTGGCAAAGTTTACAACGAGCTATGGGGACAGAGTTACACTTTAGCACCGCCTTTCATCCCCAAATGGATGGCCAATCCGAGAGGGTAATATAGATTTTGGAGGACATGTTACGAGCTTGCGTATTGGACTTCAAGGGAAGTTGGAGTGATCATTTTCCGTTGGTGGAATTTGCATATAACAATAGCTATCAGACAACTATTGGAATGACTCCGTATGAGGCATTGTATGGAAGACCCTACAGGTCTCCGATTTGTTGGTTAGAAGTTGGCGAGAGTAGTTTATTTGGGTCAAAAATTGTTTGGAAAACTACAGAGAAAATTCAACTTATCTGGGAAAGACTACGCACGGCTCAAAGTAGACAGAAAAGCAACGCTGATAGAAGAAGAAGACCCTTAGAATTCCAAGAGGGGGATTATGTGTTCCTCAAGGTGTCACCCAAAATGGGAGTTCTTAGATTTGGCAAGAAAGGAGAATTAGCTCCAAGATACATCGGACCATTCAAAGTGATCAAAGCGATGGGCAAAGTGGCGTATCAACTTCGGTTACCAACTCAATTGTCATGTGTCAATGTTAAGAAAGTGTCAATCGAATACAACGCATGTCCTAGATTTGGAGGGTATAGAAATACAAGATGGGACAACATATGAAGAACAACCGGTGGAGATTCTGGATACCAAGGAGAAGGTGCATCGCAATAAAGTCTTCCAATTGGTGAAAGTCTTGTGGCAATATCATGGGGTGGAAGAAGCAACTTGGGTACCAAAGTTGGAGATGCGTGAGAAGTACTCTCATTTGTTTGCTACTTGAGGTAAGTTTCGAGGATGAAAATTTCTTTAAGGGGGTGGATTGTAACTCCCCCCTCCACACTCGTATCTTTATGTAGCAAGTAATCATTTCCTTTTGAAATGTTAATATTGTAAAACCCGGGTAAATATGTGAAATCGTTTGTAATAGAACTTGTACCAACTGTGTTTGATGTACAAATGTATGTTGTATAAGTTTGGATTGGTGTTAGAAAGGTTTGGAATGAATTGAAAATGAAAAACATGTGAAATAGACAAATTTGGACAAACAGTACCAGTACTATGTACGGGTACCAAACAGTACCGGTACCACGCTGTCCAGAGAGTAAACAGTACTGGCATCGAGTACCGGTACCACGCTGTCCAGAAAGTGAATAGTATTAGTACTCCGGTACTCTGTCTAAAAATTCGCGCACAAGAGGCCACCTCACACCCTATAAATACATATGAACACCCCCATTAGCCCCATTTCAACATTTCTAACCCTAGAAAGTCTTAGAGAGGAAGAAAGAAGGAGAAAAATACAAGATCAAGGAGGATTTTCACATTGAAGAGGATCCAAATCTCAAATTCTTCACACTAAATTAAGGAAAAAGGTAGGGGTTTTCTTCCATTCTTGTTCATTGATGCTAGAGCTTATATATACATATGTTTTCACTCTTAATCATTTATATTTGTTAGGAAATCCTTGTTTCTTGATGTTCTTGCAAACCTTACCATGTTTTGAAGGAATTTATGGTTTGATAACCATAGAAATTCATGTTCTTGATGTCAAAACCTAGTTTTGAGAAAAAATAGATTTTTCTTCTTGATATTCTTGTGTTCTTGATTAAAAAAATTTAGTGCTTTATTTTGTGCAATAAAAGTATGTCTTTTGATGATCTCTTGCTTATTTTCTTGAGAGGTTATATTTGAAAAATACCTATGAAATTGAGAGTTTTTGGATTTGCTTTTTGATAAATTTATTGGAAATTGTATCTCTTGTGGATGTTTGGATGACTATGGGTGGCCGTTGACTGGGTATCGTAGAGTGGGTAGATGCGTTTCTTACTACGTACGTGTTTGAATTTTTCCTACCACTCATAGTAGGGTTGGTGCCTTGTGAGGACCAAACCACTATTCGCTGATGGGTACCGAGGATGAGGGTTAATATACAATTTTTGGGTTGGATTCGTCATTGCCATTGTGTTGGTATATGCCCTTCTTAAAAGTTGGAGATCCTTGCGAGGATTGGGTGTGTGTGTGTGGGCTAGGATATTCTCAATGTGTTGATTCATGCTATATCATACATCATACCTGAGATACAAGTAGAGATCCATATACACATAATGTTGCGAAGGATACATATGTGGATTGATGTACATTGTTGGAAATGGTTTTTTTCTTGAAAATTGGTTTGATCTCTTCATTAATTATTACTATTGTGTAAACTGAAGATCTGTTGGAATGTCCCTGTTTTATTTCAAAAGTTATATATGATATTTGTGAAATGAGGCATACCTGTTTTATATGTTTTCAAAATCTCATCCAAGTTTGGAAGGATGTTGCTACAGAACTTAGTGTTCACCCCTTACAAACAATATTTATTTTCAGATTTTGGGTTAGAGGAAGAGTTCGGAGTTAACGAGTAGGTAAACTGGGAAACTCAAGTGGATGAGCACGTGGATCTAGAAGGGGATGTTTAGAGCTATACTCTCTTATGTTCTAGACTAGGAAATTCTTTTGAGAAAATGTGAAGTCTAATATTTTGTTATTCTGCTGCAAGAATAGGTTTGATTTTTTTGGATGTAATTGTCATAATTTGACATATTCTTTTGGGGATGATGTTGTATATATTTTGGATGATGAATGAAATTATCTTTATCTATAGATTTTATTAGTTGCTCTCATGATGTGAATGATTTTTAGATAGTGATGCCGTCCAAGGGGAATCTTGGGGCGTTACAATAATTTCAAACTCACAAGGTCACGCTCACCAAACCGTTCAACCAAATTCCCACAAAAGACATTGTCATATGAACCCCCTTATCTCAGCCTACACTCGCTCTAATAACTTCCCCAAGGCCTTCCGCTGCCCACAGTACTATTGTTAGATTTTTTATTTGTTTTATTTATTGAGGTAAATTACTTATGTTCTTGCTATTTTGATTCTTTTTTTTGTCTCATTTCAAATGTTCTTCCTAGCTATTGGAGAAGTATGTATTTTACTCGCGGGCGAGTGCCTTGTGACTATGTTTTCCCAATGGCAAGTTTGTTGTTTTGCAGCAATTAAAATAATACAATCGTGATTCTTGCAATTCATTTTTTTTAATTCTGCACATTGTGTGGAGCAAGGTATGTTGTGATTGTCATCATTTGGAGAAATGGGTCTCTTTTAAGGCATTGCTTGATTAGTCTCTCTTTGGTAGCTTAAAAGTATACATTTGTTATTTCTTTATATTGTAATTGCTCAAATGAGTTTCATTTACATCCAAATAATGGTGCTGGTCCAATTTTGTGTGCATGGTCCGGGTATAATAGTTGTATTTATTGCCTTACAAATTACATTGAGTAATCATTAGAATAGGTGTCTGAAGGTATTATATGGTTTTTGGGTGTATTTGTGGATAGTTAAATTGAGTGTGGTTTTTGAAAGTGGTGTAGACATGTGAACAAGATGTTTATTACATTGTTTCAGTGTAAATAACTCAAATTGTCTACCATAGAGTGCTAAGTTAATTAAAATTAATGTATTCAAATTTTTTGGTAAATTTTTTGTTCAATTAGGTTATCTGTGTTTCCAATTTGCAGACACTATCTGCTATCTTTACTAAATTGTTGGTTTCCTTGATTTTGTAGACACACTGGTACATTGCAAGATAAAAAAATTAATGAAGAAGAGGAAAAAAAAAATACTAATTTGGGACTTTTGGATATAGTTTTTTTTTTTTGGGGGGGGGGGGGGGGGAGCTACTGGTTATATGTAATACTTTGGTTTATCTCCTTAAATGGTGCAACACTCTTGGTTTTTAAGGAAAATTAATAACAACTAAACCGCTTGGATATTTCATTCCAAAAATTTTTGTGGATTTTAGGGGTATATTATTGAATTTAATTGGCATTTTTAGTGGTATAGAGTGCCTTTAGACACGGGTAATAACTATTACTTTAAAATACAGATCGACGAATGGAGCGGATCTTTTAAATATAATTATTATTAAATTTCTTCTTTGAATAAAACTTCTGGGATTTTAATCAATTATGTTGTTGAAAATCCTTCAAATTTAAGGAGTCACTGTTTTTTCTTTTATTCTTCCATCTAGTTGCTTGTCGCTTCGCCTTTGTCCCCTTCCATTTGCTTCGTGGTCCCAATGGCATCGATTGTTTTGAAGAAACAAAGCTAGCAAGAGGGTTTATAGGGCTTTGAAAAATAACATGCTCCATAGGAAGAGGCCACAAGCCATAGCTTCGATTTAGATCTTGAATTCAGCTTCAATTGGAAGAGAGAGTTATTTTTGTTTACAAGAATTATAAATTTGTGAGTGCTAAATGAGAGAAAAAGTGAAATTGGGAAAGATTAGAAGAAGTGCTTGGGTTTTAGCTCACTAGTATATTGTCATACCAACTTTACCCTTCAAACATTGAAGCCACACAGCTTCACTGGAAGCTTCCACTAATCGCCATATTGTAGGGCTGGGATGGATCATGTTCAGATAGTGGTGTCAAGTCCTATATAAGTTATATCGAGTCAAAATTTATTTAATTGTTATTTTATTTGATTTATATTTGTATATAGGTGAGTTCATGTCACGCATTTATCATATTTAACTGAGTTCACATCGCATTTAATTGATTCTTGTTGGCCCATTTTTTTAATGTGGGTTTGGGCATTTAACCTTTTTTTTACAATCAGAATCCACTAAGGTTAAGCCAGACTCATTAACTCCAAATTGATTTTGAGTTGTCTCCTCTAGTCATGTTTAGAATTGTCATAGATATTTGGTTTTAGTTTTAGACCATTCTTTACAAGCATCATTAGGCACAACTTGCACTAACAAACTCACACATTATTCTTGAATCCTCGCCAACTATATAATCACCATTGATTTTCAAGTTATAAAGGCCCCTATCTATGCAAAAAAGGAAAAAAGAAATAAAAAAAACCCCAATTCCAATTATGAATTCATCGGACCTTTGGGAATCTTTCAAATCACGATTTGTTGTTCCTTTTATCATTTAATTACTCATAATATGATCTTGGTAACTAGCTATTTTGAACTTGACAATTTATAGTAGAATTTTTTAGTACTTGAATATTATTTAATGGGTGACAATGAGAAATTTTGTAACATGTACCAACACAGTAACAACATTTTGAATCAATTCAAATTATATGTCGTGAATAGGTGTATTAGAAATACCATAAGAAACATAGAGATGTATCAATATCTAAGCAGTTTCAGGTGAAAATATTTTATTTTAACAAATACGGTCGAGTATGGTGTAATCAATCACTAGATTTTGAGAAAATAAAATGTTAATGTAGTTGTTTGGTCTGTGAATGTAAGTACTGCATGCCAAAACACATTGTTTTTTGTGTTTCAATATTTTTTCTTCGTATCTCCCAACAAGTAATATCAATGGTAATTAGTTGCTATGAAAACCATAAATAAATCAACTCAAAAAAAAATCGTAGCAACATATCGCCTAATGCATGGAAAAGGAAAACCTCAAGCTTTGATGTCCCAAGAAGAACTACGTATTTTGTTTCCAATTCACAAGATTCTAGCATATAGTTGATTTAAGGAAAGTACTATGCAGTCTTATCTCTATTTTGGAGAGGATGATTCTCGAACTAAACCCATGGAGTAGGTGTTGAGGTTTTTGGTGTGGTTGCTTGCTAAGTTGCCAGTTTAGAGTGCTCTAGCTTGACTATATTGCTTCTTTTTACTAGTCATCATACCAATTAATAGTGAGGGGAGTACAATATTACTTCTATAGGTACAATCACTCTAGATGCAACCTCTATAGGAAACATAATTTTAATTTCTTTTTTTTTAATTTTCATTTTTAGGCATTCTTCAAAATACAGTTTAAAAAAGCAAGTAGCAGTGTCTATGGGTCATTATCGATTTAACTTTCAAAGAACCTTTTGAGTGAGTAATTTGATAGAGTTGCACAACACATCCCTTTGAATTTCCACCGCCAAGGACTTATTGTAGTTAGGATGATATTTTTAATTCAATTGTATCACGACCCACTAGCAACATGTCTACAACATAACATAATAACACCAATGTAGATGCCATAATCCAAAAATCTTATAATGGATGATTCTATTGACTCATTCCACAATTGAATAAATCCAATTTGTTATTTTATTGTCTTCAAGCTTGCTTTAACCTATTTAGAGGGAATTCTCAAGTTTCACACTCAAGTCCATTTGTTTATAAAGAAAAAAAATGGCCAATGTTTGGGTTGCAAGTTCGTGAGAGGAGAGAGAAAGTTTGTTACTGGATTAACCAATGTTGGTTTGCCACGTGCCAAGAACATTCACCCCAAAATTCGCTATAACCCTAGAAAATGATTCTCTAAAATCTCTAAAAAACCAACCAAGCTCACTAGAAAACTTCCGAGAACCAACCAAGCTTCCCGACTCATTGAAAAATTTTTGTGAACCAACCAAACTTTTTGGAAAACTATCAGTGCGATGAAAGAAAGCAGCGAAAGTCCCTGAGTCATTGTGAAGCCCCAAAATTTGGAGGTCATTTCTCAACTCATTGATCACTCATCAACCCACAGATATACCTGTGAGTACCGTATAATCCGATACCACGTCATTACACCTTATTCAACGAAATCATAAAAAAACGAAATTTGGGTAGAGTCTCATATGTATGGGAGCTCTACCTAATACATAATATGTGCATACATTAATCATATGACCATTCTAAGATCCACATCCCAAAGTATAGGCTTAAAGTTTAACAATTTACATCATCCAAAGAAAAGAGCTCAAGATATGAAGGCTCAAAAATGTTGCAAATTCAAAATTTAATTTTCGGGAAGAGGTACCGCTACCTCTGATAAGGAGTACCAATACCTGGGCTTTTTGCAAGCTCGGTGCCAGTACTTATAAGACTTGGTACCAGTACCTGGGCCCACTCTCAGTGAGGTACTGGTATCTGTGACTATAGGTACCAATACCTGAGTCTATTGGAAGCTGGGTACCTGTGAGGTACCAGTTCCTCCAACTTTTAACACCACAACCTCATACAACATCCATTACATACATTTGTTTACAAAACAGTAATTTCCAAGAGTATCCCATTACATGCTTTTGTCAACGTACAACTATAAAATGTAATTCCACAATCACAACCTAGCTCTGTCGTCAACACAGGCCCAAGTGAGGGTCGTCCACTGGAGCTTGTCCAATACCTAAAATGTATCCACATAAAGGGTGAGCCACGCTCAATAGGGTATCTCCTAAGGGGGCTACTCCCCAGTCCAGATACATATGAAATGTCACACACAAGTCATCATATCAAGCATCCATTCAAACACACACTTTTTATAAATGAATACTACAAATACTACAATTTCATGCCATGCCATGAGATGGAAACTTACGCATGTAATGCAAACCCAAGCCCTATCGGCTCCTATAACACATGCTATGCCATGCGTATGCATCCACGCATTCCAATCTCTTGCCATTGATGTTAGACATCCAATGACCATTTTATAAAATCTTACATTTTTTTGGGTGGGTAATTTATGGACATATCAACAACAGTCTACCAAACTGACATGACATTCAAGGGCATCACAACTCCGATTTTGAGTACACCAAGACAATTTTCCAGAATTTCACTATAGGGCAAGTGAGTGAACCTAGTAACTAGGCTTGCACCCGAGGGAGAATCTATCTCTTGTTGCTACACATGACATGTATTTTCAGTGCAACTTGTGTGACTCAGTCGAACTTCGACCTAACCTTCCCAAACCCACATATCAACCCACCAAGGATTGTGTTAAATGCACACACACCCACACTCATATCGGATGCCTATGAATGTGATGCTACCCATGCATACACAATTAAATTATGTAATTGCAATTCATACTACCATGCTCATCATATCATATAACATAAAATGAACACATCCATTTTTCCACAAACATTCCCCAATACGTTACATGTGATATCAATCTAATTAACATATTTAAATTTCTAAGCATTTTATCAAACACTTAGTAGGCAAAATTATGTAAACAAATAGCATGCCCATCAATCCATTTCGTGAAATCCAAACCAATCAATTTCATCAAATCCAAATCATGCAAGAATTGGTTTAAACACATTCTCATACTCATTTTTCATATTTTAGCTACACTAGAGTGTGATATACATGAGAATTCATTTCTATCATCTTACTTATTTCATATAACAATCAAAGATTGAAAATAAGCCTAGATAGGAGGGAACCCTACCTATTGTAGCATATGCCCACATTGTAGAAGCCCCAAAAATCCAAAATCAAGACTTCCAAGATTTTGGAGAAAATCACAATCTTTAGTATGGTTGCGTAGCTCTTGTTGCATAGAGAGACTTTAAGTCTTGGCCCGAAGCGATCCAACGGTTGGATCTTGGCAGATCAAGGAAAGAAGGTTGGAAAACTTGAGATTTTCTCTTTTTCTCTCCCTCTTTCTTTTCTGGAATTTGTTGGCTGAAGAATGGGGGAAACAGATCTAATTTCCCCCCTTTTTATTCTCCTCAATTGCTTGGCTCTCGTTGAGCCACATGTCTCACTTTGATTGGTCTAATTTTATCCCGAATCAATTAAATATCGTCTCATGTTAGGTTTAATGTATTTTTATTGAACTAAATTTAAATTATTTTTTAGGTCCCACGAATAAAATCTTATAGCGTTTATGATACACACCGATCCCTTCTTGAAGGTTCTATCTGTATCAATAACTAACTTATCATAATCCACCACATGTGTAGGATCTGAAGTGTACTTTCAGAGCATAGAGACATGGAATACTATGTGAACACCTAATAAATTTGGCTATAATGTCAACTGGTAAGCAAATATACTAACCCTCTCGAGTACCTTGAAGGGTTCGATATACCTCGGCGAAAGCTTTTCCCGCTTCCCAAACTTGATCACTCCCCTCTTAGGCATAAGCTTCAACCAGACATGATCTCCAACCTCAAAATGTAGAAGTCTTCACTGATGGTTGGTAGAGCTCTTTTGCCGGCTCTATGTCACAATAGACGCTTCCATATCATGTCCACCTTCTCTGAAGTGTCCCTAATTAAGTCCAGACCTATAGAGGGACCTTTTCCAACCTCTATCCAACATATCGGAGAATGGAACAACCTTGCGTAAAGTGCCTCATAGGGTGCCATTTGTATGCTCGCTTGGTAACTATTTTTGTAGATGAATTCCACTAAGGATAAGTGTTCCTCCTAGCTACCAATGAGGTTAAGGACGCATGCCCGAAGCATGTCCTCAAAAATCTGGATGGTCTTCTCCAACTAACTGTTCGTCTAGATATGAAAAGCTATGCTTATTATCAACTATGTCTCCATAGCTTTCTGAAGGCTCCCACAGAAGTCAACCATGAACTTGGGTTCCAGATCCGATACTATGGATACGGGTATCCCATGTAACCAGACTATCTCTTGTATATATAACCTGCATAATTCATCCAGTGTGAAGGTCATCCGCACAATCAAAAAGTGCATTGACTTTGCAAGCTGGTCCATGATTACCCATACCGCGTCATGCCCACACGAAGTCCGTGGTAGGTGGGTCACAAAATCCATAGTGACGTGTTTCCACTTTTACTCAATTACTTCCAAAGGCTGGAGCAGCCCTACTGGTCTCTAGTGCTCAGTCTTAACCTGTTGACACGTGAGACATCTACTAACAAAGTCTCCTACATGTCTCTTCATCCTACTCCAGTAATATTAATGGTGAAGATCATGGATCTCCTCTCTTAGATCTATAGACTAGGGAACCATAACCCATCCCCTAAATCGAAGACTAGTATCAACGTGAATGGCCCAGCCCTCGTCACACATGCCCGACTGTACTCGATCCCTAATAGAAAATATCTTCGTGTCCTGCTCTTAGGACTCGATCAGCTTGCTCAATAAGGAAAGTATTGCCAATAGACTGTCCAAAATGCCCTAAGCCTAATCCCTGTAGCCCGAATTGTCCCACAATGTTGAGTATCCGCCACTCCAAGGAAGCTATATTAGCTAAAACTCCCCATGACTTCCGGCTGAGTGCATCAGCCACCACATTTGCCTTACCAGGATGGTATGCAAGGTGAAGTCATAATTCTTCTGGTACTCTACCCACCTGTGTTGCCTCATATTAAGGTCCCACTACGTGAAGATATAATTTAGACTCTTGTAGTCCAATAACACCTCAAACTGCTCTCCTTATAGATAGTGGTGTCATGCCTTCAAGGCAAAGACAACAACTGCCAACTCCATGTCGTGTGTGGGGTAGTTCTGCTTGTTGCTCTTCAACTACCGTGAACCATAAGCTACCACCCTCCCGAATTACATCAGAACACATTCAAGTCTGTCTTTTGAGGCATCACAATAGATTAAATACCTCTGCCCCCTCTCCAGAACAATCAGAATTGGTGCTGAAGTTAGTCGCATCTTCAGTTCCTAGAATGCCCCCTCACATGAGTCATCCCATTGAAATCTAACCTCTTTCCTGGTCAACCTATTCATAAGTGTAGCTAGATGTGAGAAATCCTTAATGAATCTCTGATAATATCCTTTCAATACCAACAATCTATATATCTCGAATACTGACTTAGACCTCTCCCAACTTATAACTACCTCAACCTTTTCTGGGTCCACTAACATACCCAAAGCAAATACCACGTGTACCAAAAAATTTCTCTCTCAGCTAAAATTCACACTTGTTGAACTTGGTGTATAACTGATGGTCTCTCAAGGTCTGGAGAATAATTTTCAAGTGACCCTCATGCTCCTTCTTAGACTTGGAGTAGATCAGAATGTCATCAATAAAGACTACGACAAACTAGTCAAGATAGGGTTGGAACACCCTATACATAAGATCCATAAATGCTGCTGGGGCATTCGTCAACCTAAATGGCATAATCGTGAACTCAAAATGTCTGTATCACGTCCTAAATGCCGTCTTAGAGATATTGGCCTCCCTAATCCTCAACTGATGGTATCCCGTGTGTAGATCTATCTTGGAGTAGACCTATGCCCCTCTTAATTGATCAAAAATATCGTCAATCCTTGGCAATGGGTACTTGTTCTTGATTGTAACTTGATTCAACTATCGATAGTCAATACATAGCCTAAGGATCTCGTTCTTCTTCTTGGCAAATAACATTGGAGCACCCCAAGGTGAGGTACTTGGTCTAATAAAATCCTTGCCTAACAATTCTTACAACTAGACCTTAAGTTTTTACAACTCTGCAAGTGTCATCTTATGCGGTGTCATAAAAATAGGGGATGCACTAGCTTGTAACTCAATGGTGAAGTCTATATCTAGATGCGGAGGCAATCCTGATAACTTGTCTGGGAAAACATCCATATACTCGCAAACTACCCAAGGTAGACTTAACTCGTGTCTTACCTTGTCCTCAAGTGTAAGGTTCGCAAGCCAATCCATTTCCTTTGTTCTTGCCAACGAGAATCATACACGATTTGGGAAAAAACATTGTGTTTTTCTCTTTTTGAAACTTGGAAAAAACACCCTCTGGTGTATAAGCAATGACCCTCTTTCGATCATAATCGATGACGACTTGGTGTGCTGCCAACCAATCCATTCCAAGGATGACGTCAAACATGTCTATGACCCTAAGGTCCATAGTGAGTTAAATCCTTGAGATTTGAAACTTACATCCCTGACATACCTTATCAATGCAAACCCTAGCTCCTAGGTGAGAACTCACAGACAATAGCTCCTCTAAGATCTCAACCTCTAAGCATAAATCTTTCACACAAGATAAAGAAATAAATGAATGTGCCCATAAGTGAGAGAGTAGAATTGTACCTTGAATCACCGACTGACCCACCAGATCAATATGTGGTGTGATGGCAAAGAATGGCGCTTGGGTCCATGAAGTCTCTACTTACAAGTCCTATCCTTGACCTAGGCCCACACTCTAGCCCATCTGGCCTGATTGTAGAGTCCCTACACACGAAGTAGTAGGGGCTTGTGTAGCACCCTGGAACTGGAACTGACTTCCCTAGCCCATGGTGGGATAGAGAGGAATGAAAAATTTCTATGGAGGTCCCACTGATGACTGGGACTGAGATGTCCTATAATTTTGGGATCCCTACCTCCAAGGACAATCCTATCTCAAGTGGCCCAGCTGATGACACAAACAATATGTCTTTTGGCCTCCCTGATACGTGTCTTTGAAGTTCTTCCCTCCTTCAAAAAATGAATTCTGGCCTTGGCCTTGATAGCCATGACCTTGCCCTTGATAGTTGTGACCTTGCCCCTGAAACTCATACAGGGTAGATGTCCTATATTTCTTTCCCGAACTTGTGTTAGAGGATTGACTCTTCTCTTTTCTTGTCCTTAGCATCGGCCTCTCGGATGCTCTTAACATCATCCACATATGTCTCAATAGCCATGGTTGTCTCAACCATTGAGTCTAGGTCTTGTAGGTGATGGCTAACAATCTTTCGATGGATGGACAACTTCAAGCCGTCCTCAAATCTCCTTACTTTAGCCAAGTCAGTGGCTACGTAATCATCAGCAAAATGGGCTAGTTTGATGAACTTAGCCACATATTCCATCATTGTCATTGTCCCCTGCTTTAGGTCTAGAAATCCATGGGCTTTCACTTTTTTAAGAGCAAATGGGAAGTACTTGCTCATGAAGGGCTTACAGAACTCTTCCCAAGGCATTGCCTCAATAATCCTTGAGGCCTTTGCCCAATTCCACCATAGATGGGCCTCTCGCTCAAGTTAGAATGTTATACTCTTATCTTAGTGGTGTCGAATGTGATCTCCATAGCCTCTAAGATCTTGTCTAATTGTTGGAACCAATGGCTGGCCACCATCAGAACCGCTCCCCCCATAAAAGTTGGTGGCTTATATGTCTTGAAATTTTAGAGGTTGCTCGTGCCTCTATGGCCTGTGTTGGCATTGGCCTATGCAAAGGTAGTAGCCATTGCGCCCATAGCCTACATGAAGGTTTGTTTATCAAAGGCTAGTGGTGGTGGTTGGTTGTTCCATCCACCCCCTCAAACGTTCTAATGTCATGTTCCTCTATTTTCTATTTACACACACGTAAGATAGCAATAGATCAGTAATCTACTATTCCAAAGTTAGGGATCTAAGTTAAAAATTTTGGAAATTTTCCCTTTTTCTCAATGGTAGGAGGTATGTCAACCACCAGTAAACGCCCAAACCTTAAACTTTCCTATTCTTTTGTTTTTCTAACCCCAAAGTTATGTTTTCTAATCCTAGTGTCTCATTCTCATGCACATTTAATCATGCATATAATTTGTTATCACATAACATGTAATGCATAACAAATGCAATGGTTTAACCCAATCTACCCTCAAGTCCAAGGTAATCGAGAATCTAAGATTTGATACCAAGTTGTGATGCCCCAAAATTTGAGGGTCCTTTCTCAACGCATTGATCACCCATCAACCCACGAAAATACCCGTGAGTACTGTATAACCTGATAACACGTCGTTACACCCCATTTACCGGAATCATAACAAAATGGAATTTGGGTAGAGTCTCCTTTGTGTGGGAGCTCTACCCAATAAATAACATGTGCATTCATTAATCATATGATTATTCCAATGTCTAAAATCCCAAAGTATAGGCTTAAAATTTAACCATTTACATCATCCAAAGAAAAGAGCTCAAGATATGAAGGCTCAGAAGTGTTGCAATTCAAAATTCAATTTTTGGGAAGAGACACCAGTACCTCTGATAAGGAGTATCGGTACCTGGGTCTTCTATAAGCCAGGTACCAATACCGGTAAGACTTGGTACTAGTACCTAGGCCAACTGTTAGCGAGGTACTGGTACCTGTGAGCATAGGTACCGGTACCTAAGCCTACTATCATTGGGGTATCGATAACTGTGAGAATAGGTACTGGTACTTGAGCCTAATGGAAGCTAGGTACATGTGAGGTACCGGTACCTAAGGCCCAAATTTCCACTTTTAACACTACAACCTCATACAACATTTATTACATACATTTGTTTACAAAACAATAATGTCTAAGAGTCTCCCATTACATGCCTTTGTCAAAGTACAAGTTTTGTACACAATTATACAATGCCAAAATAGAAATTTGCAAGGGACTACAAAGTGTAATTTCAAAACCACAACCCGACTCTGTTATCAACACTGGCCCAAGTAAGGGTCATCCGCTGGAGCTTGACCAACACCTTAAATGAATCCCCATAAAGGGTGAGCCACACTTAATAGGGTATCTCATAAGGAGGCTACTCTCTAACTCAGATGCATATGAAATGTCACATGCAAGTCATCACATCAAGCATCCATTCAAACACATACTTTTCATAAATGAATACTATAATTCCATGCCATGGCATGAGATGGAAACTCATGAATGCAGTGCAAACTCAAGTCCCACCAGCTCCTATAACACATGATATGTCATGCATATGCATCCATGCATTCCAAGCTCCCGCTATTGATGTTAGAAATTTAATGACCATTTTATAAAATCTTGTATTTTTTTGGATGGGTAATTTATGGACATCACACCAATGGTCTACCAAACCGACACAGCATTTTAGGGCATTATACCTCTAGTTTCAAGTACACTGGCACACTTTTCTGGAATTTCACCACAGGGCAAGTGAGTGAACCAAGTAACCGGGATTTACACCCGAGGGAGAATCTATCCCTTCTTGTTACACTTGACACGTATTTTCAATACGACTTGTTTGATTGAGTCTAACCTTGGTCCAACCTTCTAGAGCTAACATATAAACCCACTAAGGATGGTGTTTGGTCAAAAATATGTACACACACCCACACTCATGTCGGATGTCCATGAATATGATGCTACCCATGCATATGCAATTAAATTGTGTAATCTCAATTCATACTACCATGATCATCATATCATATAACATATAATGAACACATCCATTTTATCAAAAACTTAGTAGGAAAAATTATGTAAACACATAGCATGCCATCAATCCATTTCATGAAATCCAAACCAAGCAATTTCATTAAATCCAAATCATGCAAGAATTGGTTTAAACACATTGTCATACTCATTTTCCATATTCTAGCTACACTAAGTGTGTGCTATAAATGAGAATTCATCTCTATCATTCTACCCATTTCATATAACAATCCTAGGTTGAAAATAAGCCTAGATAGGAGGGAATCCTTTCTCTTGTAGCATATGCTCACGTAGTAGAAGCCCCAAAAACCCAAAATCTAGCCTTCCAAACTTTAACCCAAAATTCCTGTCTTTGAAATTTTGGAGAAAATCACGATCTTTGGTATGGGTGCGTAGCACCAGTCCTTTATCTTCACACATCTAAAGCACCAACTCCAAATTTTCTAAATAACCCTTAAACGAATCACCAAAAATTGAAAGATCATTCATAAAAATCTCGACAATTTTCTCTACCAAGTCGCTCAAAATCCCCATCATGCACCTCTGAAACGTGTTTGGGGACTGGCAAAGGCTGAATGACATCTTTCTTTAGGCAAACGTTCCAAAGGGACAAGTGAAGGATATCTCTTTATTGATTGTCAAGGTTTATCTTGATCTAGTTGTAGCCCAAATATCCATCCAAAAAGCAGTAGAACACATGTCCCACAACCCCTTCCTAGACTTGGTCAAGGAATGACAATGGAAAATGCTCCTTTATGGTACATAAATTTAGCTTTCTGTAATCGATGCAAACCCTTCACCCGGTTACTGTCGTTGTTGGAATTAACTAATTTTTCTCATTAACAACCACGGTGGCTCTTGACTTCTTAAGGACTACCTGTGTAGGACTTACCCACTTGCTATTAGCAATGAGGAAGATAATTCCTACATCAAACAGTTTGAACACTTTAGCCCTAACCACATCCTTTATTATAGGATTCAATCATCGATGTGGTTGGTGGGAAGACTTTGAATCTTCTTAAAGGTAGATCCTATGGGTGCATATTACAGGGCTGATCCCCTTTAAATCTGCTATGGTCCACACAATGGCTCCCTTATGTGCCTTCAACAATTGGAGTAGCCTTGATTCTTGCTCAGGTAGCAAGGATGAACAGATTACCACTGGAAAAGTACAATCACTCTCCAGATAAACATATTTCAAAGTAGATGGAAGTGGATTCAAATCAGGTATGGGTGGTTCAATAGTTGATGGAAGAACATGCTTCTCTATGGGTGGTAATTCTTCAAACTTAGGCTCCCACGAGCCTAGAACAAAAGCTTCTTCTTCTTGAACAGTTATTTCCTTAGAAAAAATCTCTAAGTATTTTCCAAATGAATCTTCTTCCTATTGTTTCATGATGGTGTCAATGAGATTCATCTTCTGGTTCAATAGAGGATGTTCATGTGAGTTATTGATAATTTAACGCATCATTATTGGCTCAGGGTGACCAAGTCGGTCATGCCAAAGTACAAAGTCTTTGGATTAGAGAATTGTTGGCTCATCCCATTGTTTGATTGAATTGTTCTTATGGCTATAAAATACAACCTAGAGGAGAAAGTAGGAAGTTTCTCAAATATAATTTTCAGGCCAGAAACAATTGAAGTAATATAGAGGTATTCTCCATTATTATCATTCATATTCTCAATATAAAATATATTACGACATAAATATTTGAAACTTAGTAGATTTCTTCTAGATCTGGCTAAATATAAAGCATCGTTAATATAAATTTGTATTCAATTTGGTAACATGATAATAGCTCTTCCAGAGCCTTCAATCAAGTCTATAGAACTCGATATTGTATTTGCATTAGCTTCGGCCAATGTTAAGTTGGAGAAAAAAAATTTATGTCAAAGGATTGTGTGGGTTGTGCTACTGTCTACCAAACATGCATCTTCACCATTCATTTCAGAATTGAACAATTGGTAAATAAGGTCCATTCTTTTTCATTGAAAATAAAGTCACAATAAGCTTAAATTAAAAGAAAACAACAAAAAATAAAGGAGATCCAAACTTAACAACTTAGAAAAGATAATACAATAAGAAAAATAACACTAATCAATGTGGACATTCACATCATCGATCAAATGATCAATTTGGTCATTAGGATCGACAAAGAAATCTGAAACATCAAGGTGAGTTATGTCAATTGGATGGGCAACATCAAGACAAGTAAGTTATACTAGCTTACAATGATCAATGAAATTTGTCTATATCTTCTTTCCATTTGCCTTTATTGATGCCTGGTAAAGGTCAACCAAATTTTTGGACATACGAAAGGTATGTTAGACCATATTTTGTAATTGGTTGTTTCATGGAGTCCATTGTAAAATCTCAACCACTTCTATGACCATTATGCTATCAAGTTCAAGATCAGAAATCTACATTAAAGGGAGGAGATTAAGCGTCAAAACTACATCATTCAACCTCCGTATGCACCTTCATGCTTAGAAAAGATGTAATGACCTAGATAGCTAAGATGACCCCTTAGTTATTTTTAACTTAGAATGATTAGGATAAAAATGGAATTAAAAGTGATTCGATTATGACTCTTAGGAATTTTCAATGTAAAGTTTTAAACCAATTTTGTATTTTGAAAACATAGTTTGAGTCACAATCGGACCCTCTTTGAGCAACACCGTTTAGTGCTTAAGAGGACAAGTTTTTGTATGGTTTTAGGCTTAAAAAACCTACAGGTACTGCTCTATGCTTGCTAGCCTTCGCTAGAGCAGTCTTTTGATGACTTAGGAGAAATTGAAAAAAGGCTACAGAATTCAACACAAGATTCACTCTATGAGCTCGCTCGACCGGTCTCCATGGTCGCTCAAGCGTTGCCAATGGTCGCTCGAGTGGTGCTTGCCTTAGTCGTGTTTGAAACATAATTTTTACTCTAGCAACAACCACCCTATAATCGCCCTTCCATCGATCGAGTGGCCATTCGCGAATCTGAATATTCTTATTTACTAAGACTACACTTATTCTATACTTAGAGTGAGTGTCTTCCCCACATTTAGGTCAAGCCTTGAGAGAGATTTTAGATAGATTTTGAAGAAGAAATTAATCTTTCAACCTTGAGAGCTTCCACTACAACCTAGATCCCTATGAATCCAAAAGCTACCACTTGTGATTCTTTCCATCCTCACAACTTGGAGTAGAAGAGCTTATTGGTGAAGAAACCTGTTGGTGTGTGCATACCGATGATTGTTGGCGTACCCATAATTGCTAGAGGCCTAGACAAACCATGCGGCGGGGAGGTCCAAGTGAAGCTCCACCTGATGTCGAAGAGGGAGTTTCGGCAGAGAGACATAGCAAGGAAAGAAGCATCTAGCCATGGATATTGGTTAAGGTATAAGACTTGAGCCCTTGTATGTTGACTTGGTGTATAGTGGATTAGGCTTTAGTGAACCCTGACTGGTTCCCCGCGATTTTTCTCGAGGATGGATTTTTGTGTCACTAAATTACTTATTTACTTGTGTCTCTTATTGTTTATTGTACACCCTTGTAATTCTGAGCACACACACGCACTATGTGTTTGATGTTTTGATTATTTGATATCATATCATCCATAATTTTGTAAATTGAGTTTGTGGGATTTGAGATTGCCATGAGATTGATTTGACCGAATTAATTGCATATTATTTTAATCAATCTTCATGAGTGTTAAGGGTTGTTGGTGATTAAAGGGGTTCACATCGTTAATTTGTACATTCGATTGAGAAAAGGTAATTGTGGCAGATATAGGTTTTGATTGGATTTTAATTTGGGCTAAAATTAATAAACCTATTCACCTCCTCTAGGTTAAGTGTCTTGACCTCCATGTGTATAATCGTAAGAGAAGATCCATATCGGGTTCCCCCTCCCGGAACAACAATTGGTATCAGACCATGGTTTGCCTAAGAGCATAAGACACTAAGTAGGCATATCTTGGTTATTTGCTTACTTGCCTAGGTTACATTTAAGAGATCTATTGTTACTACAAGTTAGTATTCAATGGATTCTCAAAAGGAAGGTGGTTCAATTGCACGACCTCCTCTTTTTGATAGTTCTAACTTTGCATATTGGAAAACTCGCATGAGAGCGTTTCTAAAATCAATTTATGAGAGAGTATGGTTAAACATGCAAGAGGGTTGAAGTCCTAGCATTGCCACCACACAAGTTGAAAGTGGTTAAGTGAAATCCCCAATTGGTCGAAGACCGAGATCAAATTGACAGGGTGGAACTCGAAATGCTTAAATGTGATATTCAATGTCGTAACACCTAACGAGTTTCGAAGGATTGCTAATTGGGAGACTTTAAAGAAAACATGGGATATTCTTGTGGTTTCACTTGAAAGAACTACAATGGTCAAGATGTCCCATCTCCAAAGGTGCACCTCACAATTTGAGATGTTGAGAATGCAAGAAGAAGAAACTTTGGGTGGTTTTTAAGAAAAAGAAATTGTACGACATTGTTAATTCTTCTTTTGAATTAGGTACCAAAATCAACTATGCCACGATTAAGTGAAAATTTTTGAGATCTCTACCGTAGAGATTTCATGCCAAGGTGACCTAGTTCGAGATGAGTGTCAATATGTACACAGTGTTGATCTAGGACCAAGCAATTTTGAATTTTGAGATGAATCTTCTTCTACCCAAGAAAGTGAAGGGTGTTGAATTAAATTATAAGATAGAAGAAAGAGGTAAATCAGAGTCACCTCGATTAGGAGAAGAGGACAAAACCTATCTTTCTCAAAAATTCAACAAATATTTCAAGGTAAGTGTTGTCAAGTGCTCAAGGTCGAAGGAAATTCGAGTAGACCTAGATTTCCTAGAAAGGGAAAAGAAAGTAGGGGTAGGGCTTCTCGACATGAGGTTGAGAGGACCATGCAAGGTCTCCAATGCTACGAGTGTCAAGGGTTTGGATATGTAGCTACGAAATGTCCTAGTGCTAAAAAGAAGGACATGCCCAAGGAGAAGAGGAAAGCCTTAAAGGCCAAAGTGAGTCCACTACAAGTGTTGACTCCTCTTCGTCAAGTGAAGAATAAAACTTCATGGCCTTAGTAGGTTCACACTTCCCCCCCCCCCCTAGGAAAGACTTTCAATAATGAAGATGATGAAGTTGAGTCTAGTCCCACTACGGATTTAGATGACTTAGTGGTAGAAGTCTCTATTTGTGAGGATGAGACCGAGTGTTGAAGACCTTCAAGATGTTTACAATGAGTTACATTAGGAATGTCTAAAATAAGCAGAGAGGTTGTTTTCATTGATCACGAGACTCTAAATGAGTGAAGATGAAAAGAAAGCACTACATGAGGACTTATTTTAGTTCAAAGCTCATATTGTTGGGCTCAAGGAGGAGAAAAATTCCTCCTTGACAAAATGAGCTTCCTTGAGAGAGAGCACAAATGGATTTTAGAGTCTAAGAAGGGTCTTGAGTTTAAGATTGTCAAACTTGATATAGGCCTTTATGAGTCACAAGAGCTCTAAAAAGGACTTTCCCAAAGTACCAAAAAACTTGACAAAATGTTGGCTATAGAGAAAAGTGTTGGTTACAAAAGAGGATTAGGTTTCACAAATGAACACAACACCTCTATTTCTTCCATGATCATGTGTTATAAAGGATGATATCAACTCTTCACCCACTCAAGTGAGCACAAGTCTTAAAATGACTAATAATGTTAAGGGTAAGCTCGAAAAGAAGCTAGTTAAGAAGAAACCCCAAACCAAATCATTTGTGTTTTACTTGTGGTGAGCATGGTCACTATAGCGCACATTGCATTTATGACGCCCCAAAATCCGGGGGTTCTTTCTCAACCCGTTGAACACCCATCAACCCGTGCAAATACCCGTGGATGTCATGTAATCTGAATCCATGTCATCACATCCCCTTAATTGGGATCATAACAAAAACAGAGTTTGAACAGAGTCTCTCTTGTACCAGAGCACTCTCAAGCGCATAACCTATGCAGATATCGACCACTTGACCCTTCCAAAGTCCATCCCCATTAATTAGAACTTAATGTTTTAACAATTACATCATCCCAATAAGGGAGCTCAAGATTTGAAAGCTCGTAGAGTTATATTTAAAATTTTTGGAAGAGATAATGGTACCTCGTACACGTGCTACCGGTACTTGAGTCTTCTGTTTGCCAGGTCCCTTCCATTTGTCAAGTACATGTACTTAATCACTTAGGTACCGGTACTTGAGCTCACTGTCCATCGAGATACCTATACCTGAAGCTTTGGTAACAGTGTGGTACCGGTACTTAATCACATTGGTACTGGTACATAGGCCCAGATTTTGCCCAATTCTTTTCAATCTTCACCTTTAACCATCCAATCTCATTATGAGTTCATCCAAACTCATATAACATCCAAATATACTGAAAATATAGTTCATAAGAGGCCATTACATGTCTCCTTAGTACAATTTACAAGCTTAAAATAATTTACACAGTTGATTTACAAAAATATAATTTAAAAGCCACAACTCGGCTTCTTCATCAACAAGGGCCCAAGTAAGGGTCATCCATTGGTGTTTGTTCCGCACTTGAAATGTTGTTCCCATAAAGGGGTGAGTCACGCTCAATAGAGTATTTCCTAAATAGGCTACTCCCTAACCCATATGCATATGAAATTTTCACATACCATTTAACAATCAATCAAACATCCAAACAAGAATATGCAATTTATAATGGATTTCACAATGTCAAGCCATGTCATGAGATGGTATTCACACATGCAATGCAAGCCGAGCCCTCCATCGGCCCCCATACCACATGCAATGTCATTCATACGCATCCAGACATTCTAAGCCCCTATCATTAATGTTGAACATGCAATGACAATTTTATAAAATCCTGAGACTTTCTTGGGGTGGGTATTTATGGACTTCCACCAATGGATACCCAACCTTCACAGCATCTATGGACTTCCACCAACTGCTTCATGTGCGCCGACATACTTTATGGACTCAATACCAACGGAATTGTGTATCCAAAAGTTACCGGGTCTTGTACCCAAGGGAGAATCTAGCCCTTCTTGCTAACCCCCAACCCTTGCTTCAATGCACCCCGTGCGACTTAGTCAAACATAGTTCCAACTTTTTGAGCCCACGTATCAACCCACCAAGGATGGTGTTTGATAAATTCATGCACATACACTTACACTCATGTCACATGCCCACGAATGCGATACTCCCCTAGCATATGCAAATGTAATGTACATTTGCAATTACCATATCATATTTAATATGTCATGAGCACATTATGAACAATTTCATGTCTATCAACATTTCCCAACTCCATCAATTGTCAATTATATAAGAAACATATATATAGTCACAACCCACAACATCATAAAAGCATGTTATATTTATTTTGATTCAAATAACATACTTAAATCATTCAAGGCATTTTATCAAACACCTACAAGGTACAAAATTATGTAAACACATAACATGCCCAATTCATCGCATTTCTCATGAAATTACAAATGAGCAATTTCAACAAACCCAATCCATGAAAAATTGTTTTAATATGTTTCTATACCCATTTTCCATACTCTAGTTACACTAGGAGTATATTAAAGAAGAGCTTTCATCTCTAATCATGCTACCCATTTCATATACAACCCTAAGTTGAAAATAAACTTAGCTAGGAAAGGAACCTTACCTCTTGAAGCGTAATGTCGTGTAGGAGGAGTCCCAACTCACCCCAATCATGCTTCACATACTTGATTCCAAGAATCCCGATTTTGAGACTTTGGCGAAACTTGCAATCTTTGGTATGTAATCAAAGCTCTCATTGCGTAGAACACTTTTTGTTCTTGGCTTGAAGGAATCCGATAATTGGATTTCCCTAGATCTCAAGGAGAAGCTTGGAGATCCTTGGTTTTTCCCTCTCTTCTTTCATTCTCTCTCTATCCGAAAATTTGGCTGAAAATGGGGCAACAAAATCAGATTTTATTCCCCTTTTATACTCCCCATTTACTTGGCTCATAATACGCCACACGTCCCTATTTTGTTTGGTACAATTTGATCTCGAATCAATTAAATCTCTTCCCGTGTTATGTTCAACATAATTTATTTGAACTAAATTTAAAATTATTTCCCGAGTTTCGCAAATAAAATTTGATCACAATTATTTTAGTTGTACAACACCCGATCGCCTTGTAATACGGAAAAATTCTAACTGTCTTAAAATTTGATGAAAATTGACTGGATAACTAGATTTCGTGAGATAAATTTAACGGTGAGGTTCGTTTCGTCTTTTGAGTTCCAAAAAAATTTAAGTTTTTAACCCATACCATAACAGCTAATTACCATTTTGCCCTTCACAATACAATTTTAAATTTTTTGGGATTTTACATTTTTTCCCCCTTAAAAGAAATTTCGTCCCTGAAATTTACACATACATGCACATATAACCAGATGCTTATGCAACAAGTCTTATAATGCTTTATGACTACAAGAAAGTACCTCCATCCTCGAATAAGAACAGATAACTGACACATATTGTGTCCTCACACTTTCATGTCATCTCCTCCACACCATGGTGCTGCTACAGCACCTTCACCAGCCTCATGATCTTGCCTCGCAAAACCTGCTCTCGGCTATCAATGATATGCACTAGTCCCTCCTCAAAGGTCCCATCTACATCAACAACCAACTCACCCTAATCCACCACTTGTGTATGATCTAGAGTGTACTTTCAGAGCATGGAGACATGAAACATTGTGTAAACACTAGATAGATTTTACAGTAATGCCAATCAGTTAGTGACTGTATCAACTCTCTTGAGTACCTCGAAAGGCCCTATATACCTCGGCAACAACTTCTCTCACTTCCTGAACCTAACCACTCCCTTGTTAGGCGTCACCTTCAATAAGATGTGATCTCCAACTTCAAACTCTAGGGGCCTATGCCGCCTATCGGCGTAGCTCTTCTGTCGTCTTTGAGCCATAATAAAATGCTTCCTTATAAATTGCACCTTCTTTGAGGTGTCTTTACCCAATTTTGGACTCGTAGAAGGTCCCTCTCTAACCTCTATCCAACAGATTGGAGAATGGTTTGGCCTCCCATAAATTGCCTCATAGAGTTCCATTTGTGTGCTCACATAGTGACTATTATTGTAGGCGAATTTCACTAAGGGTAAGTGCTCATCCCAGCTACCCTTGATGTCAAGGACACATGCCCGAAACAAGTCCTCCAAAATCTAAATGGTCCTCTCTGACTGACCGTCTGTCTGGGGTTGAAAAGTTGTGTTCATCATCAATTATATCCCCATAGCCCACTGGAAACTTTCCAAAAAATAGGCCATGAACCTGGGGTTCTGATTTGATACTATAGATACAAGCACCCTATGCAACCAAATTATCTCTCGTATATATAATCAGCAGAATTCCTACAATGTGAAGGTCACCCGCATAACCAAAAATTGTGTTAACTTCATAAGCCAGTCCACAATCACCCATACCACGTCATGCCCACGCAATGTCAGTGGAAACTGGGTCACAAAATTCATAATGACATGTTCCCACTCCACTTACCCACCTGCAAAAGTTGGAGCAACCTTACCGGTCTTTGATGCTCAACCTTAACTTGCTAACATGTGAGATATTTACCAACAATGTCTCCGATGTGTTTCTTTATCCCGCACCAATAATGCTGATGGCGAAGATCATGGTACATCTTTGTATTGTTTGGATGCACAACAAAATGGGAGCAATGAAACTTCATAAGGATCTCCTATCTCAGATTCGTAGATTGGGGGACCACAACCTTTCCCCTAAACCGAAGACTACCATCTGCGTGAATGGTCCATTCCTCGTCACTTGGACACATACTCACTACCATGCTTGGAAATTTTCTTTTGAAAATAATCATGTTTAAATATTGATCTTTGCCTTTTGGGAGAATACCACTTTAATTAGGTTTTGGCTAGCATAAAGTAGTGTGTATTAAATCCATACGAGATACTCCTAAGAGGTCACTACTGGTAACTACCAATAAAGAAAAAGAAGATTTTGTCTATGATATCAACTCCTTCATTGTTATAGTTCATCCCCCATTTAGATGGGTCATTTTACTCACTTAAGAGATAGTTAACAAAGTCAGAGTCAAAGAAGTTTCTCTCGGACTTCATAGATTGATTAAGTCATTCGATCACTACCTCATATGCTCTCCCCCTACGCTTTTTGGGCTATGGGGAGAGAGATATGAGTACGTTCCCTCATTCCTACTAGAATCGGTGAGAATGAAAATTATTACTGTGCCCAAAAATTTTATTTTGGTTAGCATCACTAGTCAAAAGAATCAAATGATTCTGTTGATACATTTGAGTAATTAAACGTTTCACAATTAGTATGTTGGATTTATTGTCATAACCTGCATTTTTCAACAAAATCAATCAATTTAAACTAGTTCTAACTTTTTTGAATCTACGTATCAACCCACTAAGGATGATGTTTGATCAATTCATGCATACACACCCTCACTCATGTAAGATGTCCACGAATGTGATTCTTCCCGTGCATATGCAAATGTAGTGTACAGTTGCAACTACCACATCATGTTCAATATGTCATGAACACATATGAAATTTTTCAATGTCTATCAACAATTCCAAATTCCATCAATTGTCAATTATATTATAAGCATATAATTACAACCCGCAACATCATCTAAGCATGTTATATTAATTTCAGTCAAATAACATACTTAAATCATTCAAAGAGTTTAATCAAAAACCCACAAGACACAAAATTATATAAATACATAACATGTCCAATTCATCACATTTCTCATAAAATTACAATCAAACAATTTCAAAAATCCAATTCATGCAAAATTTGTTTAATATGTTTATGTACCCATTTTTCATACTCTAGTTATACTAGGAGTATATTAAATAAGTTATTTTATCTCTAATCACGCTACCAATTTCATATACAACCCTAGGTTAAAAATAAACCTAATTAGGAAAGGAACCCTACCTCTTGAAGCATAATGTTGCGTAGGAAGAGTCCCAACTCACCCATATCAAACTTCAAAGACTTAATTCCAAGAATCCCAATCTTGAGATTTTGGAAAAACCCGCGATCTTTGGTATGTACTCGAAGCTCTTGTCGCGTAGAACACTTTTTGTTCTTAACTTGAAGGAATCTGATGAACGAATTTCTCTAGATCGCAAGGAGAAGCTTGGAGATTCTTGGTTTTTCCCTCTCTTCTTTCCCTCACTCTCTAGTTGGAAATTTGGCTGAAAAATGGGGAAAAAAAATCAGATTTTCTTCCCCTTTTATACTCCTCATTTGTTTGGGTCACAATTCGCTACACGTACCTCTTTTGTTTGATCCAATTTGATCTTGAATCAATTAAATCACGTTCCGCATTCTGTTCAACATATTTTATTTGAATTAAATTTTAAAATTATTTCTCAAGTTCCACGAATAAAATTTGATTGCATTTATTTTTGTCGCGCGACACCCACTTGCCTCGTAATACGCAAAAAATTCAATTGTCTCAAAATTCAATGAAAATTGATTGGATAACTAGATTTTGCGAGATGAATTCAACACTGAGATCGATTTTATCATCTGAGTTCTAAAAAAATTTGGGTTTTCAACCCATTCCGTAATGACTAATTACTATTTTGCCCTGCACAATGAAATTTAATTTTTTTTTTGGATTTTACAGCATTCATAATAAGGAAGTCTTTGACAAAAAGCTCATGCACTTAGCACACCAATCTTAAGCTTTGAACAATCAAGTTGTTAATCTTTCTAAGCTTTTATAGAGGTCATGTGAGTCCAAGCGTAGTCATGTATCAACATCTAACGGACCACAAACTAGAGTGCACAATGCTTCTTCTACCCCCAAGGTCAAGGTTGATCTATACACTTCTGGTGAAAAAAGAGCTTGTTCTCCTCCCATTGTCTGACCTAAGCCAAGTTTTAGGAAAGGAAAACAAGTTTGGGTGACCAAGAAGTACTTTGAGAAACTCACCATCTCAACCAAGTTAGAGGCCCTGAGTGCTTTTAACAAGGTCATGGCTCCTAAGAAGTAGGAGAGGTGAAAGTGTGGATCTAGGTGATCATTCATGCATATTGTTGAACACACTAGCGTTATACTTGTGTATATATTGTTGTTTGTTTATTTTGTTATTTGTTTTATATATTAACATACAAAAACTTTTGAAAATTGAAAAATCAAAAACAAAAGATAAAGAAAAAAAACTAAAAAGAGATTTTATTTTCTAATGTTTTCTTTCATTTTAAGCTTATTGTGACTTTTTTTTTTAATGAATGAAAAGGAATGAACCATATTTACCAACTGTTCAATTCTAAAATGAATGGTGAAGATGCATGTCTAGTAGACAGTGACACAACCCATACAATCCTTCGACATAAAATGTTTTTCTCCAACTTAACATTAGCAAAAGTTAATATAAATACAATAACAGGTTCTACAAACCTGATTGAAGACTCCGAAAGAATTATTATCACATTACCAAATAGAACATAAATTCATATTAATGACACTTTATATTTAGTAAAATTCAGAAAAAATTTGATAAGTTTCAAAGATATATGTTATAATAGATTTCATATTGAAACTATGAATGGTGAATATCTCTATATTAATTTAATTGTTTTTGGCCTGAAGCTTATATTAGAGAAACTTCCTACTTCTCTTCTGAGTTCTATTGTGCAACCATAAGAACAATTGAATCAATCAATGTTATGAGACAGAAGCTTGAATAATACAAGCCTAAATATAATTAAATAGGCTTCTGAAATTTAATTTAAAATGGAACTAAATTTCATAAGTCAAAATAATATAAATCCATTAAAACGCATAAATTTAAATGTATATAGATGAACCATTACCTAAAGCCCATATAAGGGTATTTAGGTAAAATACCTATTTATGGGTAACTATTCCTAGCACTATAAATAGGGGTCTAGGGAGAGGCCAAGAAGGGACACCAAGGAAGAAAAGATAAGAAGAGAAGCAAAGGAGGAGGAAAGATTAATAAATCTCTGCCTGCCTGAGTCCATCTTAGGAAGAGAAGGGAAGATCAGCAGCGATGCTTTGCTAGAGTCTCCTTCCAACTGAAGTCTTGCAAGTTTTTCTCTGAGGAGAAGAACACACCACCAAGACCTTTCTTTAAGAGACTCAAATCATCTTCAAGCCAGTCAACACAAAAAACGGTGAGAAGATCCACCAAAGCATCCACAAATGAAGATAAAAAAATCACGCTGATCAAGCCCTCATCTTCACCAAATCCACCAAAGCTTCCCCAAATTGAAGACCAATGATCCCGATGATCAAATCCTCATCTTCACCAAATCCATCAAAAGCAACACCAAATCGAAGATCGAGAATCATGCTGATCAAGCCCTCGTCTTCACCAAAATCCACTAAAGTTCAATATCAAATTGAAGATCGAGAAACATGTAGATCCGACACTAATTGATAAATCCATCGAGAATTAGAGGATTGTGCACGTGAGAAGCATGCCAAAGAGAGTCACGTACCACTTTTATCAAATCAAGTTGAGCAAATTAAATAATTGTAACTTAACATTATCTTTTGCATTATATTACACAGAAAATTTGTTATTATACCTATAATTAGTGAATGTGAAGAGATCAATAGGATGTCTTGTGTGGACCATCTTATACCTAGACTACGTTGGGTAGCAATCATATCATGTTTAACGTGCTGGTGACGTGTCATTTTATGGGTTTGTGTGAAGCACTAGTCTACCCTAATCCAACTTATTTAATTAATTGTGTCGTATCGACCTGACCAGTTTATTTTTGTGTCATGCTCTTGTTGACCCACGTAATCCATGAATAAAAAATTAAACGTTAAGATTTTAAATCTAAAATTTCATTATCACTTACTCATTTTTGTCTATAAACTAAAAATTAATTTAATAAATATAATATCCAAAAATAGTAAAAAACATCTTTTGTTTATAAGAATTATGTCAATACTTGATAAAAAAAAATTTGACATTTTATTTTTATAATACCAATTAAACATATTTGACATTAACTCGACATATTTATTATTCGTGTTCATAAGTCATGTCATTTATGAGTTCGTGTTGCTAAATAATCAACCCTAACCCACTAATTTTGTATCAATTTCAAGTCATGTATTCATGTCGTGTTGAGAATTGTCACCCATAATTCTAAAACTTAATTACAGCAGCTCCATAATCATTTTAAAGCTCCTCAGTTTGGTCATAGCTGAAGTTACAACGTAACTTTTAAGTTCCACGTCATTTCAACTCTATTTGCTTCCAACAAGATTTTAGATGGGCCTTGGTAGCAACACTAATTGTGATATGTTTGAGGCTTTTTGAGTTTGGAAACTCGGCTTTTTTAGGTGTACTCTAACAATTTTTGTCAACACATAATAAAGACGGATAATAAAATGCAAAGTCGAGTATATATTTGTGTGAGGCAGTATACATATATATATGTGGCAATTTTAGCTGGAAGAGATCAGAGGATAGGCGTAGATTAGATTATTCTGATGAAGCAACAAAGAATTCTGACCTGGCCCATAGTTCTCTATTGTGTAATAAATAAGCGACATAAAGGCTTAGAATGGAATGAGATTGAGACTAGACCTTATGATGATTCTCATTGGATTAAGATTAGGCCTTTATCAACATTTAGTGATTTCTCATTATATGAAGGATCCAAGTTATCCAAGGTGTGATTTACAAAATCCCACTTCTAGTCAAACTAAAAATCTTACAAAGCTGGGTTGGGCAAGAAAGGATAGGATGAATTGTCAACCTTGGTAATTTCACAATATTAAATATTGATGTACATGATAATCATATTGACATTAAATCCATTTTATCATGTCTATGCATCCAGATCCAATGGGCGCGTAGACTTACGAAGAATTCCAATTTGAATTAAGTGGACAATTATTGTGTCGATTCTCATGTATTTAATAGGATACTTGAAAACTAAGCTTGTAAATTTAATATGATTAATTGGATATATACTGATATTGTTGATTTATTAACCAAATTTGACTTTTTATCGGTTATGGCAATTTGAGATTGATACATAACAATATCTAATTTAATTGAGACGAGATTTAAATGTTATTGTTTGATGTTACTTTTTCTTTGTTGAGCGTGTTACTGTTTGATGTTACTATTTTTTTGTTGAACGTATTACTTTTTGATATTAATATATATGTGAGTGTGTGTGTGTGTGTATGCGCGTGTGTGTGTGTCTATATATATATATATATACACATATATGAAATTTCAAAATTCAAACGATACACAAATATCAAAAGAAATCTTGAAAGTCTCACATTCTAATATTTAGATATTAAATACTGATAATACCTCAAATAAGTTATAAGAGCGAGCTCAGGAAACGAGGTCAGGTTAGGAGGTCTGGTAGGATACGAGGAGTTCAGAAGTCTAGGGCCAAAGCTCCCCTTGGGGAGATGATAGCGGGACTGACCAGGGAACAACTGGTTAACTGCGAAAATTAGGTTCAAAACTTGAAACTCTCAATCAACCAAGATTCTCTCTTAAAATCAAGGAGAGTCCCACTAATGGCTGGCGAAGATCTCGGCTGAGATCCTACAGAATAGGAAATAGTCCTATAAATGCTATGTAATGCCTCCATAAAAGGGAGAGGAACCCTAATTTTGAGAGGGAGTATTGTAATACATATTGAGTACTGAATAGAGGGGAGGGAGCAAGAGCCTCCATTAAAGAGTGGACTAGCCGAGCTCCTGAGTCGGTGAACCACTATATTTTCACTGTGTACCCCTCTAATCCCCTCTGAATTTCACTCTAGCATCACACACGAACCTTGTAGCTCTGATCCATGCTTGTCATACGTTACCTGCACTTTTTGCTTGTCAACGTGGTCATACAACATCAGTTTGGCACCGTCTGTGGGAACGATTATTCCTGTAACAAATACGCTGATTTTTCAGTGACTGATGGTTTTAACCTGAAACATGAGCAGAAGCTAGACCAATCTACCACGGATGCAAGAACAATAGGAAGCCATCAACGATAGAGAGCCTGAAAACGTCCTAGGGGCAAATCCCCCCATGGGGAATCCCCAAGCAAACAATGAGTTGGAGGCTCTTTGTCTAGTTAATCAACGTCTGATTCAATAGAATGAAGAACTCTTGAAGCTCTTACAATGCCCTGAGGAGGCACGACCGGCCCAAGAAGGCTAGAATAACCCCCCACACAGAGAGCAACAACATCTCGACCCCCTCAGAGAAGTTGGTGAAGGAGAGGAAAACAGTTAAGCCTGGGGACAGGATCCTCATCCACCCCCAAGGAATGGACACAACGGAGAGGTGAAAAGTCAAAATGTTGGGGAAGAAAGGAATGATTTTCTCCTCTATCAAGAGGAGAGGAGAGAGCAGTACTAGGAGCAGCGCTTTAATGGCATCCAGCAAGAGCTCAGCCATATGAAGGAAGCTGTGAAGAACAAGGTTCCAATTACAATGGATGCCCTGGTACAACAAACAGAGTCTCCATTCATGACAGGTGTGCTACATTTTCCCCTCCTCCCAAAATTCAGAATGCCGCAGATAAAAGCTTTTGATGGGACAAAGGACCCCATGGATCACCTAAATACTTATAAACACTAGATGGAGCTCCACGGATACCAGGACCCAGTGCCCTGTAAAGCCTTCGCCATCACGCTGAAAGGTCAGCCCTAGCATGGTTCAATAGGCTCCCCCCGGCCTTAATCTCCTCCTTTAAAGAGCTTTCTATATCCTTCGTATCTCACTTCATAGGAGCTCGGATATACCGAAAGCCAAGTTACCACTTATTGAACGTGAAACAAGGACCCCAAGAGAACATTAGGTCTTATGTCCAGCGATTCAACTCGGAGTCACTAAAAGTGAATGTCCCAAATGAGAAGTTTGTCATTACAGCATTTATAGCTGGTCTGGGCGTACAATCCAAATATCTGATGTTCTCTATTTCAAAGAACCCTCAGGCAAACATGGCTGAGGTATTGGCTAAGGTAGAAAAATACATAAACAGTGAAGAAGCTCTTCTCTCAAAAATGGGAAGTTCATCTACGCAAAAGGACAAAAGGAAAGAGGAAAGGAAAAGGGACCGATCTCCTAGAAGAAAAAGAGGGCGTGATAGGTCTCCAAGAAGGGACAGAGATTGCTCCCCTAAAAGGAGGGGAGATGTCAGAGATCGCTTAGGTCCGCCACGGCCAGAGCTACAACCAAGGTATGTACTTCGGCAGCTCCTCCCACTCACCGCAACGATATCTTAGATCTTATATGAGGTGTAGAGCGAGAAGTTTCTAAGGTGGCCACCCTGGATGAAAGTAGACCCAGCAAAGAGAGATCCCACAAAGTATTGCCAATACCATAGAGATCATGGCCACCATACTGATGATTGTATCCAACTGAAGAAAGAGATTGAGTTCCTAATTCAACGAGGTTAGTTGCGCCGTTATGTAGCTCGGGATAATCAACACCGAGCTCTCCCACCTTTACCACCTCAGCAACAAGCACTGGAACCACATCAGCAGCCTATGGGAGAGACCAAAGTGATAGATGGAGGATTCACTAGAGGATAAGAATCCAGCTCAGCCAGAAAGGCTCACCTGCAAAGAATCAGAGCTAGACAAGCTCCTGAAGTGTATGTTGTGTCTAAGACTCCACGTCTAGACACAACTATCACTTTCTCAGACTCAGACCTAGAGGGTTGTCAACACCCCCATGACGATCCCTTGGTGGTAAGGGTTGTGGTAGCCAATAGGACTATTCATCGAGTTTTGATTGACAATGGCAGCTCGGCAGACATCATTTTTGCCTCCGCTTTCGACAAGATGGATATAGGAAGGGAGAAGCTTGAACCAGTAAGTGCTCATTTGTTGGGATTTTCAGGAGAAAGGGTGCTGCCCTTGGGATCAATCCAGCTCGTCCTAAACTTAGGTGATCTCCCTTGCCAAACCACAACAACCGTAAGGTTCCTGGTGGTCGATGCACCTTCTGCGTATAACATGCTCCTCGGGAGGTCTTCGCTCAACTCTATAAGGGCTATCCCTTCTGCTTATCACCTTGTGGTGAAGTTCCCAATAGAAAATGGAGTTGGAGTGGTCCGAGGAGACCAGCGTATGGCACGAGAGTGCTACATGGCATCTGTGAAGAAGAGGGAGGTTGAGAATATCTAGCTGGATGAACTTGACATGAGAGATGAACTAGAAACTAGACCAACGCCATCGGAAGAGCTGCAACCTGTTCAATTAGACAAGGGGGCAGAGCACCTCGTCTACATAGGATCCAAGCTAAGCAGAGAAATTAAAGACCTCCTTATCTAGTTCCTGAAAAGGAACATGGAAGTTTTTGCCTAGAAGCAAGAAGACATGCAAGGAATTGATCCCTCCGTCATCACCCATAAGCTCAGCGTGAATTGTGACACCCCAAATTCATGGGGTCCGTTAATTTTCCATCAACCCATGGAATGCCCGTGGATACCGTATAACTCGATATCGCACCGTTGTGTCCCATTTACCAGGATCCATAATTTAACGAAATCCGGGCAGAGTCTCCTTTGTACGGGAAGCTCTACCCCAAAACACAATCTGTGCAATCAACATTTACATGACCCATCCGAGGTCCAATATAATACCATAACCACACAGGGTCCATTTTATACGTAAAACTTGACCACACCGGGTCCAATCATCATATTTATATCAAAATATGCAAGGTTATATTAAAACAGTCCATATATACTCTATTACAATTCCTTTACACATTACATGCCAAAATTTAATTACAAATCTACTTTTACAAAAAAAAAAATGGATTGGAAGCCACAAGTCGACTTTTCTTCAACCATGTGACCCTGATTGTGAGCCGTCCATTGGTGCATGACCCACACCTGAAATGTTTCCCGTATAGGGTGAGCCAATGCCCAGTAGAATAATCCCTACAGAGGCTACTCATCACCTAAAATGCATATGCAATGTATAAATGCAACATTTCACAACAAGTATTCCCTCCAACAATAACATATAATACAATGTTGGAAAATCATAATGTCATGCCAAGTAATGAGATGAAACTCACCCATGCATGCTATCCCGAGCCCACACCGACTCCCACAACACAATGCGACACTTACGTGTAAAACAAACGTCTTTGATGAAACACATCCAAAGATCATTTTGAAATCAACCATATGTCATAAAACTAATTCATTCTTGGATGTTTCCCATCAAATGAATAATTTATATATCAAAATCATGTGCCTTTATGGGGTATCGGATTCAGGAATCGCACCTCCGGCTCTGTACGCCGTTACACTTTTCTGGAATTTCACCGCCGGTAAGTGTATGAACCAAGTGGTCGGGTTTTTCACCCGAGGGAGTGTCTAGCCCTACTTGCTATACCCGACACAAGTTTTTTTATGCATGTCACCGTGCGACTCCGTAGGACATTCCATCCCACTTTCCCGAGCCTACTATCAAGAACCAATGTTGGTGTTGATCACCCCATGCAACCCTACACCCACACTCATGCATGTAGCCCATGAATATGATGTTAATTCCATGTCCATATTGCAATGCATGCCAAATGACAATTTTTAAATATCATTGTATACCATGGCAATTTATATCATTTGCATATAATCACATAACCATTTCAAGTTCAATATATCCAAGAGCATATATCAACACTCCATCAACATGATAACACATAATACATGCTAATATTACATTTCATTCACAAGGCATAATATAAAACACAAAGCATGCCCACATGATCCCAATTTTCAAGGGATTACATAAATACTTCCATATACCAAAATCAAGCCAAGATTTTATATGGATCATTCAAACAAAATAAAAATCAGAATATATGATTTTTATATAACCAATTATCTAAACATTCAAGAAATCACAAACTAGCACTTTCTAACTACCAATTCACACTATAATGGCAAATTACCATTTTGCCATTTTTTTTTCAGAAAAAGTTAAAATTTTTCCCGGGTTTCACATGAATCCTACTTGCAAACTCATTAAGCAAAAGAGGAGGAGTTTCACTCCAGAATGCCACAAAGACATCAATGAGGAGGTCAGTAAGCTTCTCCACACAAAGGCCATCCGGGAAGTAGACTACCCAGTTTGGCTAGCCAACATGGGCCTCGTCAAGAAGACAAATGGCAAATGGTGCCTCTGCATCGACTTTACAGATCTCAATCGTGCCTGCCCTAAAGACAGTTTTCCATTACCACGGATAGATTTGATTGTGGATGCCACCGTAGGGCATGAGCTCCTCAGCTTCATGGATGTTTTCTCTGGGTACAATTAGATTACGATGGATCCTAATGACCAAGAGAAGACCTCCTTTATAACTGAGCAAGGGACATACTGCTACCAGGTGATGCCTTTTGGGTTAAAGAACGCTGGAGCCACTTACCAGTGTCTGGTGAATAGGATGTTTCAAAGGTAGATTGGGACTTCCATGGAGGTTTATATTGACGACATGTTAGTTAAGTCACTGAAGACAGAGCTCCACGTTGGACATTTAGCCGAGTCGTTCTAGGTTTTAAGGGAGTGCAAAATGAAGCTCAACCCTACTTAATGTGCCTTCAGGGTATCTGCAGGATAATTTCTAGATTTCATAGTTAATAGCAGAGGAATAGAGGCAAAGCTGGAGAAGGTGAAGGCAGTGTTGGATATGCCGCCTCCATCTAGCACAAGGGAAATACAATGATTGACCGGGAAAATAGTTGCCTTGAGATGCTTCGTGTCCAGATCAAACGACAAGTGTTTGCCCTTCTTTCAGGTTTTAAAGAAGGCTTTTCGATGGGATGCCCGGTGTGAAGAGGCATTCAAAGCGTTAAAAGATTACTTGAACTCTCCGCCTATTTTGGTAAGTCCGCTGGAAGGAGAGGTTCTTACTCTTTACTTAGCTGTCTCAAACTTTTCAACTAGTGTAACACTAGTAAGGAAGAAAGACAGAGCTCAGCAACTAGTTTATTATTGTAGCAGAGCTCTGAGGGGAGCAGAGGAAAGGTATCCAAAGATGGAAAAACTCGTTTTAGCTTTAGTTGTGACTGCTAGAAGGCTTAGGCCCTACTTCCAGGCTCATACTATCGAAGTTCCAACAGATCAGCCAATGAAGCAAGTTCTGCATAAGCCAAAGTCTTCGGGGAGGTTGATTAAATGGGCCATTGAACTCAGCGAGTTTGATATCAGGTACAAGCCAAGAACAACCAGTAAGGGCCAAATATTGGTAGATTTCATTGCAGAATTCACAACTGGAATACCTGCAGAGACAACACAGTTGATACCTGACCTCCAGATATGGAAACTTTCAGTAGATCGAGCCGCCAATGCCCAGGGCAGCGGTGCTGGTTTGATTCTGACTTCCCCCGATGAAATAGATGTTTAATATACACTGAGGTTTGGGTTCAAGGCCTCAAACAACGAAGCCGAGTATGAGGCAATTATAGCAGGGCTCAACTTAGCATATTCGATGGAAGCAAAGCAGCTTAAAATCTGTAGTGATTCGCAGCTCGTGGTAAAGCAGATAGAAGGAGCTTATGAGGCTAAGGGTGAGAAGATGGCCCTTTATCTTAAAAAGGTGCAAGACTTGATCAAAAAATTTGTGCAAGTGAAGATCAGGCATGTCCCCAGAGCTGAAAACTCACGAGTAGACATCTTGGCGAGGTTAGCAACAGCCCCGTAGGGAAATTTGGCCAAGTTAATTCCAGTAGAGCATCTAGCCGAGTCGTCAGTATGCATTGGAGATGAAGAGGTGTTGTCCGTACAAGCACCACCGAGTTGGATGGACCCTATCATGGAGTATCTTCAGAATGGAACTCTACTAGGAGATCCCAAAGAAGCCGCAAAGTTAAGAACTAGGTCAGCTAGATTTTCTATTTTGCAGGGAAATTTGTATAAATGAGGATTTTTGATACCTCTACTTAAATGCGTGGGGGCGAAGACACCAACTACATACTTAGGGAAGTCCATGAGGGCGTCTGTAGCAATCACATTGGAGCTCAGGCTCTAGCAGGACAAGCATTAAGGCAAACATATTATTGGGCCACAATGCTCAAGGATGCTACAGACATGGTTAACAGATGCAAGATCTACCAAGTGCACGCCAACATTCCCGATGTCCACTAGAGATGCTAACCTCGGTAGTCAGTCCATGGCCCTTCTAGCAATAGGGTCTTGACATACTAGGACCCCTTCCTACCAGTGCAGGATAGTGCAAGTTCGCTATCATCGGAAGGAAGGAATCCCGAGCTCATGTTTCTTAAATAAAACTAGAAGACCCACCAGAACACCCTAGAAATTAGAGGAGAGCTAAGCAGGGTAGACGTTGAAGTGTTGCAAAACACTCTTGATGAAGGGGTGCATAGGGAAGCGAAGGCCATTCTCAAAAACGGCCATGAAGAAACAGACTTTCTTATGAACCTGGGCAACATATGGGGTGTATTTATCTGGACACCAGGAGGAAAACCGTAATGACCACTGAAGATTTTCATAAGAGAAGGGTTAACCTCACTAGGTCCTATGAGCTCAGCATGCCTAAAGGCAGCCCCACTGCCCGCTGCGCTGTCAGAGACTCCTACCCCACTCACCTTGCCCTTACCTTTGTTAGGATTAGGGGGCACAGAAAATGACGATGGGGGAGGTTCCTCAGTATTCTCCTCGGCGTCAACAACATCAAAACTGGAGAAATTGTCGATTTCATCGCCCACATCTTCTAAATCAGTGTCCTCTTCGGCAAACTTTTCTACCAAGAGAGAAACAGAGGAACGAGTGGTTTTGGAAGGGGTAGACATGATTGGACAGGAGAAAGGTAAATTGAAAGAATGGTAGAGGTAAGGGATACTAGTAAAGCACACCCAGATAACCCTAGGGTCAACACAGTAGCTTCCAACAGCGATAATTCTCACGATAGGACCCCAGTCCAAAAAGTGGGGAAGAGGAGACAAGCAGCAGTTTCGGTTCCAGAGATAAAAGAACCGAAAAGCCCAGAAATGCAATGACCACCTCGAACTCGAGGGATCCAGGACGAGAAAAGGCAAAAGAGGGGGGCAAAAGAGGCGTACCTAGTTAGGAAAGAGCAACAACCTAGAGCGAAATTGAAGAAAAGAGGGCGATGCAAGTCTTCAAATTGAACCCAAGAAACTTGATCTTGAGTAAAGAATCGGAGAACTTCAAACCAGAAAGCCAAGAGACCGCAAGAAGGGAAAGACAGCAAAGAAACCAAACAGTGGAAAATGCCGGTTCTGATAGAGTATTTAAAGCTTGAGAGACGTGGGCTGAAACGTGCGTGGGAACCAAGGAGGCCATGATTGCTGAAACCATCAAAAGACATCTATCACGTGCAAGCCAAGGACAGCTATGTATAAGCTCAGCTTGGTTTAAAAATAGCTCAACCCCTATTCAAGCTCGCTTGAACTAGGGGCTGGGGGGCAACTGATGATACCTCAAATAATTTATAAGAGCGAGCTCAGGAAACGAGATCAAGTCAGGAGGTCTGGTAGGATACGAGGAGCTCAGAAGTCTAGGGCCAAAGCTCCCCCTAGGGAGATGATAGCGGGACTGACCAGGGAATTGCTGGTTAACTGTGAAAATTAGGTTCAAAGCATGAAACTCTCAACCAACCAAGATTTTCTCCTAAAATCAAGGAGAGTCCCACTAATGGCAGGCAAAGATCTTGGCTGAGATCCTATAGAATAGGAAATAATCCTATAAATGCTATGTAACGCCTTTATAGAAGGGAGAGGAACCCTAATTTCGAGAGGGAGTATTGTAATACATTTTGAGTAGTGAATAGAGGGGAGGGAGCAAGAGCCTCCATTAAAGAGTGGACTAGCCAAGCTCCTGAGCTGGTGAACCACTATATTTTCACTGTGTGTACACCTCTAATCCCCTCTGAATTTCACTCTAGCATCACACACGAACCTTGTAGCTCTGATCCACGCTTGTCATACGTCACCTGCACTTTTTGCTCATCAAATATTAGGTATGCACTATTTATGGTAGGGGTAATTATAAAATACATTTTAGAAAGATTTTGAAAATGTGTACTTATTGACAACTATTTGATGAAAAAGATGAATTAAAAGAGGAAAAGTTGAATGTGGTACTTAAAGACAAATAAGTTTTGAAAAAAGTAATCACATCGTGTTATCTCTTTTTTATAAGTAAATCCAATAATCTATTTTTTTATTTTTTTTATTTCTTATTATGTCCTCTAGTTTGTCTATCAACTCTCTTTCTCTGTCTTTGTCGAATTGATATAGCTTTGGTTTCCTGTGAATCAGTAGCAAAACTAAAACAATTAAACGATTGCCCTAGAATTTGAACAGACCGAGAAGGAATTAATATGAGATTGGAAGAGAGGGAGAGTAGAGATCCAGAAGGAATCCGTCGTCATTGTCAAACTTTTTGAGCTTCGTGCTCGCCTTCGAGATGCATTCAAGAATTATTTGAAGATTCTAGGGATCCAAGCCAGATATGGATCTCTATTACTTTCCCGTAGTAAAGACCAGATAAGGATCCAAGCCATTATACTCCCATTGTTCTAGTCCAATTTTCAAAGAATGATCGCTCTCTCTCCCCATTATTCCTCATTCCTCTCTCTTTCACCCCAACATTCGCGGAACTTCCCATAGAATTTTTCGTATAGGAAGCACAAGTGTCAACATTGGGAGCATACGTTTTTTTTTCCTCTCCAATATGCAATGATTCTATTGAATCGAAGAAAATCATTAGAGAGCTGAAGAAATCTTATAGCATTAAGCATTTAGGAATTATTTGAATGATGACAGGATAGTTTCTTTTTAATGTTTTCGGAAGCGTGTCACTTAAATCTCATAATATATACGCCAAAATGGTATTCGATGAAATGAATTAGTAATCAAATGCATTTGGACAAAAATTTCTTTGGTATTAAGCAAAATATGTTTTAAATTCACACTTTGAAATTTGGACAATGACAATGGAATTTATTATCTTTGTCTCTGTCACTGTGACTCTTACTGTGATCGTGTGACTGTTTAGTTTACGTTACTGTCTAGTTCCGTAGAATTTTGACAATGACTGTGGTTGTTATTGTGATCATATTGTTGTTACTATGATTGTGTTATTGTTTAGTCCACCATCACTCTATACTTCAGCCTTAACACCTTCTATATTATCTCTCTTTCCAGCCATTGCCCCTTACACCTCACCCTCATGGGTATTGCTGTTAATGTAATCGTATTACTATGACAATGACTATTATAGTTATTGTGTCGCTGTTACTATTACTGTGTTGTTGTTATTGGTACTGTTATTGTTACTGTGTCGCTGTTGTTGTCATCATCTAACTATTACTATTCATTTTGTAATATAATTGTTATTTTATTAAGGGTAAATTAGTCTTTATGCTTTTAGTTGTCCTTTGAATTCCAAAAAGAATGTGCATGTCTTTCTTGCCCCAAAAGTTCACAAGTGTGAACCGACTTCCAAAAAGTCAAAAAATATAAAAAAGTACTCAAAAATCAACTTATATTCACTCCATATATTCTCTCTCTCTCTCTCTCTCTCCCTCTCCGGTAAAAATAAAAATAAAATTAAACTCTCTTTCAAATAAAAATAAAAACAAAAATTGAAACTTCTTTCTCAACAACACTAGCATATATTTCTTCTATCTCTCTAGCATAAATGACGTAATTGCATCTCGGAGTGAATCTTGATTGTGGACCGAAAAAATATGGCATTTGCCACATGTCAAAGGGCATTGATAAGATTGAAGGGCTTCAAATTTAGCAAAATGTTATACAAACAAATTCTCACATATTTTACTCGTTTTTGTGGTAGGCGGCTGAATTTCATAGATCTCATTTTAATTACCCAAGGGTGTTGTTTGATTTAGGAAAATGTTGTAGAAAGTGAGGAGAGTATGGTGCATTTAATGTAGCTTTCTTGTAATGGTTAAATCTATAATAATAAGATAGAGTACTTTTCAAATTTTTTAAATTGAAATCAATTCTCCTAATTTAGAAAAGTAGAAGAATGGGTAGATTTTGATTGAAGTTTAAATAAACGGTTCAGATCTCATCTAATCAAATCCAATGGCTCATAATCTATTCCACTCAAAACCCAAATCCCTCCTAACTTTACCAACACACACGCCATCGCAGTCAACTATGCCTCCTCAATAGGGGTGGCAGTTTCTGACACAACACGAAATATGACTCGAACTCGACACTAACTTAGCGGGTTAGGGATGATCATTTCTCAATATGAACTCGTAAATGATACGACCCATTAACATGGATAATAAATAGATTGAATTAGTGTCAAACATGAACAATACGAAATTGACACGATTAACATGTTTAACTAATATTATAGAAATAAAATGCTAATTATTTGTTTATTAAGCATTGACATAATTATTGTACAAAAAAGAGATTTTTACTTATATTATTGTTATGTTTATTAAGTTAATTTTTAATTTATTGAAAAAGTATGAGCATAGATTCAATTAATTGATAATAGAATCTTAAACTTAAATATTAGTGTGAAATTCTTTATTCAAGATTTATATGAATCAACACGAATACGAATACGAACACGAACCCGACACAAAATTAAACAGGTTAGTTGACACGACACGATTAGTTAAATATGCTGGGCTAGGGTTGACTAGTGCTTAAAATGAACCATCAATGATATGACATGAACTCGACACGATACAACACGATTGCCACCCTTACTCCTCAGGCGTCCTCTCTCTATCTCTCTCTCTCTCTCTCTCTCTGTGCCATGGCTTTAGTGCCTAACCTAATAGCTACTTTGCCATGGTCGCCCAGGTACCTCTCTCTCTCTCCCCATTCGCACCCTTTTTATCACACAACTCTCACACAAACACACACCAACACACACACCATCCTCGTCTCACAACTCATACACACATACACACATCTCTTCATCTCATGTACATAACACACCATGGCTTAGCTCACCATAAGCCAATCCATTGGAGATGACCACCCACCCTAAATTAGATCTAGTCTCTCCTCTTTCTCTCGCTCTAGTAGCATTCTCTCTCTGCTTTACCTCTCTTCATCTCACGTACACAATACACATAACACACACACAAACCTACAACACACTGAAACTCACACACGCTGTGACGCCCCAAAATCTGGGGGGCCTTTCTCAACTCGTTGATCACCCATCAACCCGCTGAATACCCGTAGATACTGCATAACTTGATACCCCGTCGTTACACCCTATTCACCAAGATCATAACAAAATAGAATTTAGACAGAGTCTCCTTTGCACGGAAGCTCTTTCTAATACATAACCTATGCTTACACGACCCTTCGAAGGTCCATATCCCAAAGTCTAGGACTTAAAATTTTAACCGTTCATATCATTCGAAGACAAGAACTCAAGATATAAAGGCTAAGAAGCATTAAAGTTCAAGAATCAAATTTAGAGAAGAAGTACCGGTACCTCTAATATAGAGTACCAGTACTTGAGGCCTTTGGAAGCCAGGTACCGGTACCTACAAGACTTGGTACCGATATTTGGGCCCACTGTCAGCAAGGTACTGGTATCTGTGAGTATAAGTACTGGTACTTAACCCCACTAGAGGCTAGGTTCCTGTAAGTTACCGGTACCTAAGGCACAAATTTCAATATTTAACCCTACAAACTCATACTACAACCATTCTTAATGAGATTAAATGTACAAATATAAAGTACTCTTACAAACCTTTATCAAAATACAAGTTTTGCATTACAAAATATAAAAGGACAAAATATAATATTTATACAAGAGTCTTCAATTCCAAAATTTAGAGCCACAAGTTGGCACTGTTGTCAACATGGGGCCCCAAGTGATGGTCGTCAGCGAAAGTTTGTCCAACACTTGAAATGTATTCCCACAAAAAGATGAGCCACGCTCAATAGAGTATTTCCTAAGGAGGTCACTCCCCAACCTAGATGCATATAACATGTCTCATGCAAATCGTCATATCAAGTATCCATTCAAACACATCCCTTCCATAAATAAATGCTACAATTTCAAGCCATGCCATGAGATGAGAACTCATGCATGCAATGCAACCTGAGCCCCACTGTCTCCCATAACAAATGTCATGCCATGCGTATACATCCGGGCATTCCATGCCCCTGCCATTGATGTTGGACATCCAATGACTATTTTATAATATACATGTCTTCTTGGGTAGGTAATTTATGGACGTCACAACTATGGACTACCAAATTGAAATGACATTCGAGGGCATCTCACTTTCGATTTTGAGTACATCGACACATTTTTATGAAATTTCATTGTTGGACGAGTAAGTGAACTAAGTAATCGGGTCTTGCACCCGAGGGAGAATCTATCCCTTCTTGCTATACCTGACACATTTTTCTATGCAATGTTCTGTGCGACTTAATTAGACCTCGGTCCAAACATTCAGAGTCCATCCATTAACTCACCATGTGGTGATTGACCAATCCATGCACCCACACACTCACATGCATGCCACTGCCCATGAATGTAGTGTAACTTGCACATATGCAATGTAATATACATTTTTCATTTCCAATTCATAATAGTGATAACTATGACATGTGAGCATATGAAAATTTTTTATAAACATCAAAATGTCAATTATATCATATAACATATAATAACATTTCGTAACATCACTAAGAATGTTATAGCATTTTCAACTCAAATAACACACTTAAACATCCATAGGCATTCTATCAAACACCTCTAAGGCAAAAATATGTAAACACAAAGGTGATTAACCCTAATTAAGGCATAATTTAATAGGTAAATTGTGTTAGTTGAATAAAGTTAAACTAGTCAAAATAAATCAAATTAGGGTTAGTGTGCGAATAAAGGATAATGCATTAATTGTTGTTCTTTTCAGGGTTTTGTGCGTCAAAGCTACAAACTAATGGGGAGCCAATTGCATTAAAGCTACAAACTACTGGGGTGCCAATTATCAAAGCTCAAAACAAAGGGGGATCAAAGAATTCAAGGCCACCAAACAAGACTTTCATGTAATTCAAGGCCACCTAACAAGACTTTCATGTAATTCAAGGCCACCTAACAAGACTTTCACCCTCCCTTGTTGCCTATAAATACCACACCTTAGGACTTGTAAAACATTCATCTTTTAGTAGTGAAAAACCCTACAAAAGTATTATTGCTTTCCTTATTGCTTATTGCTTTCTTTAAGTATTGCTTTCTTTTATTGTATTATTGCTTCATTTTAATTTACTGCTTTCTTTTAATTTAAGTATTACTTTCTTTTATTGTGTTATTGCTTTCTTTTACTTCCATTGCTTGAGCTTCCTTCTTCCCTTAGAGGAGTGAAACTCTTCCATTTTCTAGAGCTTTACCAAAACCGTGAAGGGTGGAACGTGATTCACTCATTCTTTGTCGAAGATCGGCTCCTTGTGTAAAGAGTTTTGTCTTCTAACTCCTCTACTTGGAGGGATGAGCATCACTCACTTTTCTAGCTTTAACAAAGCCATGAAGAGTGAGTAGTTTCTCATCCAATCTTTAGTAAGAGGTGATTATCCGAAAGTTATATTTATGCATTTCGTTTATGATTAGCTCTAGTCTTTATTTCTTCATAATGTCTTCTCATCATATTGTTGTCTTTATTTTAACCATGAATAGCTAAATCTCTTAGTTGGCAAAATCAAGAGGAACCTCTACTTGGGTATACCATTTTAACTCATTCTCCTCCCCTCTTTCAGAGTTTAATGGTTTGGTTTGACTGAGTTGAGGGTGGATAAGTTGGTGAGTCTTTGATATTCTGTAGGCCTAGTCACGGTTTATGTTTGGATACTCACCAATCTTATCCCTAGCTTCCCACGAATCAATCGTTCATTCATGCTCTATTGGAGGAGGGTTTCGAGTTGAGACGGTATTCCTATTGGAGTGACCTCTTGGATTTGTCAACATTTGTTTCTCATTTTACTAGCATCAAAACAACTTCACCAAACAACTTCCAACAATCAAAGATTTTACACTTTCTTTCTTCCAAAATCACCTTCCCCTCGGTTTACTTTCTTCCCCGTGGAAACGACCTTGGAATACCACCAAGTAAAACACGATTCGTGAAAGTCTCCTTGCGCTTGGGGAGCACTTTTGTTCACACATACTCACATTTGACATTTCATTCATCCACCATTCCATTGCCCTTTCTTTTGACAACATCCCTAGGAGAGTGACACTCCCTTTTATTCATATACTATACATGCTAAAAGGTGATGTTTAGAGGTTAGGAAACAACAAGGAATTTTGTCAAACATTTTTGGCGCCATTGCCGGGGACTGCAAAAGTCAAACCAAGAAGGTGAGTTCCGGACGACGGAGGTAAGTCCCATGATCTTCATCATGGGTTGAGGTACGTTATTCTGTGTACATAATCTTGTTTGTGTATAATTTGTTTGTATATATTTTGTTTTATGTGGAGGCGGAATGACCAAAACTGACTTGTTAGACAAAACTTGGCCCTTACCATGAATATTGACCAAGAACAAACCGAGGATGCAGGTGATAATTTTGACAATATAGGTACAAATCCAAATGTCCAAAGGGGTGGGGGACCACAAGAACCCCAAATACCAAGTCCGACAATGAATTTTCCCCCTCCCGTGAATGAGGGGAATAATTTTAAATGGATCCCCCGGTGAGGTCAATAGGGATTTCCTACAACCAACATGAAGCACCACCCCATCATTCATCCTCCTTGTGGTCCAAGCTCATCTTTTCATAGTTAAGTCAGGGATGTTGCAACTAATTCCCACGTTCAACTGACTTGAAACTCAGAGCCCCTATTCACACATAAGGGATTTCAAGGAAATAGTTGCAACCTTCCTCCCCAATCATAGGATGGAAGAGATAGCTAGAATGAAATTGTTTCCCTTTTCCCTAAAAGACAAGGCAAAAACGTGGCTTATTTCCTTAAGGCCTCGAACCATCACATCGTGGAGCCAAATGATTTCTGAGTTTTTGAACAAATTCTTTTCGGTGCATAAAACCACCACCCTAAAAAAGCAAATTCAAAACTTTTCGAAAAAGCCCAATGAGTAAATCTATCAATGTTGGGAGAGGTACAAGGAATTGCTACAATCCCTTCCATATCATGTCTTTGAACCATGGCAATTGGTGAGTTTCTTTTATGAAGGAATCACACCGGGCCATGACAGTTCATTGACATAATGTGTAATGGGGAGTTTTTGAACAAAGACCCTGATGAGGCCTTAGATTACTTTGATACATTGGCACAAAATGCACAAACATGGGACATTACAGATCCCACCGATGTACCAAGGTCTTCTCCTCAAAAGAGTGGCCAAACTCAAGGGGGAGGGATTTATGATTTGAGAGACCGTGAAGACTTGTTTTCAAAAATTGCTAAATTGTCAAGAAAAGTTGAGAGTCTTGAAGTCAATAAGAGACACGAGGTGTCTAATGTGTCACGAACTGAGGAGGGTTGTTCAATTTGTAAATGTATGGAGCATTCCCTATCGGATTGCCCAAACATTTCAACCCTTAAAGAAGTGTACCATGAACAAGTCCATGCCTTCAACCAAACGAGGCAATCATTTTCTCCCAATTCGAATACTTACAATCCGGGTTGGAGTAATCACCCAAATTTTAGTTGGAGAAATGAAAACCCCATTCCTCATGGTTCAAGTGCATATGCATCTCCCATGCCTCCCAAGCAAAACCAATACCATGGCCAAGGGCAAGCATCTAGCTCTCAATACCCCCAGACCAATCCACAAGGGTATTCATCAAACCCACCACCATAGATTTTTCACCAAATCCACCTCCACAAAGTTTTTCTCAAGGACCGTCCAATCCATCCACATACCAAACTCCTCACAAAAGGAATTTGGAGGATATGACTCATTCCTTCATTCAAAGCCAAACCGCCATCCATAACCAAAATGCCACTGCCATCAATGATGTAAGAGCCCAACTTACAAAGTTGACAAACTCCATAGGGGCATCTCAACAAGAAAAGGGGAAGTTCTCCGCTCAACCACAAGAGAACCCTAGGGGTTAACACCTTGTTGAGTCATCGGAACCTTTAAGAGAGAGTTGCGAGCAACTCAAAGCTGTCACCACCCTCCGCAGTGGCAAAGAAATTGACAAAACTATTTTGCCAACGGTCTCACCCAAGACCACATTGCCAAAAGAAAAAGATATCTTGGGTGACGCCGACAAGAGTGAAGAGAAAGAAAGAGAGGTTGTTGAGAAAGAAAAATTAATTGATGATTGTGTGTTTATTCCTCCCATGCCGCCCCTTTACCAAGTCGTTTGAAGCCACCTGTCAAGGTGGCTAATTATGCTGATATTTTGGAAATGTTTAAGCAGGTGAAGATTAACATTCCACTCCTCGACGCCATCAAGCAAATTCCATCATGTGCTAAGATTTTGAAGGACTTATGCACGGTGAAGAGAAAATTGAATGTCCACAAGAAAGCATTCCTCACCGAGCAAGTGAGCTCAATATTGAGGACCAACACTCCTTCCAAATTCAAAGACCCCGGTTGTCCAACCATAGCCATCACCATTGGAAATTGTCGAGTGGAGCAAGCACTCCTCGATTTGGGGGCAAGTGTGAATCTTCTCCCCTACTCGGTGTACCAACAGTTGCAGCTTGAGGAGTTGAAGCCCACCTCAATCACGCTTCAATTGGCGGATCATAGTATCCGTACACCAAGGGGAGTAGTTGAGGATGTCTTAGTTCAAATTGATAAATTTTACTTCCCTTTCGATTTCATTGTGCTTGATACACACCCTGCTGCAAACCTTAGCTCCCAAATTCCTGTAATACTTGGAAGACCCTTCCTTGCTACATCTAATGCCGTGATAAATTACAGGAACGGTCTAATGAAGTTGGCATTTGGGAATATGACAATGGAGCACAATGTATTCAACTTGGCAAAGCAATCGGGTGATGATGAGGAAGTAAGTGAGGTCAATAGAATCGACACTTTGGTTGAGGAGCACTTGGAGCTGGAGGGGATATTGAAATTCAAGGAAGAAGGAATTGTGGATCTTGAGAATTATGATGAGCAAGAGGAGGTAGAAGATTTGAAAGGGATGGAAAGGTGGATCCCTACATTCGAAGAGTTACCCCATCGAGAAAAGAAAATTTTTCTGTCGGATGAACAAAAGCCCAACTTGGAGTTGAAGCCCTTGCCCTCCCATTTGAAGTACGCCTATCTTGGGGAAGGTGAAACATTTTGGTGGTCATTAGCTCTACATTGAACATGGAACAAGAAAAAGAACTCTTGGAGGTATTGAGAAAACATAAAGGAGCAATTGGGTGGACCATTGCGGATATCAAGGGGATAAGCCCTCTCATTTGCACCCACCGCATATATCTTGAGGAGGATTCCAAACCTTCCCGACAACCACAAAGACAGTTGAATCCCATCATGAAGGAGGTGGTGAGGGATGAGGTTCTGAAACTACTTGATGTGGGGTCATTTTTTTAATTATTGATAGTAAGTGGGTTAGCCCCACGCAAGTAGTACCTAAGAAATCCAGAGTTACGGTGGTTGAGAATGATGAGAATGAGCTTATACCTACAAGAGTAATCACCGGATGGAGGGTGTGCATTGATTACCAAAAGTTGAACGCTTGCACAAGAAAAGACCACTTCCCATTGTCATTCCTCGATCAAGTTCTAGAACGAGTAGCGGGCCATCTATTCTACTATTTTTTAGATGGATACTCCAGCTACAATCAAATTGAGATTGCTTTGGAGGATCAAGAGAAGACCACTTTCATATGCCCCTATGGTACCTTTGCCTACCGCCGCATGCCATTTGGACTGTGCAATGCTCCGGGGACTTTTCAACGTTGTATGACAGGAATTTTCAGTGACATGGTGGAAAAGATAGTGGAGGTCTTTATGGATGAATTTTTGGTGTTTGGGGATTCATTCGAGGGATGTTTGGCAAACTTGGAGAAAGTTCTAACAAGATGTGAGGAGAAGAATCTAGTCTTGAATTGGGAAAAGTGTCACTTTATGGTGACAGAAGGAATTGTGCTTGGCCATATAGTTTCGGCAAGGGGTATTGAAGTCGATAAATCCAAGGTGGAGGCCATCTCCAACCTCCCCACGCCAAGAGCCATCAAAGGCATCCGGTCATTTTTGGGCCATGTAGGTTTTTATCGTCGATTCATAAAGAATTTCAGTGCATTGGCCTGACCCTTGACCAACCTATTGTCTAAGGAGGTCCCATTTGAGTGGTCGAATGATTGTGAGGCATCCTTTAAAAAACTTAAAAGCATGCTAGTCACACCTCCGATCATGCGACCACCCAATTGAGATCTACCTTTTGAGCTCATGTGCGACGCGAGTGATTACGCGGTCGGCGCAGTGCTCGGTCAGAGGGAAGAAAATAGACCATATGTGATACACTATGCTAGCAAAACACTTAATGAGGCTCAGATGAATTACACTACCACCGAGAAAGAATTGCTAGTAGTAGTGTTTGCCTTAGATAAATTCCGTTCTTACATCATTGGTTCGCCTATTGTTGTCTTTACTGATCACTCTGCTTTAAAGTATTTGTTGTCTAAGCAGGATGCAAAACTGAGACTCATTAGGTGGATACTCCTCCTACAAGAATTCGACTTGACGATCAAGGACAAGAAAGGAGTTGAGAACGTGGTGGCGGATCATTTATCCCGGCTTGTGGTGCAAGAGGCCGATGAGCACATTCCTATCCCTGACTTTTTCCCTAACGAGCATTTGCTTTCAATTCATTCTGTATGTCCTTGGTATGCTGATATATGTAACTATCTTGCAACAGGATAGATACCACCGCAATGGAGCCCAGAAGATCGAAGATGATTTATGGCAGATGTGAAGTACTTTTACTTCGACAACCCGTATTTGTTCAAGTACTGCCCTGACCAAATCATGAGGAGATGCGTACCTGAAAATGAACAGCGGGACGTCCTTGCATTTTGCCATTCACAAGCTTGCGGTGGACATTTCTAGCGAAAAAGACTTCGGCCAAAATTCTTCAATCAGGTTTTTACTGGCCCTCTCTTATCAAAGATTGTGTTTCATTTTGTAAGGGATGCGACAAATGCCAACGGTTGGGTAGTGTGACCCAAAGAAACATGATGCCCCTTTCACCAATACTTGTCATAGAAATATTCGACTGTTGGGGCATCGACTTCATGGGTCCTTTCCTTATGTCATTTGGTTATTTGTACATCCTCCTGGCAGTGGACTATGTGTCCAAATGGGTGGAGGCTATCCCGACCAAGACTAATGACCACTAGGTCGTAGTCAAGTTTCTCAAGGAGAACATCTTTTTGAGGTTTGGGATGCCTTGTTCAATAATAAGTGATGGTGGATCACATTTCTGTAATAGGTCATTTGCATCTCTAATGTTCAAATATGGTGTCACTCACAAAGTATCCACTGCCTATCACCCACAAACAAATGGCCAAGCCGAGCTAGCCAATAGGGAGATCAAAAACATTCTAGAAAAAATGGTTAACCCAAACAGGAAGGATTGGTCCGATAGATTGACCGATGCCCTCTGGGCATACCGCACTGCCTTTAAAACTATTTTGGGCATGTCTCCCTACCGGCTTGTCTATGGAAAGGCTTGCCACCTGCCAGTCGAAATGGAACACAAGGCCTATTGGGCCATTAAGACTTTAAATTTTAATTTGAGAATGGCTGGTGATTGTAGGAAGTTAGAGCTGAATGAGTTGGAAGAGATTCGACGAGATGCGTATGAGAGCTCCAAAATCTCAAAAGAAAGGGCCAAAATCTTTCATGATAACTCCATCGTGAGGAAATCATTTGAGCCCAGGCAAAAAGTACTCTTATACAATTCTCGCCTCTCCATTTTCCAAGGCAAACTCCGATCCCGTTGGGATGACCCCTATCTTGTCAAGGTGGCCTACCCCAATGGAGCTGTGGATGTCCAAAACCCCGAAAATGGCCAAAAACTTAAGCCATTTTTTGGGGGCTTTGAAGAACAAGTGGTGGAGGAGAATTTAATGGATCCAGTATACCCGGAAGTTGTGGAGGAATAATTTGTTTTTTTTTTTTCTGTTTTTCAATGTACAGGCTTTTATTTACTTACTTTATTTTTATTCCATGTTAATTATGTTCTTTTGTCATATAGTTTTGTTCTTCTTAGTCGCAGATATTGGTGTTTTTGTCAAAGCTCAAGTGCGAGGTGTTCTCTAACCCTACTAATCTTTTTACTGTCCGTCATTGAATATCATATCTTTTTTGTTTCATTGAGGACAATGCATGAATCAAGTTGGGGTGTGAGGTTGCACTATTTTCATCTTACACCAATGTTTATGGGAATATTCTGCGCGGATATGCGCCTGCTGACACTCGCGTTTGTCAACACTTAAAATAAATAAATAAAAAAATCGAGTGAGAATATTCCGCGCGTATATGCGGCTGCCGACACTCGAAAAAATAAAAAATTAATAAAAATAAAAAATGGGATGCCTTTATAAGGCTTTCAAATTTTTCTTTTTTCTCCCATCCACCGATGATTGGTCTCCCCTTTTCTTCCCTTTTTCTTCTCTTTTTTTTTCTTCCTCTTTTCTTCTTCTTCTTCTTCTTCTTCTTCTTCTTCTTCTTCGTCGTCGTTCTCTCTGTTCTTTGTAAAAACAACCCACCCCCTGCAAATCCATGACCATATACGCCGACGACCCAGTCCTTTGTTTAATAATTTGCCTTATATGTTTGTATTTGTTCATGGGTGCTCTTTTTCTACTTGCACTTAGGGTGAGGGGTTTCCAGCCTAACCCAAATCTCCCTCAAGTTGATTAATTGTTGTGTTTGTTTGTTGTTTTCGGCAGCTAAACAGATCTTTACACCCACCGCCTTTCCCTCTTTCTTCGTCTTCTTCTTCTTATTATTTCTGTTGTGCTATTCTTATAACACGACCCAACTCCCAACAGTCCCATGACCATATTCCCCGAAGACCCAGTCGTTTGTCTCATGATTGTCATTTGTTTACTCTATTTGTACATGGCTCTTCTTCTTTTGTCCACATTTAAAATCAAGGGTTTTCGTCCTAGCGAAAATCCAGATCTGCGTAGAGAAGATTAATTTGTGTATTTTCTTTGTAGGTTTCGACAGTTGAACAGATCTCTACCCTACAACTTGATCTCCAAACTCCACACACTGGTAAATTCGAAACATTGGGGACAATGTTCGGTTTAGGTTGGGGGGTGTGATCTACGATTCTAGTTTGTTATAGTTTCGTATTTTTAAAAAAAATTGTTATGATTGCGTATTTTTAGAGTATTTTTTGCTTATATTTCATGATCACATCAAATGCAGCTTCAATCGTCTTTGTGACTGGCAGACGTTAAAGAACCAGATAGTGAGTCTTAAAGCATAGAAAGCATGGATGTTAAAATTTTTTGGTTTAGTTTGGGAGTCTTGCGCACATTTCCATCTGATGTGCATGCTGTGATCATGAGAAAAGCAAGAGTAGTCAGAAAAATTGAAATCCGAGAAGCACAAGCAAAACCATTGTGTGGCAGAAGTACTTTTGCTAAACGTCGTCGTGCCAAATGGCTGGGTGCTTGTAAACAATGTGGCAGGTGTTTTCACATGAAAAAATATAATCAGTGTTCTGAACCAATTTTGGGTCGTGCAACTGATCGATTAAACTGGATAGTGTATGGGCAGAGTAAGGATTTTTTTGACACACCATCTTATACCAGTCCGGGACTTACACTTTATGTGCGACAAGAAGTGGGAAGGGTCACTAATAATGACATAGACACAAGTGATGACTCGGATTAAATTTTGACTAATAATGACAAAGCTGTGGAAAAATGTGTTTTGGGAATGAAGGTTAATGGTCCAAATTTTTTTTTGTGTAAATATTTTTTTTATGTACAAAGTCTTTTTGTTGAAATAAAGATGTGGGCCGAGTAAAATTGTCCTAAAATGCCAACCTGTAGCGTGGGTAGGGACTTATCCTGAGACGCCATAGTTTTCCAAGTTCAATGTGTGCATTTAGTTTTTTTTTCAATTTTCATAGATAAATGTGTATGTAAATAACTTTGATTTTTATTCGAGTAAAAAAAAAAGAGCCTCATTTCCTTGAAAAATGGTATTTTCTCTATGCTTAAATGTCAAATGTACATTGGTATTTGTTAATCTTAAGGTACAGAATGACCAGACTCGAAAATAGAATTATAATATAACTGACATTTTTTGAAAACCTGACATAACCAGTGGAGATAACGAAGAATACCATGGTAAGTTTTGAGCCTTGCGATGCTTTCTGAGAGACAATCAACATTTACTCAAGTAAGCTCTTTCACTTTCAATTGTTGAATAATCTCATTAAACTTGCTTTGATTAAATGCAACTAAAGTAATCTATTGACATATCCCACAGGGAACCTTTGCATGCGACCATACATAGGCACATACTTGAGAAAGAATTTTAGGTCATCTTTGAGTTGATTTTGAGCCTTAGTCATTGCTTCTATGAAATTATATCCCTAGTTAGCCATGTTTGAGCCTTTAATGAATGGTTTCTTTTTTCGAAAAAATCCATATGATAACTGAGCCACAAGAAAATACACTTAACATACCTTGCTATCCAATTTTTTTGCACCCTCTTATAAATCGGTATGATATAGAAAGGCAAGAAAAACAGAAAAGAAGATGGTGGCTACTGTTCAATGAAGAATCGGTGGAAACAACCGAGAAAGAAAGAAAAAAAAAACAGGGAATTGCCAAGAAAGTGAAAAATGAGAAAAATGAAAGAAAGAAATACCATTTCTAGGCAAAAGATCGAAAAGCAAGAGAAAGGTGTGCTACACTACATTAAAAAGGGGATAACTTTTGAATACCATTGACGTCATTTCGTTAGCCACTGATCTTTGGCCACATTACAACCTATACAAAGTCCTAATTGATCTCAAGTCTGATGCATGTGTGTGTTGTCGACCGAAAACTGGGGTATGTTAAATAGTATTTCTTTAATTGCATTGATATTCTTCCATGAGATTATGCCAAGAACATGATTAGTCTACTTTCTTAAGACTTTCACTCTCTTTCTAACTGTGCATGTGATTCTTCGATTGACCATCCTCTGATCACATGCCCTTTGAGAGACAAGTCACTATAATCGGAGTGAATTTTTTCCTGAGAGCATTCTAAAAGAGGTTTGAGAAATCAAAGCTATCCATGGAAGGTGATAAAGTGGAATGTTTGTTATATAACAATTCTTGCTACTAGAATGATCATTCCTACTACACAGGGAATTCCAAATACCAATGTAACAAGTGTTTATTTTTGTATAGAGTACGTACCAATGACAAAGAAGTGTTCCGGAAACAATTGAAATTAAGGGATGTGTGTCCCAACGATTCTGTTGTTGACTCATTCTGACAAGAAATCTTACATATACACATCTTTTTAATTGGAGTTTGTAGGTAGCTTCACTAGAAACCTTCACGAGACAAAACTCGTCCACTGGGGATCACCTAGGGGTTTAACAGCTTGTTGCATATGCTAAATGCAATCGTGTTATCTACGAAAGTGATTTTATTTGGTTATGTTGTTATTTATTACTAGGGACTAGTAATATTTAGGTTGGGGGGGTGTAATTAACCCTAATTAAGGCATAATTTAATAGGTAAATTGTGTTAGTTGAATAAAGTTAAACTAGTCAAAATAAATCAAATTAAGGTTAGTGTGTGAATAAATGATAACACATTAATTGTTGTTCTTTTCAGGGTTTTGTGCGTCAAAGCTACAAACTACTGGGGTGCCAATTATCAAAACTCAAAACAAAGGGGGATCAAAGAATTCAAGGCCACCAAACAAGACTTTCATGTAATTCAAGGCCACCTAATAAGATTTTCATGTAATTCAAGGCCACCTAACAAGACTTTCATGTAATTCAAAGCCACCTAACAAGACTTTCATCCTCCCTTGTTGCCTATAAATACCACCCCATAGGACTTGTAAAGCATTCATCTTTTGGTAGTGAAAAATCCTCCAAAAGTATTATTGCTTTCCTTAATGCTTATTGCTTTATTTAAGTATTGCTTTCTTTTATTGTATTATTACTTCCTTTTAATTTATTGTTTTCTTTTACTTTAAGTATTGCTTTCTTTTATTGTGTTATTGCTTTCTTTTACTTCCATTGCTTGAGCTTCCTTCTTCCCTTAGAGGAGTGAAACTCTTCCACTTTTCTAGAGCTTTACCAAAGCCGTGAAGGGTGGAACGTGATTCACTCATTCTTTGTTGAAGATCGGCTCCTTGTGTAAAGAGTTTTATCTTGTAACTCCTCTACTTGGAGGGATGAGCATCACTCACTTTTCTAGCTTTAACAAAGCCATGAAGAGTGAGTAGTTTCTCATCTAATCTTTAGTAAGAGGTGATTATCCGAAAGTTATATTTATGCATTTCATTTATGCTTAGCTCTAGTCTTTATTTCTTTATAATGTCTTCTCATCATATTGTTGTCTTTATTTTAACCATAAATAGCTAAATCTCTTAGTTTACAAATCCAAGAGGAACCTCCACTTAGGTATACCATTTCAACTCATTCTCCTCCCCTCTTTCAGAGTTCAATGGTTCGGTTTGACTGGGTTGAGGGTGGATAACTTGGTGAGTCTTTGATATTCCATAGGCCTAGTCACGGTTTATGCTTAGATACTCACCAATCTTATCCCTAGCTTCCCACGAATCAATCGTTCATTCATGCTCTATTGGAGGAGGGTTTCGAGTTGAGACGGTATTCCTATTGGAGTGACCTTTTGGATTTGTCAACATTTGTTTCTCATTTTACTAGCATCAAAACAACTTCACCAAACAACTTCCAACAATCAAAGATTTTACACTTTCTTTCTCCCAAAATCACCTTCCCCTCGGTTTACTTCCTTCCCCGTGGAAATGACCTTGGAATACCACCAAATAAAACACGATCCGTGAAAGTCTCCTTACTCTTGGAGAGCACTTTTGTTCACACATACTCATATTTGACATTTCATTCATCCACCATTCCGTTTCCCTTTCTTTTGACATCATCTCTAGGAGAGTGACACTCCCCTTTATTCATATACTATACATGCTAAAAAGTGATGTTTAGAGGTTAGGAAACAACAAAGAATTTTGTCAAGCAATAGGATGCCCAAGCAATCCATTTTTGTAAACCCCCACACTCTTATCTTTATATAGCAAGTAATTATTTTTGAAATGCTACTATAGGTGATGAGGTATGCATGAACCCTATAGATTTCAATAGTATGAATAAATACTAGGGAGGCAAATTTGTTTTTTTGAAATTTAATTTTTGAAGGTGTTTAAGGTTGATAAGGGTAACTAAGTAAAAATATTAATTTTTTTAGGTCAAAATAATATTATCATTGAACTTGGGAGATCCGAAAAACTTGGAATAGCTGTTTAGCACATATAGCGGTTCAGAGGAATAAAATAGTAATTTTAGTGTTTCGAGTGTAAATTTATTTTATTTTTGAGATAAATCATAAAACTAAATATTTTTTGGTTAAAATAACATTAAAAATGAATCCGAAACGTCGAAAAATCTTAGGGTAGTCATGTGGATTAAATTGAAGATTTTTAGTGGCAAATCCGTAATTTTGGAGAAAATCCAAACAGCCTGTGACAAGTAACTTCGGGACTGCTGTGTTTAAAACACTAATTTCAGCCCCTTTACTCCCATTCTTTTCACTCCACTCTCACCCCAAACCTCTTAGCACCCTAGGAGAAGATAGAGGAAAGGAGGAAAGGGAGAAATGAGGTTTCTAGAGCTTGTGTTTTGGTTTGGAACTTTGATTCAAGGTAGAGATTTCTTCTCATTCTCCTACATTGAGGCTAGGGCTTATGTATATATGTACTCTTTTGACTCTAAATTCAATATGTGTGTTATAAAATCGTTAATTCTTGCTATTCTTGCAATAAATGTCATGTTTTAAACAATGTGATGGTTGGGTAACCATTAAAGCTCTCTTTTTCATCTTCAAACCTTAGATTTTAAGAAAAATGAATTTTTCTCTCCATATTTCCTTTGTTCTTGATTTCCAAACTTTAGGCTTTCCATTAAACAATACAATGGTATTGATGTTGATCTCTTGTCTATTTTTTTACATGGTTCTATTGGATAACATACGAGAAATTTTGGGAATTATGAACTTTTGTTGAGAAATTGTTGATGATTGTATCTCATGGAGGTGTTTGGATGACCATGAGTGGCCATTCACTGGGTATCGTAGAGTGGGTAAATGTGTGTGGTTCTTACTCCGTGCAGGTTTGAACTTTTCCTACCACTCATAGTGGGGTTGGTGCCTTGCGAGAACCAAACCACTATTAGCTCACGGGTGCCGTGTCAGAGGATTAGTATACTATGCTTGGGTTGGATTCGTTATTGCCGGTGCATTGGTATGGAACAAAGCATCGGTAGGCGTCCTTCTCGAAGTTTGATATCCTTGCGAGGATTTGTGTCTGTGTGGGCCAGGATATTCTTTATGTGTTTATTCATGCGATTATCTTACATCAGACTTGAGATACATTGTGGTTATTGTTTATTGCGTTACCTTGAAAATTATTGTGGGAATGATTACTCTTTGGAATGGTTATTTATGGTGGGATTGACTTTACTCTTGTACTTAATTATTGTTAATGTATAAACTTGAGATATTTTTAAAAATATCATGTTTTCTTTCAAAATTTACGTATGCTATTTGTGAAATGAGACCGACCATTTTCTACGTCTTCCAAACCTTGTTAGAGTTTGGGAGGATTTTTCTACAGAGCTTAGTGCTCACCCCCTACCAATAATATTTTTTTTTTCAAACTTTGTGCTAGAGGAAGATCCTGGAGTTGACGAGCCGGGAAATTGGGAGGCTCCACCAGAGGAAAACCTAGATCCCTAGGTGGACGTCTAAAGCTATAGTTTATTTTTTGTACTAGACTAGGGAATTTATTTTTGATCATGTATAGTCTAGTATTTTGTTTATTTCGCTGCTAAGTTTAAATGTAATTCTTTTGGAATGTAATTGTCATAACTTGGCCTATTCTTTTGGGATGATATTGTGGATATTACATATGGTGAATGAAATTTTATTATTTGATGGATTTATTTAGTGCTCTCATGATGTGAATGGATTTAGATAGTAATGTCGTCCAAGGTGGATTTTGGGGCATTACAAATCGAACTCATATGGATTGTTTTAATGTTCACTTATAAATGGACCCAGTGTGGTCAATATTTATTCATAAATGGACCCGGTGTGGTCAATGTAGTATAATTGCACAGGTTGTGTTTTGGGTAGAGCTCCCCGTACAAAGGAGATTCTACCAAAATTTTGTTAAATTAAGGACCCCCGATTGTTGGGGTGTCACAATTTTATCAAGTCCAAATTAAATAAGAAATGGTTTTAACACATTCCCATACCCATTTTCTACATCCTAGATATACTAGGAGTGAGCTAATACGTGAGAATTCATCTCTATAATCCTACCCATTTAATATCATAACCCTAGGTTGAAAATAAACCTAGATAGGAAAGCGCCCTATCTCTTGTAGCGTAAGCCCACATAGTAGAAGTCCCAAGAACCCCAAATCAAGCATTCCAAGCTTTTGATCTAAATTTTCTTCTTTGAGATTTTGGAGAAAACACGATCTTTATTATGGTTGCGTAGAACAACTTTAACTCTTGGCTCGAAGCAATCCAACGGTTCGTAGATTAGAGAAATAAGATGAATAAGCTTAAAGAACTTCTTCTTTCCCTCGCTCTCTCTCTCTCTTTATATCAGAAATTGCAGGCCAAAGAATGGGGGAAAATCTAAAATTTTCCCCTTTAAATACTCCCTTTATGCTGCTGGCTCACAATGCACCATATGTCCCACTTTAATTGATCTAATTTTATTCTGAATCAATTAAATCTCGTCTTGCGTTAAGTTCAGTAAATTTTTATTGGACTAAATTTAAATTATTTCTTGGGATCCACATATAAAATTTGATCGTGTTTATTTTAGCCGCGTGACTTTTGATCGCATCGTAAAACGTAAAAAATTCAACTATCTCGGAGTTTAACAAAAATTGACTGAGTAGCCAGATTTCGCAGCACGAATCTAACAGTGAGATCCATTTCGTCATCTGAGTTCAAAAAAATTTTGGGCTTTCAACACGTATTGTAACTCCTAATTACTATTTTTCCCTTTTTAATTAAGTTTTACATTCTTCCCCCTAAAAGGAATTTCGTCCCCAAAATTACACACACATGCACATATAACAAAATACATGTGCATCAAGTCATGTACTACTCTATAACTACAAAAAATGTACCTCCATCCTCAAATAGGAACAGATAAGTAGCGCGAATAGTCTCCTCATGCTCCCATGTCGCCTCCTCCATACCACGGGGCTGCCACAACACCTTCACTAGCCTCATAGTCTTGCCACGCAAAATCTAATCTCGGTTATCCATGATACACACTGGTCCATCCTCGAAGGTCCCATCTGTACCTACACACCTCAATCCACCTAATATGTGTAGGATCTGGAGTGTACTTTCAGAGCATAGAGACTTGAAACACCGCGGAGCATAGAGACATGTAGGACCTAAACACTTGATTGTTGTGAATGCACAAAAAAGAGGAAAACTTAAAATTGATTTTTCAACAAATTTGGGAGGAAAGTTATGATACCATGCTTGCAATGGATGAATTGCGCATATCTTGTTTGCTGATATGTTGCATTTCTTACTTAACCTGCAGTACATATAATGCAGGCAAAGATTCTACTAACGTCCAAGACAAATGGCTAGATGGAATATATGTTCACAATCCTAGATGGAATTGGACACACCAACACTATGATTGTAGTGTAATATTCTAGTATAGTATGTCTTGACTGTAGGAGACTGTTTGATATCTCAGATTATTACGCTAGTACACTTTGTGTATTGAACAGACCTATGTTGAGGTTATTATCTTTTATTAATTCAATAAGATAATAAATACCTAATAATTATTATGGTTGCTTATGCTTTTAATCCCGAGATATTTAATTGCCACGTGCATATAATGATTGTCATTTTAATTCATCAAAGAGTGAGATTCATATTGATTCAATAAAATCGGTGAATTGGGAGATGATGCTATTTATATGGTGGAAATTAATTATTAAAGGAAACTACGTCATGATATTTAAATGAGTTGATGATGTCCTCTTAAGGAGTTCATAAGTTTTGTTCATACCAAAACTTACAAGTGGATTTAATTATTTGACATGACAAATAAGTTGAGTGGTAAGGTATTGTTAGTAATTTATTTAATTGATGGACATCTGTAATCTTAAATTTGGGGATATTATTAAGCATATAATAATAAAGAGCTCAAATATAATTTTGAGTTAAGGCTCAGGAGATTAATAATAAATTTTTAGTGGACTAACTTGTTATTAATGGGCTATAGAATGTTTGTTCTGGGTTGAACGTAGGAATCCTATGCCCATTGGAATCCCGGTCCTTATTTCTCCCTAGAATTTTTTTCATAGCTTATATATAGAAATATGGGCTCTCTAAATCAGCATCAATTCATTATTCACATTTTTTAGAGAGGCTAAGAGAGAGAGTAGAAGTTCGGAGGTCCTTGCAACCCACACTACATCCGAATTTTTGGCATTAGGGGTTATACGAAAAAAGACCGTGAGGTTTATCGAGTTGCTTTCTATGTCTGTCTTAAGTTTTTACGTTTGTGCTGAGACGAGATCAATCCAGAGTGATCTCGAAGGTAATCCCTAATTTTGCATTGTAGGGTTTTAAAGAAATTTTTTTTGTATTCAATACATACGCGCTGTCAATGATTATTAGAATTTTTGTTCCAATGTATTGCTTTCTTTTTGGAGTCGTGGCTCACTTATGGTTATTATATATGTTGCTCGTGAAGCTTAACATGACACTTGGGCAAATGAAGTTGTTGCTCAAGCTATGAAAACTAATTTCATCTTCTGGCAAGTTTGTGTTAAGCTTTTGGTTCTGAAATGCAGTTATTTCTTTTCATTTCTAAGTTAGGTTGTTTAGTATCTCATTTATTACTTGCTATTAGTAAGGACACTCATTGTTTTTTAACCATAGTTTAGCTTTGGTTATGGTGTTGTATGGTTACAAGGGAAGAGCCACAGGGGGACAAGGGTGGGCACTCCCCCTCCCCCCCACTTTTGAACCACGTTTGATGAGGACCCAAGAAGTTACTTAATACATTCTATTTTCCCCACATAAATTTTTGAAAATTTCAATAAAGATTTTAGTCTTTTCTTTTTTCAATAAATTAGTGGTACACTAACCCTCTAAAATAAATATTTTATTTTTGAATTGAGTACATCAGATGTAACTATTCTAATCTATTTGTATATTGACCAAAAGACAATATTTTTCTTTATCAAACACAATGTTTGCTATTTTTTAGGAAGAATTTTTAGTTTTTATTTACCATTTTTTTAGTATTAATAGTCTATAATCCAATAAAATATGATTATATATAAAAGATAAAAGGTTGTAACAAAAAAGATTTCAAGCTATTTCGAATAGAGAATTTCTCTATATGATCGATATTGCTCTTAACTAAGTTTTGTAACTAATTGAAAAATGATTTTATTAAGGACTTGTGATTGTGCACATTGCTAAAAAATTAATGAAAAGTGGGTTGTGGGCTGGGCCTTGATTTTTTTAATTATAAGGCCTATGTTCAACAAACGGGAAGCAAAGTTTCCATGTCTTCCTCTTCGACTAGGGCATCGTCTTTGACTAGGTCAGTTTTACATAGAGAAGAGGGGAAGAAAATAGATGAAAATGGGCAAAGCAAATGGAGCTTCAAAGGGGATAATGAAGTAGACAATCTTCTCTTTCTGCCTAAGAGTTATTTTATTACGATTGTCGAGGGATGCAATGAATTAGCCGAGCTTATAGAGATGTTCAGAAAAGATATGGCTATAGTTGATGGGAGAAGAAATGACACAAAAGATATGACATTGAAGATCGAATGATGATGTTGGAGGTTTGGGAAGCATGTGGTGATGGTCATCTAGCACTCGATCAAAGTGGGGACAACAAAAGTAGCCCTACTAACTTGCTACTCCATTATGATATTGGTGAAGGGCTTGGAGGTCAATCTGGTGGAATTTTGTGTGAATTGGCTAAGTTGTTTGACTGAGGATTGAGTTCAGATAAACGAGGTGGGGAAAACATGGGAGAAACACACCAGAAGGATGATTGAGCTAATGAGATGATTGTACGCATCCCTATCTGCAACTTGCTAGAATATGGTAAGCCCAAATCCACTTCACTTCCAAAAAGAAGCAATCCTTCTTCTCGTGCTTTGGTGTCTTCTGAGGGGAGAAGGGAATACTGTTGTTGGGAATGTTCTATTTTAGGCTATTTTGGTCTCTTCTAGGGGAGGGAGACGATGGTCTTGGGTTAATTTATTCTCCAATGTTTGGGTCTCATTTGGGGAGAGTGGATAATATTGGGAATATGGAGGTAGAAGGTTCTCTATATGATCAATATTGCTCTTAACTAAGTTTTGTAACTAATTGAAAAATGATTTTATTAAGGACTTGTGATTGTGCACATTGCTAAAAAATTAATGAAAAGTGGGTTGTGGGCTGGGCCTTGAGTTTTTTAATGATAAGGCCCATGTTCAACAAACGGGAAAACAAAGTTTACATGTCCTCCTCTTCAACTAGGGCATCGTCTTTGACTAGGTCAGTTTTACATAGAGAAGAGGGGAAGAAAATAGATGAAAATGGGCAAGGCAAATGGAGCTTCAAAGGGGATAATGAAGTAGACAATCTTCTCATTCTTCCTAAGTGTTATTTTATTACGATTGTCGAGGGACGCAATGAATTAGCCGAGCTTACAGAGATGTTCAAAAAAGATATGGCTATAGTTGATGGGAGAAGAAATGACACAAAAGATATGAAATTGAAGATCGAATTATGATGTTGGAGGTTTGGGAAGCATGTGGTGAAGGTCATCTAGCATTGGATCAAAGTGGGGACAACAAAAGTAGCCCTACTAACTTGCTACTCCATTGCGATATTGGTGAAGGGCATGGAGGTCAATCTGATGGAATTTTGTGTGAATTGGCTAAGTTGTTTGACTGAGGATTGAGTTTAAATGAATGAGGTGGGGAAAACATGGGAGAAACACGCCAGAAGGATGACTGAGCTAATGAGATGATTGTACGCACCCCTATCTGCAACTTGCTAGAATATGGTAAGCCCAAATCCACTTCACTTCCAAAAAGATGCAATCCTTCTTCTTGTGCTTTGGCGTCTTCTGAGGGGAGAAGGGAATACTGTTGGTGGGAAGGTTCTATTTTAGGCTATTTTGGTCTCTTCTAGGGGAGGGAGACGATGGTCTTGGGTTAATTTATTCTCCAATGTTTGGGTCTCATTTGGGGAGAGTGGATAATATTGGGAATATGGAGGTAGAAGGTATAGTTGGTGAATTGACTTTGTCTAGGAGGGATGGGCTACTTCTGATCAAGTGGATTCTATGGACTCAAATAGGGTGTCAAGTTTTGTCCTTGTAGGGGAAAAACACATTAGTCACAGTGAACCATTTTTTAGGTCTAATAATAGAATACCTACAATTAATCTTGATCCTGGAAAATCCACAGTTGTGTCCTCTAGAGCCATTGTTTGTTATGAGTGAGGTAGAAGTGGGGTGACTCAGAGAGAGAATATGGAACTCTGAATATTTTGATGATTTTGTATTTGATGAAGAGAAATGGGTTATTATAAAGTGTTTCTTGAAAAAATTGAATTGTCCCTAGTGCAGAGAAAGAAGAAAAATAAAAAAGGGAGATGGGAGGAGTGTAAGGAAAAAAAAAGGATTTAAAGAGTTAAAAAATTTATGATCATGGACTAATTATGATGGAGGGAGCCTTAGACGGGTAGGGGAGGAAGTATTAGTTTGTTATGAAGATTGTTAGTTCAAATATTAGAAGGCTAGGGTCTTGGAGGAAAATAATTGTCATTAATGATTTTCTAAAGAATGTAGGGCCTGATATTGTCATTATACATGAGTCAAAGTTGGAAGACATTGATAGACGAATAATGAAAAGTGTATAAGGGTCAAGGTTTAGTTTGGTGTTTATTCCTTATGAAGGGAGAGGGGGTGGGATTGTCATTATTTGGGATGCAATGGTGGTTGTGGTGGAGATTTCAATTGAGGGTGAATTTACAATTTCGGTGAAAATAAGACATACGAACGAGAATGAGTGGTGGTTGACTAGAGTATTTGGACCTAATAAACCTAGATGTAGAATGATATTAAGGGACGAGTTAGTGGGGTTGGTAGGGGTGCGTAGTCCTAGATGGAGTGTTAGGGGGGGATTTCAATGTCATTAGGTATTATGGGGAGAAATTAAATGGAAGAAAGGTGACAAAAAGTATGAGGGATTTTGATTTGTTTATTAGGGAGTCGGAACTTAGAGATCCTCCAATGGTAAATGGGATGTTCACATGGTCCAATTTTTGAAGTGGGGTGGTTTGTAAAAGATTGGATAGGTTTTTGTATTCGGGTGGATGGGAGGATTGTTTTACATGGACTAGACAAATGGCTTTGACTAGAGTTGTTTTGGATAATTGTCCAATTATTGTTGATGATTCTAAGGTGAAATGGGATCCTTGTCCATTCAGATTTGAAAATATGTGGGTAAATCATAAAGGTTTTAGGGATAAGCTTAGAGAGTGGTGGTCGGAGGATGGTGTCCAAGGATAGGAAGGTTACAAGTTCATTAAAAAATTAGATTTTACTAAGCATAAGTTGAAGGTATGGAAAAATGATGAATTTGGGGATGTTAAGGAGGCAAAAAGGATGATTTGGATAGGATTGTTTATATTGACAATAGAGAAAAAGGAGTTGTGGTTGATGAATTGAGAAAGGAAAGGAGAGATTTGAGGAATGAACTTGAGAAGGTGGTTTTTAAAGAAGAAATAAGTATGGGGTAGAAGTCTAGGGTCAAGTGGGTTAATTAAGGTGATAATAATTCCAAATTTTTTCATAAGGTGGCCAATGAAAATAGGTTGAGGAAAACTATACAAAAACTTGAAACAGATGATGAGAGGATTATTGAGGATGAGAAGTTGATTGAAAAAGAGATGATTGATTTCTTTGCCAAGTTATATTCGGCTGATGACAGACTTAGACCTTCCTTAAGTGTGCTTGAGTGGCATCCTATAAATGAAGGAATGCCTAGGTGGTTGGAGAAGCCTTTTGAAATTGAGGAAGTTAAGAAAGATGTAGTAGAGATAAAGCTCCAGTGCCAGATGAATTTACTATGGCAGTGTATCAAGTGTGTTGGGAGGAGTTGAAAGAGGATTTGATGAAAGGTTTTGAAGAATTTTTCGTAATGGGGTGGTTAATTCAGTTACTAATGCAACATTTATTTGTTTGATCTTGAAGAAAGATAGTTCATTGAAGTTGAAGGATTTTAGGCCTATAAGTTTAGTAACTAATTTGTATAAGATTATAGCTAAGGTTCTTGCGGGTAGGTTAAGGGAGTGTTTGAGTGGGACTATTTATAGGAATCAAGGGGCATTTGTTAAAGAAGAGAAATTTTGGATGTGGCTTTAGTAGTTAATGAGGCAGTGGAAGATTATATAATTTAGGGAAAGGAATGAATTGTGTAGAAGATTTAATTTGAAAAAGCATATGACCATGTAGATTTGAATATTTTGGACTTTGTTATGGAAGATAAAGGATTTGGAGATAAAGGGAGGAGATGGATTAAAGGATGTCTAGAGTCAACTAATTTTTCAGTTATGTTGAATGGAAAACCCAGGGGAAGTTTAGAGCATACAAGGGAATTAGACAAGGTGATTCATTGCCTCCTTTTTTATTAACTCTAGTGGTTGATGGCTTAAGTAGGTTAATCGAAAAAGCAGAGATGTGTGATTTGGCGGAAGGTTTTATGGTCGGTAGGGAAGAAATTTTGTGTCCCATTTGCAATTTGCAGATGACACAATTTTCTTTTCATCAGGAAATGAGGTGAAACTTAGGAATTTGAAGAATATTGTTGATGTATTTGAGTTGATTCAAGTTTTAAAATAAACAAGGAAAAATTAAAATTGTGGGGTTAATTCTATTCAAGAAAAGATTGAGAGAATGGCTCGGGACTTAGGATGTAGGGTGGGTGAATGGCCGTTAAGATATTTAGGTTTTCCATTAGGCGGTAATCCATTATCTAGCACATTTTGGGATCCTGTGGTTGAGAAAGTTGGGAAAATGATAGATGGGTGTAAAAAAACATTTATTTATAGGGGGTAAGTTAATATTAGTACATTTTTGTGTTGGCTAGTATTCTCATTAATTTTTTATGTCTATTCAAAATGCCTAGCTTGGTGGCAAGAGAGGGTTGAGGGGATAATGAGGGATTTTTTATGGAAAGGAAGTGGAGAGAGGAAAAAAGATCACTTGATTAGATGGAAGGTGGCTAAGAAGCATAGACACAGGCATGAGACACAGATACGGTGCGACATGGACACACAGACACGACATTTTCCAAAAGAATAGGATACAGACATGTTGGGGATATGCTAAAAAAAAAATATTTTATATATAATATTATATAATTTATCATAAATATAGTGATAATGATAAGCAATTCATAAAAGATTTAGTATTTTATGATAAGTAAATCTTATATGTAGTCATCTATATGAATTTTTAGACTAAAACATTATCAAAATAGTCAATAATTGTCAAATTTTGTTTGTAGACAATGTTTACATGACATTTAATTTAAATAATTGCTCTAATTTTCTCAATTGCTCTTTTTTTTTTAAAAAAAAATAATTTATACATCTTTTATTTTTATTAATATATTTGGAATACAATTTTAACATGTCTAGTGTAAGTAATTATATGTTCACAAAATTTTAAACTTTATTAATCACATTTCAACACATGTTTATTATTTAGCAGTAGAAATGTTCTAAAGAAGTGTTGAACTCATGCTCAAAATTAAAATTTTATCATTTAATTATAGATACAGATAAAAGAGTACCAGAGACGTGTCAGAAAAGTGTCAGTGTTCCACATGTATCCGACATGGATACGTCACCTTATCGAAATTGTCCGTGCTTCATAGGGAGGTGGTGTCTAGACCTAAGTTGAAGAGGGGTCTAACTGTGGGTAATTTGCTAAAAAAGAATGTGGCTTTAGTGGGCAAATGGTTGTGGAGATTTCCTATGGAGCAAGATTTACTATAGCATGCGGTTAGTAGGAGTAAATATGGATTACATGCTAATGGGTGGGATGCTAAGGGGGTTGAACGGGGCATTTTTCGGAGTTCATGGAAATTCATTTATCAGGGATTATCTAATTTCTCTGAGAGGATCAAGTTCAAGGTGAGAAATGGGTTGAAGGTACGTTTTTGGGAGGATAGTGGAGGGGGAATCTTCTTTTTATACATTATTTCCACTTTTTTTTTATCATATATCTTGTCATCATGGTAGGTGTATTGCTTCTTTAGTGTCTTTTGCTTCTTTTTATACTTGCTTTCAAAAGTGGGTGTATTTTCATGAAGCTCCCAAGTGTAAGAGAATGATCATGTAGTAACTTGGAATGAAATTCCAAGGTCGTTCCTCAAGGAAAACTTTGGTAAACCAATGTGATATGAAAAATAAAAATGAAGAGTTCTTTGAAAGTTGAGAATTTTGGTAATTAACTAAGTTAAGGATAAATTCAATAAAAGAAAGAACCAAATACTCTTTGAATTTTATCCCACCCATTAACATAAATTTACACTCTAAATCTATAACTTATTAAATTTCATAATCAAACTCACTCAAACAGATGGTATTCAATAAAAACTTTAATTAGTAATATTAGTGATTTTGGTGAAAAATAAATTAATGGAATAATTTGTATACAATTGATTGTAGGGACTTTATTAATTATTCCTGCAAAAATAAATTTTCTAAAGATAATAAAGGATATTTACAAATCAATTAGGTTTCCGAAAAACAACTATTCAATCATTAAATCATATACATCATAAAAACTCTAGTTTAGAATGTAAACCCTAATTCATGGATTGTGAATCCCTCCTCCGATTTTTCGGAAAAGTGACTACTCACTAATGACATTAATAGTCAAGAAAAATATTAAAGGAGACATAATTGAATTCAACAATTAAAGAATGAGATTGTAAAATAAATATGAAACTGAACATAAAGGTACCTCATATTGAAGAACTAAAATAAAGTTGATTACACTTAATAAACTGAATTAAATTGACTTGAAATTGAAGAACAATACTCTAAAACTAAGGATAAAATAGTAAAACTAAGGTATGGCAGCTAGAGGAAACAAGAAAAGAATTGCAGAAAAGAAGCGGTCCCCTTTTTTCCTCCATAGGTCTTCTATTTATGGTGTGTGGAAAGAAGATCTTCAGATTTGTTCAATCTCTTTTATGATTGTCTTCTCCAAAAATATCTCTTCTTTCTATTGGTAGAAAATCTTCAAAATATATGGCAAAAATTGACTTTAATTAGTGCTTCCCGTCAAAATCTGATGTTGACCTACGGGTAGAACATTGAATACTTATCGGTAGAGCCTTCACGTTGAACGACCTCCCAGTACAAATTTATCACCTACTGGTAGAACCTTATTCTGTCAAATTCTAGTGGCCTCTTCTAGCAATAGAACAAAAGTCCACCTACTAGAAAAAAAATTTACTGTTTATTCTAGAGAGTCTTTCTACCGATAGCACATAGCTTTACCTACCAGTATCTTACACTCTGTCTTCTCTCCTATCGGTAGAACCTGTCTTTTCTAAATTTTATATTTTAAGGCCTCCAAATTCACTTCTAACAAATCAAAGTCCACTCCAACTTGTCCAAAACCATTATCATGATGTTCCATGTCTACCTTTACACGTAGACTACCAGCAAACACAAAATCGATGCATAAATTGCAAAATAAGCTAAGTAAAACAAGTTAGTCCACTAGCAAGTCTAAAGTGAGCAGTTTTAGATATGAAATAATAAAAGAATGAGCACTCAACAATCTCAATGATAAAGAGTACATAGAGTACTTAGGGCTTCTATCCATGCTTAATGATGTCATGTTGTCTCTAGATACATGCGATAAAAAAGTGAGGGCTAGTGATTCTTTGGGTAACTTCTCTTACAAATCTTATTTTGAGTTCTTAATTGATGATTCTTGTAGAGATCTAAAAAAGTGAGGATAAATTTTTCAGTTTTGTCGATAGGGCATTACATATATCTCATTTAGGCATAAGTCATGTTTAGGAGAATAATTTGAGTATTTCATAGAAGATAAACATGCTTAGAATGTTAAAATACACCTATTGTGCAAATTTTAGCCTAAACCAAAATAATTTCAAAAATCGGACAAAAAAGGTATCTCGGAGGCCTAGGTGGAACCGGCATAACCCGGCCACTAGCGAAAATCTATATTTTTGAAAATTTTCATTTAAAATAATTTTAAGAACTTTGGTTAAAATAAAATGTCTAATTGAGGCATTTCGAGATGAGTTGTAGTGTAACGGGTTCCCGGATTCATCAAGGGCAAAAGGGTCATTTTGTGCCTTTGCCCTTCCACTATAAATAAAGCCCCCTTAGTTTAAAAATATCAGTTTTTGAGCTGGGAAATGTCAGTACACATTTTTGGAGAAAAAACAAAGAAAAATCCTAGGTTCTTCAAGCTTCAAGCCACCAAAACTCATTTCTAGGCCAAAATTCTTGCAAGACTTCCTTCTAAGAAGTTGTTCCTCTCAAAAATCGCTATATTCTCACCGATTGGTTCGGCTATAAAGCGAACAAAACTCTCTTGGTTTGAGAAAAAATATTTTAGGTATGATATTTTGCTAAGTTGGGAATTGATTTAAGTTTTCTTGTCTTCCTATGTGTTGATTGGATGATTTAGGTGTTTACTTCATGTTAGAAAATCATTTTGTTGGTAGTTGCTTTGAAAACTTAGAATTAGTGGTTTAAGTACTTTTGTGTTTTTTGAGTTTCTTGACAATTTGTTACTACGGTAAAGGTGTATATTGCTTATGTGTTGGATTATTACATTCTACCTTATATTCATGTAGAGAAACTCTAGTGGTTTGAGAGTTATGATTTATTACATGAGTTTGTAGTTTGTGTATTTCTAGTTTCTTTGAGAAATTGTGAAAGTAATGAATATGAAGCTTGATCATATGTTCAATCCATTGAATGGTGCTTCACCTTCATATAGATAAGGTGTTTGATGAAATGTTTCATAGAATTCACATTGAGAAAACTCAAGGAATCTTGACATACATGAATCTTTGAAACATAGTGTGAGTTGAGCACTTGGTGCTATGTATTATGAGGGTATAGATCCTGTGGTAAAAAACTCAAAATCTGGTCAATGATAGTACTCGCAGGCAAACAAGGGCGGACCGTGAAGCGAGAAATGAGTGACATAGAGTTGCATGGGCGTGTCATGCATATTGACATTGCATAGCATTGAGGGATCATGGGGTTATAGCTTTTAAAAATGTATACTTGCACATGTCACGCCTTAAATTTGTTCCTAGCATTAGTATTTTGTCATACCAACAGTTGAGCTGACCCATTCATGGGATATTATATTATAGATGAGGCTCTCGATACTTGAGACTTGAGGAAGTCTTAAAGGAAGGAGGGAAAAAGGGACTTGAATGGATATTTGGCCTTCGGACATATTTTGTATGTGTGGGCATAAGCCCAAATGACTTGTATTTCAATTTGAAAAAGTAATGGATTTAGACTATGGGTTATTTTAAAGTGTGAGGGTGTAAACCCAATTGATATGTAAGATATCTCTTATGTAATAACTATTATATGTGTATGTTGAAAAACCAAAGGATGTATGTTTATTTTACATGGATTGTGGCCACCGAGTGAGGGTGGGTTGTGATATAGTAATGCATATGAAATATTGTGAATATTAGGTGGGAAAAAGGCTTGGAAACAAAGGAGGTTATTTCAAAATTTTATGGAAAATTAAAAGACTTATTAAGTGTGTAAAACACCTTTTAAATAGGTGGGAAGGATGTCAAAAGGGGGGGGGGGTTTAGAAACCTTGAAGAAATAGGCTAAACATGGAAGAAAAGTGGCTTGAAAAACTTTGGGAAAACAAGAAAAATGAATGAGAAACGAATTTATCCAACCTAATGACCTTTCATTTACTTTTATTCTTCCTTTACACTCACTCCTTGGGTTTGTGGAAATTTGGGGCGTGACAATTCTTCACTTCCTTTATGTCATCCGTCTAAGGAGATTTGGAGGGCTAAAGTTCTATTAAAGGTGCAAGTTTGTGCGTGAGTAATTGCTCATGGTATGATCAATACGAATGCTGAGTTTCAAAGGAAGAGACCTATGCATTGTCTTTCACCACAATGGTGTGTTATGTGCAAGCGTGATGGTGAGATTCTTCACCATTTAATTTTGCATTTCCCTATTACACTGTCACTATGGAATAAATTGTTTGAATTGGTTGGCATTGCTTAGGCAGCCCTGATTTCAATGACATTCATGTTGAGTACAAATTTTAGGGGTTTGGGAGGAAGTTGTTCGACTTATTTCGTGATCTAATTTATATTATACACCCAAGTATAAGTGGTCGAATTGTAGTTTTCTCGGTTTAAGTCCAAGATTGATCCCACGAAGAGTTTTACTAATTAGAATTCAAAATAAGAACAATGAAGTTGTTGTTAAAAAATGTAACATGAGATAGCTTGTGATGTGAGCTTAGATTGATAATTAGTCTCAATAAATAAATGTGTAGATAGATTGTTAAAGGACAATAATATAAAAAACACCCTTCAGTTTAAGGATCTTATATACTTTATATTGGTTAAATACTAGAAATACTACCTTACAGTAATTAACCACCAAGTCACTGGAAAGTCAACTAGTAGGTTTGATGGATATAAACCACAACATAGCAACTTCTTAGGTTAGCTGGTGGTATTATTAAACCATAACACATCAGCTTCTTAAGTTAGCTAGTGGTATTATTAAACCATAACACAACAAATTCTTAGGTTAGCTAGTGGTATATGTGACAATTGATTAATTCAAGTAATCTAGAAGGTAAAGTCATTCATGAGGATCACTAAAATTATTCAATTGGCAATATTATAGTATGTATCAATTAAACAACTCTAATAATCCAGAAAGTCAAGCCATTTAGGTTATTCAACTGGCAGGTTGATGATTCATTGATGACATAATTCTGGGCTACATAGTAACACCAAATTACGTACATCACCATATCATACATGAAGTTTATAATAATAGATAGTATAGAATATTAAGTATTACTCGGTGTTCATAATCGTAAGCATTTTATAAATAGATATATATATATGGATAAAGCATAATAAAACATTAGCATTTCCATAATTTAACTAGTATTATACATATGTTCACCCCTCACTGAAGGGTATAAGTAAACTACTCACACTCCATTACTATTAACAAGCAAGAAATGTGAGTAATTCTCATTACAATAATAAATAAAATACAGACACTGACACTTCTTTCACAAGGAACAATTGAAATAAAACCACCCTTAATATCAGTTGAGGCAAAAAGATGGCGGTAGTTCAATTCTCTAAGTAGAAAAACATAACAGATATGTATAAATACAAAATTTTGGCTGGAGAGTTGGACGGACCAGGGTTTCACTTCAGAAATCTTCTCTCTTCCTTCCTTTCTCTCTTGTTTCTTTCTTTTATTTTCGGGACTCTCCTCTCTCTCCAACTCTCTGACTCCCAGATACAGAAGTTGAAGGGCCATATTTATAGGCCACCAGGAAAGCAAGAGGTGGAAGATAGACATCAACCTCCATGAGCCACTATCCGGATGCCACCACCACCGTCTGGACGATCCTTGTTTGCTGGTGGAGCTTCCATGACGTTCTTGCATGTTCTTATTGTTGAATTACACTTGCCTCCTTAGTTGTCTTATGCTTTGATAGATTACTCCTCTTGATTTCCAGTAATTCCGCATAAAAACCCTGAAATTTCAAACAGTATATACATAAAACCCTAGTTTATGCACAAACCCTAATTTATAGTTTTTAACTGTTTTATCTTACAAGATTAATTTATTTAATTATTTTAATTTATATGCTAATTAGAGTTAATCACACTCCCCAATTTAAACTTTACTAGTCCCTAGTAAATTATAAAATACAAACAATAGTAAAATAATTTTCGTAGATTTTTTCACGATTGCATTTAGCATATACAACAAACCTTTAAACCCCTAGGTGATCCCTAGTGGATGAGTTTTGTCTCGTGAAGGTTTTCAGTGATGCTGTCTACAAACTTCAGTAGTTAGGAGTTCATATTTCATATTTTTCACTGATAAAACTAAATCAATATTCCTTCTGCAGTGTTAGAATACTTCCTTTTTTGATCACTATAAGAGTAATATATGTTAGTTGTAACATTATCTATATATTTTTATAAAATATTTTGTGTGTGCAATGATTTCTTTATTTTCAAAAATCACTTAAGAAATATTACCATCTCTCATGGTAGTCTTGATGTCAATCCTCTCCTGAAATACACTCAGCAAAGAATACACATATGTTATAGTAACTAATTTCTCAAAAGTTACATGTGATTGGAATATTGTCAACAAAGCAAAGAGTTTCACTTGTAATTGATCAAAAGAGCGGTTATTTGAATAAACTGGAATTTGACGTAATCTCATGAAAAAATATTAACACTACATTAAACATATTATCAACATGCTCACTTTTTGGATTGTTAGGATTAATACAAATGCATGATTTCTGGAATCAAAAAGGACTTTGTTAGGGTTATAATGTGGCCATTGGTTTAGGGTTTAAGAAACGACGTCAATGAGATTCAAACGCTATACTTCTTTAGTATTCTGGCATACTTCGTTCTATTTTTTTTCTAAGACTTTGCATGGTCATCCTTTTTATTTTTCCTCCATTTTTCACTTTCTTGGGTCTTTTCTTTCTTTCTTCTTCTTTACATTTCTTTCACAGATTTTCCTTTTCTTTGAACAGTGATCATTTTTTTGCTTTATTTTTTTCTACCTTTTCTTCTTCTTCTTCTTCTTCTTTTTCGTATCTTGCTGATTTAGAAGAGGGTGCAAGAAAATTAGATAGCAAAGGTAGGTTTAATATATTTTCATATGGCCCGGCCATTTTTCGAGTTTCATGAAAGGAATTTATATTTTTTTAGGCTCAATCACGACCTACTAAGGATATAATTTTGTAAAAAAAATGGTCAAGGCTCAAAATTAATCAAAAATGGCCTAAGATCATTTTTCAGAAATCATACATTTGTATAATATCTAAATGAAAATTTCAAGAAAAATGTTAACAATATAATTCAATAATTGCTAATCAAAACAAAGCTAATGAGATTATTCAAAGAAAATTTACCGTTGAATCAAAAAATCTTATTTGAGTAGATGTAGATTATCACTCCAAGAAAGATCGGTTCAAAATCTGCAATGGGTCATACATCTCCACTATATATGCAAATAGTGTAATATTTCACAAGGTTTTTAATAATAAAGAAATCTAATTGTGCTTTTAAGAATAAGTTTAAACAAAAATATTAAGATAACACACAACTAAAATATGAAAATCCTGCGTGATCAAATTAAGGTTATCCTTGCAAAGCATTAATATACTAACTTAATTAACTGTGCGTCATGTGAAATAATCTATCTAACTTACGAACATAAGCTCCATATTAACTAATAAAAACTAGTTTAAAGATAAACATGTTTAAAAACAACAAGGTCAAAACATAAAGTAAGTTTAGGTGCATAAAATAAAAGATGAGTGAAAGATAGCAAAGCTGCTGTAGAATTTGTAGTGTTTAAGAAGTAGATGGTCCTCCACCAAAACGCTCTCGAAGTAGCCTCAAAATCTCTGCCTAATTCTGCTCATAATTATCCATTCGTTTGTTGATCTGAGTAATGTTGGTACCGAGCTAGGTAACAGTGGTCTCCAATCCTAATAAGATTTTTCTATCAGTCCTGTCATCCATTGGTATATATGGTTGATCTTCTTGTGGTGCAGGTTTTTTCTTGTGGGAAAAATTCTTCTGGTACTTGGAATTGCTCTTCTTGTGGTGGAGGTGGTTGATCTTCAGGCTGAATGCTATGGCTTTTCTTTAGAGAGGTCTTATCTAATGGTGCACAATGCTCCACTGTTTTCCACGTGGGATCAGCAACCACTCCCTTGTCCCTACATAATTGTGAGACTAACATAACATATGAGAGTGAGGGTTTCTTTCTAGCCATAGCAAGTAACATTTGATCCATGATGAGGTTTGGAAGATCAATCGTGTGTCCCATATCAAAAGCATATAGAAAGTAGGTCTACTCAGTATAAATTTGATCTTTTTGGGCTCGAGATCATACTGTTTACTATAATTAGATTCAGAATTTGGTATTTGTTTGTCAAATTCCCTTACTTTATGAATGTATTTGGCCTTCCCCAAACAAAACCTGGATTACCTGTCAACTCAATCCCTACATTGGTTAAATCTGCAATTCAGTGTAACTTGAAATATTATACCCCGGACAAATATACGTAATTGTCTTTCCCCAATAATTTTTGCATTACTATAGAACTCATGGACCAAGTAATCATAAGCAGGAACAAGAATTTGCCTAAACTCCTATATTTTCAAAATCTTCAAAATTACTTGCCTTTCGGGAATGATAGTTTTGGAGAGAAAATGAGCATCATATCAGGCTTGTTGATTAATATTCTCAAAAATCACCTCATTGTAGATATTCCCTGGCTGAGGTTGCTATGGAGGTAATTGAGGTTGTAGAGGTTGATCCCTTTGAGCACGACTTGAAGATTCTCTTGTTTGACGCCTTGAATCCATATGTTTGTTGATTTTTCTTCAAATACTTGATTTCAACTTATTTCAATCTGTAGAAACCTTCAAAAGGTGATGGGTAAGCGAATAATTAGAGAAGATTTGAAGAAAAAAGGTCAAGTGTAGCAAGATTTGAGAAAAATTCCTTGGAGAAAACCACTGATTTCTTATTTGGCTTACAAGAGAATGAAGATGATCAGTTTTTTTTTTGGCATGGAGCTGATGTTTATATATGCATTGTCGTCTGGACGCTAGCCCCACTATCCAGACAGTGCTCCTTGACTGGAATTTGTTTTAGAATCTGCAAGATGCTACTGTTGACTTTCTGAATTCTGCCTTCTTAAAAATAATTCTTGTACTTACAAAATTAAATATAATTTAAATATTCTACAAAACTTTGCTAACCACTCTTTTTTATGTTTCAAAAAAATTTCTTTTATTAATTATTTATTTGTTATTTATTGTTTACTGATTTTCCTAATTAATCTATAGCTATTTAAATTTATGTACTATTTCAAAATTATACGTCATTTGACCACACTAATTCAGAGCCAAAACTTTCTGGATGGATCAATAACACCAGTGACACGGTTAACTTCACTTCTCACGTATCTTGTTAACATTGGAGTAGAATAGGATGGTGCCTCAGAATAATCCTTACTCTACCCATACCTAATCCACCAGAGATGGTTTGACGCTCGACCTGAAATTGGTTCCGCAGACTGATTATATTGTCTTAAGTTTCTAAATGACCACATCTTATACAACCACAGAGACGCTTTGATTGTCGGAGTTTAGCAAATATACTATTTCCACACAAGGTCTTGCTTGACTTTCAAAAATTTCAAATTACTAACTTTCTAGCTTTTTGCATGATCAATGCACGTATATTTTTGGAAGATAACGCAGTAAAATTAAACTTGACCAAAATATTTTCTCATCCATTGTACAATTATGTTTTGAAAATTTTAAAATTGAGTCAAAAATTATTGAAAATTGACTCACTATCCGGTTCTTTAACGTCTGTCAGTCACAAAGACAAACAAATTATAAATAAAAACATTAAACACAAATATGAGTAAATTCACATCCCCCCCAACTTAAATTAGACATTATCCGCTATGTATAAAACAGTGATAATCAGAACCGATACTAAAAACCAACAATCTGTTGTTGTCTAGCGATTAGGATATCTGGCTTTCATTCAGGAGACTTAATCTATCAAACAAATAACAAACAATTAGTACTATTTTTTTATAATTAAACAACAATGTATTTTTCAGAGCATATAAACTGGATCAAAAAGTTGTACAGAAGTTATATTTTGAATGAATACATCATAATAGGGTTTAAGACTTTGACTGTTTATTTTAAAAATATTTTCAGTTAACGGATTCTCAATTTCAATTGCTCCATAGTCAAAATTTTTTTGGACAATATAAGAACCTGTCCATCTGGATCTTTATATTTCTAGAAATAAATGGAGTTTTGCATTATATAACATAACTTTTTGAGAAGGTTCAAAAGATTTTTGCATGATATTTTTATCATGAAAAATTTTGTTCTTGATTTAGCAATTTTTGCATTTTCATATACTTCATTTCTTAACTCTTCCAATTCATTAATTTGAAGTTTACGAGCTACTCTAACTTTATCCATATCAAAATTCATCATTTTGATTGCCCAATGTGTTCAATGTTCTAATTCTACAGCAAGTGACATGGTTTACCATAAACTAACTGATAAGGAGACATCCTAAAATAGTTTTATATGTAGTACGGTAAGCCCAAAGTTTATCAGTTAATCTTAACGACCAATCTTTACGATCTGAATTCACTATTTTTTCTAAAATATATTTTATCTCTCTATTAGCTGAGTCATCTTGTCCACTTATCTGTGGATGATACGGAGTGGATATTTTATGAGAAATCGAGTATTTTTTCATAAGATTTTTAAAAACTTTATTACAAAAATGTAATCCACCATCACTTATAATAGTTCGAGAAATTTCAAATCTGGATAAAATATTTTCTTTTAAAAACTTGACCACTGTTACGTGATCATTATTTTTACATGAAATTGCGTCTACCCATTTAGAGACATAATCGAGACTGCAACCAAAATATACATATAATCAAAGGATGGGAGAAATGGACCCATGAAAGCGATGCCCTAACAATCAAAATAGAGTTTAAAGACATCATATTTCTTTTTGAAATATCTTTCAGTCTTTGACATCTGTCACAATTTAAACAAAAAATATGAACATCTTTAAAAAAGAGTTGGTGAATAAAATCAACACTGCAAGATTTTAGCAATGATTTTTTTTTTTTGAAGCAGAATGACCTCCGCAAGCTTCAGAGTGACAAAACTGAATTACCTGACCTATTTCATGATTAGGTACACAACCTCTTATTATTTGATCTTTACAATATTTAAATAAATAAGGATCTTCCCAAAAAAATTATGTACCTCACTTAGAAACTTATTTCTATCATTTCAGGTATAATTAGAAGGAATAGTACCAGTAGTTAAATAATTAGCTATATTTGCATTCCATGGTACCTCTATTATTGTAAACAGTTGTTCATCCGGAAAGGTTTCTCTAATCGAAGTTGGTTCTTCCTTTATTTCATAGTTTAGTCTTGACAAGTGATCTGTCACCACATTCTCAACTCCTTTCTTATTTTTAATGATAGAAGTAACAATATCCATCATAGGAGACGTGGTTTAATATATCTTTTAGTAAGTAAATATTTTAAAGATGAATGATCTGTAAATACAACAATTGATGATCCAACTAGATATGAGCAAAATTTGTCTAAAGCAAATACAACAACAAGTAATTCTTTTTCTATAGTTGAATAATTCATTTGTGCATCATTTAAAGTTTTTCTTGTATAATAGATAGAGGTTTTTTTGTAGAGATCTAAAAAGTGAGGATAAATTTTTTAGTTTTGTCAGTAGGGCACTATTCATGCATCATTTATTGGTGGGCCACTACATATGAATTATTTAGGTATAATTTAAGTTTAAGAGCATAATTTAAGTATGTTATAGAAAAGAAACATGCTTAGAATGTTACAATACATCTAATGTGAGAATTTGAGCCTAAACGAAAATAGTTTCAAAAATTGGACAAAAAGGGTATCCCAAGCGGCCTAGGTGGGACCGCCAAACCAGAACACTAGTGAAAATATATATTTTGAAAATTTTTATTTAAAATAATTTTAAGAACTTTGGTTAAAATAAAATGTTGAATTGAGGCATTTCGGGACGAGTTGTAGTGCAACGGGATCCCGGATTCATCAAGGGTAAAAGGGTCATTTTGCACCTTTACCTCTCCACTATAATTACAGCCCCTTTAGTGTAAAAATATCAGTTTTTGGGTAGGGAAAGGTCAGTACACTTTTTGTGGAGGAAAAAAGGGAGAAAATCCTAGGTTCTTCAAGCTTTAAGCCACCAAAACTCATTCCTAGGCCAAGATTCTTGCAAGACTTCCTTTTAAGAAGTTGTTCCTCTCAACAAGGGATAGATACTCACCAATCGGTTCAGCTATAAAGCAAACACAACTCTCTTGGTTTGAGAAAAACCATTTTAGGTATGATATTTTGCTAAGTTGGGAATAAATTTAAGTTTTTCTGTCTTCCTATGTGTTGATTGGATGATTTAGGTGTTTACTTCATGTTAGAAAATCATTTTGTTGGTAGTTGCTTTGAAAACTTAGAATTAGTAGTTTAAGTACTTTTGTATTTTTTGAGTTTCTTGACAATTTGATGCTATGGTAAAGGTGTATATTGCTTATGTGTTGGATTATTATATTCTAGCTTATGTTCATGTAGAGAAACTCTTGTGGTTTCAGAGTTATGATTTATTACATGAGTTGGTAGTTTGTGTATTTGTAGTTTCTTTGATAAATTGTGAAATTGAATGGTGCTTCACATTCATGTAGATAAGGTGTTTGATGAAATATTTCATAGAATTCACATTGAAAAAACTTAAGGCATCTTGGCATACATGAATCTTGGGAACATAGTGTGGGTTGAGCACTTGGTGCCATGCATTATGAGGGTGTATATCCTGTGGTGAAAAACCCAAAATCTGGCCAATGACAGTACTCGCGGGCTGACGTTGGCGGACCGTGAAGCGGGACATGGGTGCCATAGAGTTGCATGAGTGTGTCATGCATATTGAAATTGCATAGCATTGAGGGATTACGAGGTTGTAGCTTTTAAAAATGTACACTTGCACATGCCACACCTTAAATTTGTTACTAGCATTAGCACTTTATCATACCAACAGTTGAGCTGACCAATTCGTGGGATATCATATTATAGATGAGGCTCCCGATACTTGAGGCTTGAGGAAGTCTTAAAGGAAGGAGGGAAAAAGGGAGTTGAATGGATATTTGGCCCTTGGGCATATTTTGCATGTATGGGCATATGCCCAAATGACTTGTATTTCAATTTGGAAAAGTAATGGATTGCGTCATTTTAAAATGTAAAGGTGTAAACCCAATTGATTTGTAGGATATTTTTATGTAATGAGTATCATATGTGTATATTGAGACAACGAGATGTGTATGTTGAAAATAAAGGATGTATGTTTAATTTACATGGATTGTGGCCACTGAGTGAGGATGAGTTGTGATATAACTATGCATATGAAACATTGTGAATATTATGTGGGAAAAAGGCTTAAAAAACAAAGGAGGTTATGTCAAAATTTTATGAAAAATTAGAAGACTTGTTAAGTGTCAAACACCTTTTGTATAGGTGGGAAGGATGTCAAAAGAGGGGGGGTGTTTAGAAACCTTGAAGAAATAGGCTAAAAATGGAAAAAAAGTGGCTTGAAAAACTTTGGGAAAACGTAGGAAATGAATGAGAAATCAATATATCCAACCTAATGACATTTCATTTACTTTTCTTCTTCCTTTTCACTCACTCCCTGGGTTTGTGAAAATTCGGGGCGTGACATTTTTATCTTTTCTTTGACCAAACACAACTCTTACTGCATAATCCCTTGCATCACACATTAATTCAAAAGGTAAAGACCAATCAGGAGGTTGCATAATAGGTGCAGAAATAAGCATGCTTTTCAATCTATCAAATGCTAATTGACATGCTTCATTCCATTCAAATAATGCATCCTGACATAAAAGATTACATATAGGTCTAGATATTGAACTAAATTTTTTATGAATATCTTTTACAGTCTTTGGTGAAGGCAGATTAGCTATCAAATCGATTTTAGATTTATCAACTTCGATCCCTTTTTCAGATACTACATGACGTAAAACAATACCTTGTGTTTACATAATCCAAAATACATCCTTGTATATGCAAAAGTTCCAAAGGGACATGAAAATATAGTTTTTTTTTATCATGTATTGTAATTTCAATTTGATTATAACCAGAATATCCATCTAAAAAACAATAATATGCATGACCCGCTATTATTTCTAAAACTTGATCTAGAAAAGGTAATTGGAAATGATCTTTTCTGGTGAGGAAATTTAGCTTTTGATAGTTAATAGACACATGCCAACCTGTGACTGTACGCATTGGAACTAATTCATTTTCTTGATTTTTTATTACAGTAACACCAGAATTCTTAGGGACTACCTGTGTAGTACTAACTCATTTACTATCAGATATAGGATAAATAATATTAGCATCTAATAGTTTAAGTACTTCATTACGAACTACCTCTTTCAAATGTGGGTTTAATCTTCATTGCATCTGACGAGATGGTTTAGCATTTTCTTCCAAATAAATACAATGACTACATAAAAGTGGGTTTATACCTTTTATATCTGCTATTGTCCATCCAATAATACTTTGGTGATTTTTCAACACTTTTGTTAGTTCCTTTTCTTGACTTTCAAATAAATTCGATGATATGATCACGAGACGAATTTTATCTTTTTCTAAAAAAAAATATTTCAAATTAGTTGGAAGAGGTTTTAAATCTGGTTTAAAAAACTTTAACATTGGATTCTACGGATTTAGGCAACAAATTTTCACATTTTGGATTTGTAACACCCCGCATTTTCTTTTATATATGTATATAGATATACAATAAAAAATTGTGGTAAAAAAAATGTGGATATATGTAGTGATTTGTATTTGAATTTGGTAGACTGAAAAAGTAGAGATTTAAAATGTCAGTGGAAATAATAGTTGAAATTTAGTTTTAATAAGTGAAAATATGAAATTTTAGGTCCTAGAACTTGTATTAAATAGGTTTGGTGTAGAAATATTTGTTGGAGAGGTTTGGGATGGATTTAGTTGGCTTAGGAATGGATTGGAAATGAAAAAGGGACAAAGACAGGCTGTGAACTGTGCACGTGAACAGTGCACTGGCTAGAACTTCAAGCGCAATTTCAACCTTGATGCAGTCAATAGCTCTCAAAACTCAAAACATGAAAGTTTTAGAGCTCTTTCTTATCATCCCATAGCATCTTGAATAATCTCAATCGAAGCTCGGATGAGAGATTTATGCCCAGATAATGATGGGCTATTTCGACAGCCCAATTAGCTTAAACAGTGCACATGAATAGTGCACTGCTGCAACTTCAAGCCCGATTTAGACCATGATTCCGTCAATATCTTTCAAAACTCAAAACCTGAAAGTTTTAGAGTTCTTTCATATCATTCCATAGCATCTTGAATCATCTCAATCGGAGCTTGGATAAGAGAGTTATGCTCAGATAACGAAACGATGTCGAAATAGTTCAATTAGCTTCGTTTTGCATTTAATGTCTCCATTTGCATCCTAAATCAAAATATATGAATAATGAGTAATTTTAGGCTTCAAATAAGTATAAAAGGCTTTAAGAAACACCCTTTATCACCTTTTATTTGCAAACATCGGAAAACTTTATTAATAGCCGATTCAGATGGGTAAAATAGAGATTCTTAGTGGCAAAATTGTAAATTTGGAGAAACTCAAATAGCCTGTGAATGGTGTTTTCGGGGATGCTATGTTTTAAACTCATTTTCATCTCATTTCCTTCACTCCCCTCACACCTCCACACCTCTTGAAACCCTAGAAAGCATTAGAGAAGAAGAAAGGAAGGGAAAAATAAGAGATTCAAGGGTTATTCAAGATCAAATATTCTTGTTCTTCACACCAAAGCTAAGGATTCAAGGTAGGGGTTTTCTCTCATTCACTTACATTGAGGCTAGGGTATTTATATACGTATGTTTTGGCTATCAATGATATATATATGCTATGAAATCATCCTCTCTTTGACGTTTTGCAAGGATTACATGTTTTGAACAAAGTAGGGTTTAATACCCATAAAATCTCCTTTGTAGTTTTAAAGCCCTAATTTTTGGAAAGTGATGTATTTCCTTCCTAAATGCTTTCTTTCTTATAGATTTTGAAACCTTAGTGCTTTGTGTTGGGTAGAAAAATGATGTTATTGTGATCTCATGTATTTTCTTAGTTGGTTGTGGAATTGTTAGATGATATATTTTGGGGATTTTGGATAGATGCTTGTAAATTGAGATAAATGTTGGAATTTTATGCTTGGTTGGGTTGTTTGTGATGCACGTGAGTGAGAGGTTCCTTGTAAGGATGTTCACCCCTTCCCAAGAGGTTCCCAGTAAGGATGATTGAGAAATAATGTAGTGATTGGTGACAGATTCCATGTAAGGATGCTCATCCATTTTCAAGAGGTTCTTGGTAAGGATGCTTGAGAATCAAAGGTGACCTAAAGGGGGGTGGAGGTTACCACAAAGTATGCCACCTACCAAAAGAATTGTTGGGAATTGGTTATGGCAATTAATGGTTATTATTTGTATGTGGTGCTCGTTTATTCATTTAAGTAATGTTTTTAAATAAACTTGAGATCCTTTTTAAATGTCACTGCTTTATTTCAAATTATGTATCTATGTTATGTTAAAATTGAGACCAACCATTTTAAATGCTTTTCTAAATCATGTATGGGTTTGGGAGAATTTTTCTACAGAGCTTCGTGCTCACCCCCGATCGCTAACATTTTACAGATTATCCATTTGAGGAGAAGGACGTAAGGGTCGAGGAGCCCGCTACTTGGGAGACTCCACTGGACGGGAGTGTGGATCTCGAGGTGGACGCATAGAGCGACCTCCTTTCCTTTTGTACTAGACTAGGACATTCTTTTGGAACATTGTGTAGTCTAACTTCTTTTGTTTATTCCGCTGCGCTTCTTTAATTAATTTTTGAGATGTAATAGCCATGACTTGGGCTTATTCTTTTGGATAATATTGTAAATATTCGTGGATGACAAATAAAGTCTTATTTCTTAAGGGATTATATTAGTGCTGTCATGATATGAATGATTTTAGAATTTAATGTCGTTCAGGATGTGTTTTGGGGCGTTACAAAGTTGGTATCAAAGCTTAGGCTTTAGGTTTTACATGGGAGCTGTAGGTTATGGAATCACCTCTAAAGCTTTAGGATTAGGGTGAATCAAATCCTTGAGTGAAATTTTATACACGTTCTATGCCTTAGCTTAACCTTATATTTAGGATGTCCTGTACATTCATGAACTAAGTTGTGAATTGATGTGCAGGATGAACGGCGAACAAGGACGGGGACGCAGACGTGGGTGTGGCCGTGGAGGTCAAGCGAATCCACCACCATCACCTCCTCCGGATGCCACGCAAGGCATTTACCAATGCTTGAGGGAGCTTACCACTTTGGTACAAAACCAAAATGGTAACAACAACCACAATGGTGGAGCTCATCCTCTCGCTCAAGTACCGGGCAATGGGAACGGAGATCGAAGGATGATAGCTCTTCGGGAATTCTTAAGACAACGACCACCCAATTTCCAAGGGAGCTTCAATCCTTTGTAGGCAGATAGATGGATCCGCCGAGTGAAGAAGATCTGTGACGGCGTGGGAGTTGTCGAGGAATTGAGAGTTGGTTTGGTGACCTACCTGTTTGAGGGGGAGGCCGACTATAGGTGGGATGCCATAAAGAGGAGAAGAGACACCGACACACTCACTTGGGAAGAGTTAGATTAAATTTTCCAAGATAAGTACTTTCCTGAATCGGTTAGAGACCGAATGAAGACGGATTTTCTTGCACTACAACATGGTAGTATGACCGTGGCTGAGTATGAGAGGCTGTTCGACGAGCTCTCCCGTTATGCTATGGGATTTATATCTAATGAGGTCGACAGGGCCAAGCGCTTCGAGTAGGGTCTGAGGCCGATCATCAGGGAGAAGTTGGTGGCTCTTAGGATCCGTGATTTTGGGGACTTAGTGGACAGAGCTGCACTGGTAGAGAGAAACATTGAGGATTGCCAGCGACGACAGGGCTTCTTGAGAAGAGGTCCGATCCGGACGGGTGCTAGCACTAGTGAGGCACAGAGACCGAAACCATACCGTCGCCCAGACCAGACAGGTGGACAACGACTTTTGACAGCCTGAGGAGAGGGAGACACTTAGACTAGAGCCGGTATTACCCCATGATCTTGCTTTGCATGCGGAGGTGTGGGACATATTCAGATGCATTGCCCAGTTTTTCCACCTCAAGGGCCTATCCAGACCGCCAGACAGGTACCAGTAGCCCAACCACCACCACCGAGGCCTACACCGCAGCGACCAATACAAGCTCAAGCCCCCGACGGCGCCAACCAAGGGCGAGTATTTGCTTTGACTCAGCCGGAGGAGGACATTGCCAATGTCGTTGTGGAAAGTATTGTCCTTATTTACAATTCTTGGACCCGAATATTATTTGACCCCGGTGCAACACGCTCATTTGTACGCATGACATATGCACTTGATTTGGGATTGAGTTTCACGAAGCTAGAGCATGTTATGAACGTTAGCTTGCCCACAGGAGATTGGTTAGATACTAGCCGAGTTTGTAAGGGTTGCGTGCTTCGCATTGGGGAGCACGAATTGATTATGGATTTGATTGCTTTAGTGATAAAGGGGTATGATGTGATTTTTGGGATGAACTCGTTGTCCGCTTTCCGGGCGGTAATGGATTGTTTTCGCAAGCGGATTATATTTCAGTTGCCAGGAGGAGTCATTTTCAATTTTGTGAATAACCGAGATTCTTTTCATCCATTTCCTACTACGGTTAGTAGATTCTTAAAAGTAAAATCGGGAATTCATTTGAGTTTCTTAGCTAGCTTGATGGGAGATGACAGGGATAAAATCCATACGGATGTAGTGTTAATTGTAACAGAGTTTCCGAATGTTTTTCTTGAGGAATTACCCGGATTACCGCCACATAGGGAAATTGAGTTCAAGATCGATCTCTATCCAGGAACCGAACCCATATCCATTTCTCCCTATCGGATGACACCTTTGGAGTTGAAGGAGCTAAGGAAGCCGTTGGATCACTTGTTGGCGATTGGGTTTATCCGTCTAAGCACTTCACCTTGGGGAGCCCCCGTCCTCTTTGTGAAGAAAACATATGAGACTCTACGCTTGTGCACGGATTATCGGAGGTTGAATTGGGTTACCGTGAAGAATAAGTATCCGTTGCCGAGAATTGATGACTTATTTGACCATTTGAAGGGTTCGAAGTATTACTCCAAGATTGATCTTCGCATGGGGTATCATCAGCTGCGGATTAAGGAGGAGGATATTCCTAAGACTAATTTTCATACCCAGTATGGTCATTTGAGTATACGGTGATGTCGTTCGGATTGACTAATGCCCCCGTAGCCTTCATGGATTTGATGCACAGAGTCTTCCGGCCTTACCTCGATCAATTTGTCATTGTGTTTATTGATAACATATTGATTTACTCACAGACTCAGGAGAAACATGCTCGTCATCTCTCTATTGTGCTACAAACATTGAGAGAACATAAGTTATATGCGAAGATGAGCAAGTGTGAGTTTTGGATGAAGGAAGTGAAGTTCCTTGGCCATGTTGTGTCCGAGCAAGGAGTAGCGGTTGATTCCGCAAAGATTGAGGCCGTGATGAAATAGGAACCACCGAAGAACGTAACGGAAGTACATAGTTTCTTGGGGTTAGCCGGCTATTATCGTAGCTTTGTGGAAGGGTTCTCCAAGCTTGCAATGCCGATGACTCACCTTACAAAGAAGGGGGAGAAATTTTTGTGGAGTCAAGCGTGTGAACTAGCTTTTCGCACCTTGAAGGAGAAGTTGACGACGACACCTATCCTCATTATTCTGAGAAGTGGGGAAGGCTACAATGTCTACACTGATGCTTCACTACGAGGCTTGGGATGCGTTCTAATGCAAGGAGGGAAGGTAGTGGCGTATGGCTCGAGGCAACTCAAGGTGCATGAGCAGAATTATCCCACACACGACTTGGAGCTAACTGCGGTGGTGTTTGCTCTTAAGTTGTGGATATGTTATTTATACGGGGAGAAATTTTAGTGTTCTCGGACCATAAAAGCCTCAAGTATATCTTCACACAGAAAGTCTTGAATCTCCGACAGAGAAGGTGGATTGAGTACTTGGAAGATTATGAGTTCACGCTCAACTACCATCCGGGGAAGGCCAATGTAGTTGTCGATGCTCCTAGCAGGAAGTCTCGGGATGAAATCAATTTTCTTGCAGTAAATAGGTGGAAAATGATTGATGCATTGGAGGAGTACGATCTATGGGTGGATGGACCAGAGTTTAACCATATCTATTCAACCTTGTAGGTTAACGACACTTCGGCGACGGGTAGTGGAGTTGCAATGCCTGGATTCGGAACTCGATTAGATTAGAGCCCAATTGGAGAATGGAGAGGCGATTGAAGGATGGTCTTGGAAGAATGGAGAGTTGAGATATGGGGAGAAGCTATGTGTTCCCGATGATTAGTCCCTAAAGGAGGAGATACTGGGAGAATGTCATTGCTCCAAGTTTGCTATCCACCCCGGTAGCACAAAGATGTATAGGGACATGAAGCATCAATACTGATGGAGGGGAATGAAGTAGATGTGGCCAAATATGTGGCAAAATTTGCAGTGTGCCAGCAGATGAAGATTAAGCATCAAAGGCTAGGAGAAGTCCTACAGTCTTTGCTATTCTAGAGTGGAAGTGGGATCACATCACCATGGACTTCGTGTCGGGTTTACCACGGACGTCGCGCAAGCATAATGCAGTGTGGGTCATTGTGGATAGACTCACCAAGTACGCTCACTTTTTGGTATGAAGACCACGGATACATTCGAGACTTTGAGCTAGCTGTATATCCGTGAGATAGTGAGGTTATACGGCGTTCCGCTCTCGATTGTGTTGGATCGTGACTCTAGGTTTGTGGTGAGATTCTGGCAGAGTCTACAACAAGCGATGGGGATGGAGTTACACTTCAGTACGGCTTTTCATCCCCAAACGGATGGCCAATCCGAGAAGGTGATACAGATTGTAGAGGATATGTTATGCGTTTGTGCGTTGGACTTCAAGGGGAGTTGGAGCGACCACTTACCGTTGGTGGAGTTTGCTTACAATAATAGCTATCAAGAAAGTATTGGGATGACACCGTATGAAGCACTGTATGGAAGACCATGCCGATCACCGACGTGTTGGTTAGAAGCCGGCGAGAGTAGTTTGTTTGGATCAGACATTGTTCAAGAAACTATGGAGAAGATTCAACTCATCCGAGAGAGGCTACGGACGGCGCAAAGTAGACAGAAGAGCTATGCGGACCATAGACGAAGATCCTTAGAATTCAAGGTGGGAGACTACGTATTTCTCAAGGTGTCACCCAAAAAAGGCGTGTTTCGATTCCGCAAGAAGGGGAAGTTAGCGCCAAGATATACCAAACCGTTTGAGGTAATCAAAGCGGTAGGCAAGGCGGCATATCAACTTCGACTACCAGCCCAGCTATCCGGACTACATGATGTGTTCCACGTGTCCATGTTGAAAAGGTGTCACTCGGATGCAACTCTAGTCGTGAACTTGGAGGAGATTGAAATTCAAGACGAAGCAACCTACGAAGAACAACCGGTAGAAATTCTCGACGCCCAGAAAAAAGTGCTTCGCAACAAATTTATCAGGTTGGTGAAGGTTTTGTGGCAACACCATGGAGTGGAGGAAGCTACATGGGAACCGGAGCAAGAAATGCGGGAGAAGTATCCATATTTGTTCGCTACTTGAGGTAAGTTTCGAGGACGAAATTTTCTTTAAGGGGGGTGGATTGTAACGCCCCGCATTTTCTTTTATATATGTATATATATATATATAGTAAACAATTGTGGTAAAAAAAATGTGGATATATGTAGTGATGTGTGTTTGAATTTGGTAGATTGAAAAAGTAGAGATTTAAAATGTTAGTAGAAATAATAGTTGAAATTTGGTTTTAATAAGTGAAAATATGAAATTTTAGGTCCTAGAACTTGTATTAAATAGGTTTGGTGTATAAATATGTGTTGGAGAGGTTTGGGATAGATTTGGTTGTTTTAGGAATGGATTGGAAATGGAAAAGAGACGACGACAGACTGTGAACAGTGCACGTGAACAGTGTACTGGCTGCAACTTCAAGCGCGATTTCAACCTTGATGTAGTCAATAGCTCTCAAAACTCAAAACATGAAAGTTTTAGAGCTCTTTCTTATCATCTCATAACATTTTGAATCATCTCAATCGGAGCTCGGACGAGAGAGGCCCAGATAACGATGGGCTGTTTTGACAGCCCAATTAGCTTGAACAGTGCACGTGAACAGTGCACTGCTGCAACTTCAAGCCCGATTTAGACCTTGATGTAGTCAATATCTCTAAAAACTCAAAACATTAAAGTTTTAGATATCTTTCGTATCATTCCATATCAGCTTGAATCATCTCAATCGGAGCTTGGATGAGAGAGTTATGCTCAGATAACAAAACGATGTCGAAATAGTCCAATTAGCTTCGTTTTGCATTTAATGTCTCCATTTGCATCCTAAATCAAAATATAAGAATAATGAGTAATTTTAGGCTTCAAATAAGTATAAAAGGCTTTAAGAAATACCCTTTATCACCTTTTATTTGTAAACATCGCAAAACTTTATTAATAGCCGATTCGGATGGGTAAAATAGAAACTTTAGTGTTTCGGGTGTACGTTGACTTGATTTTTGAGATAAATCATAAAAATAAATGTTTTTAGGTTAAAATAACATTAAAAATGAATCCAGAATGTTGACAAACCTTAGAGTAGTCATATGGATCAAATTGGAGATTTTTAGTGGTAAAATCGTAAATTTGGAGAAATCCAAAACAGCCTGTGAACAATATTTTTTGGGGCTGCTATGTTTTAAACTCATTTTCATCTCATTTTCTCTCATTTCCTTCACTCCCCTCACACCCCCACACCTCTTGGAACCCTAGAGAGCATTAGAGAAGAAGAAAGGAAGGGAAAAATAAGAGATTCAAGGGTGATTCAAGATCAAATATTCTTGTTCTTCACACCAAAGCTAAGGATTCAAGGTAGGGGTTTTCTCTCATTCATTTAGATTGAGGCTAGGGTATTTATATATGTATGTTTTGGCTATCAATGATATATATATGCTATGAAATCATCCTCTCTTTGACTTTTTACAAGGATTACATGTTTTGAACAAAGTAGGGTTTAATACCTATGAAATCTCATTTCTAGTTTTAAAACCCTAATTTTTGGAGAGTGATGTATTTCCTTCCTAAATGCTTTCTTTATTATGGATTTCGAAACCTTAGTGCTTTGTGTTGGATAGAAAAATGATGTTATTGTGATCTCATGTATTTTCTTAGTTGGTTGTGGAATTGTTAGATGATATATTTTGGGGATTTTGGATAGATGCTTGTAAATTGAGATAAATGTTGGAATTGTATGCTTGGTTGGGTTGTTTGTGATGCACATGAGTGAGAGGTTCCTTCTAAGGATGCTCACCCCTTCCCAAGAGGTTCCCGGTAAGGATGCTTAGAAAATAATGTAGTGATTGGTGAAAGGTTCTATGTAAGGATGTTCATCCATTTTCAAGAGGTTCCCGGTAAGAATGCTTGAGAATCAAAGGTGACCTAAAGGGGGGTGGAGATTACCACAAAGTATGCCACCTACCGAAAGAATTATTGCGAATTGGTTTTGACAATTAATGGTTATTATTTGTATGTGGTACTCGTTTATTCATTTAAGTAATATTTTTAAATAAACTTGACATCCTTTTTAAATGTCACTGCTTTATTTCAAATTATGTATCTATGTTATGTTAAAATTGAGACCAATCGTTTTAAATGCTTTTCTAAACCTTGTATGGGTTTGGGGGATTTTTCTACAGAGCTTCGTGCTCACCCCCTATCGCTAAAATTTTTCAGATTACCCGCTTGAGGAGGAGGACGTAAGGGTCGAGGAGCCCGCTACTTGAGAGACTCCACTGGACGGGAGTGTGGATCCCAAGGTGGACACATAGAGCAACCTCCTTTCCTTTTGTACTAGACTAGGACATTCTTTTGGAACATTGTGTAGTCTAGCTTCTTTTGTTTATTCCGCTGCGCTTCTTTAATTAATTTTTGAGATGTAATAGCCATGACTTGGGCTTATTATTTTGGATAATATTGTAAATATTCGTGGATGACAAATGAAGTCTTGTTTCTTAATGAATTATATTAGTGCTCTCATGATATGAATGATTTTAGAATCTAATGCCATCCAGGGTGTGTTTTGGGGCGTTACAAGATTCCCTATATTTTTTGTAACGCCCCAAAAACCCCCTTGGGTGACATTACATTCTAAAAACCATTCACCCCATGAGAGCATTACGTAAATTCATCACGACGAAAGTTCATTCATCAACCATTCATATTTTAACAAAATTTGGGCAGAGTCTCCTTTGTACGGGGAGCTTTACCAAAAACACAACCTGTACAATTATATTACAATTGACCACACCGGGTCCACATATGCATAACTATTGACCACACCGGGTCTATTTATCCATCATAAAATAAACTTTCATTCATCATATGTCATATCCACAATGCCATCCCAAAAGAATAGGCCAAGTATGACAAATATATTTCCCAAAAGAATTAAATTACACTTGCAGTGAAATAACAAAATACTAGACTTTACATGATTTCAAAATAAACTCTCTAGTCTAGTACAAAAGAAATATAACTCTAGGCATCCAGTTCAGGACCCCCGTTCCCCTCTAGGGGAGCTTCCCATGCACTGGTTCATCTACTTGTAACTCCTCCTCATAGACGAAATCTGAAAAGATATTATTTGTAGGGGTTGAGCACTAAGCTCTGTAGCAACATTCCTTCCATACTCATACAAGGTTTAGAAAACAAGTAAAACAGTTCGGTCTTATTTTCCAAAATATCATATAACATTTGAAGTAAAACCGTGACATTTGAAACAGATCTCAAGTTTAAACATTCGCAATAATTTAAATGAACAGTAAACCCAAGTCACAATGAGCAACCATAACCATTTCCAACAAGTTCTTGTAGAGTCCCATACCTCCACAAGCTCTTGTGGGAAATGCAATAGTAACACCATAATACAAAAAAGAACGCTTATTCCACCATCGATTATTATATTTCTTTTGGCAGGTGGCATACTTAAAAGTAAACTCCACCCCCTTCAAGTCTTTGTTTCCCATAACCGCATACTTACAAGTAACCACGGTCGTTAGATGTCCTTTTAGGTAGGTAGCATACTTACAAGTAACCTCTACCCCCCTTGAAGTCTCCCACACATAACCGCATACTTACAAGTAACCTCGGTTCATAAATATCCTCTTTTGGTAGGTAGCATACTTACAAGTAACCTCTACCCCCCTTCAAGTATTCCACACTTAACCGCATACTTACGAGTAACCTCGGTTCATAATTATCCTCTTTTCATACCAACAATCACATACAAGATAAAATCCACAAATTTCCCTCAACAAGCAACCATTATCAAAATCCCCAAATTTTATCATGCGACAATCCAAATAACCAATTAAGAAAAATACAAGAGATCACCACCACATCATTTTCATTACTCACACAAAGCACTAAAGTTCTCAAAACCAAGCTTGAGCAAATGTAGAAAGAGAATTCCATATTTCCCCAAAAACTAGGGTTTTAAAGCTATAAAAGAAGTTTCATGGGTAATCAATCCTAACTTTGTTAAAGACATGCCATAATTGCAAGAAAACCAAGAAACAAGGAATTCCTAGCAAATACATACAAGTATGAGTCAAAACATATATATATTTTAGCCTTAGCCTCAATGGACAAGCATGGAAGAAAAACCCCTACCTTGAATCAAAGTTTCAAACCAAAACCCAAGCTCTAATGACCTCCTTTCTCCCTTTCCTCCTTTCCTCTATCTTCCCCAAGGGTGCTAAGGGGTTTGGGGGTGAGAGATGTGAGAAAAATGGAAGGAAATGGGCTGGATTCTGTGTTTTAAACACAGCAGTCCGCGCAATTCACTGTTCATGGCTAAATTTTGAGTTTTTTTCCAAAATTACAGTTTTGCCACTAGAAATCTCCAATTTGATCCATACGACTACCCTAAGGTTTTTCGACGTTCCGGATTCATTTTTAATGTTATTTTAACCTAAAAACATTGCTTTTTATGATTTATTTCAAAACTAAAATAAATTCACACTTGGAACATTAAAATTTCTATTTTATTCCTTCGAACTACTATAGGTGATATCCTTACGATTTTAATATATATATGGTTTATTCTTAAGTCATTACATATAGAAGAATCACTAAACAAGTACATTAATATATTAATGTAAACATATGGGGTTTTACACCTTCAAGGTCTAATAAGAAAGCACAACCCTTTACTATCCAAGGAGCACCATTGTGCAGATTTTTGGTCAACTTCATAGAATAAACTGATTTGACTCAGGTATTTCTAGGAGGTGTAACCTATATGGTTGGAAAGATATACGAGTTAGGGTTCTAACAAAAATAACGGTACACAATTCGGACTTTCCAATAAAGAGTTATGATGAAATTAGCGAAAGGTAGTCTGCCGGACAGATTTTTGGACAGTGTAGACACTACTTCGTAATATGGACATAACTCCTTCCTCCTAGTTCCGATTGAGATGATTCAAGGTGATATGGAATCCTAAGAGAGAGCTCTACAAATTTCATGTTTTAAGTTTTGAGAGATATGGACTGCATCAAGGTCGAAATCGAGCTTGATGTTACAGCCAGTGCACTGTTCATCCCTTTTTCATTCTACCAAATTCAAACACACATCACTACACATATCCCCATTTTTACAACAATTATTTACTATATATCTATATACATATATAAAAGAAAATGCGGGGTGTTACAATCCACCCCCCTTAAAGAAAGTTTCGTCCTCGAAACTTACCTCAAGTAGCGAACAAATGTGGGTACTTCTCTCGCATTTCTAGCTCCGGTTCCCATGTAGCTTCTTCCACTCCATGGTGTTGCCACAAGACTTTCACCAATTTGATGACTTTGTTGCGAAGCACTTTCTCCTTGGCGTCGAGAATCTTCACTGGTTGTTCTTCATAGGTTGCTCCATCTTGAATTTCAATATCTTCTAAGTCTACAACCGGCGTTGCATCCGATTTACACTTCCTCAACATGGACACATGGAATACGTCGTGTACTCCCGATAACTGAGCTGGTAACCGCAACTGATATGCCGCCTTGCCCACCACTTTGATCACTTCAAATGGCCCGGTATACCTTGGCGCTAACTTTCCCTTCTTGCCGAATCTAAATACTCCTTTCTGGGGCGACACTTTGAGAAACACATAGTCCCCCTCTTTGAATTCTAATGGTCTTCGTCTTTGATCCGCGTAGCTTTTCTGTCTACTCTGTGCTGTGCGTAGTCTCTCCCGGATGAGTTGAATTTTCTCTGTAGTCTCTCGAACAATTTCTGGCCCAAACAAACTACTCTCGCCCGCTTCTAACCAACACGTCGGGGATCTACATGGTCTTCCATACAAGGCCTCATAGGGTGCCATTCCAATACTGGTCTGATAGCTGTTGTTGTATGCAAATTCCACCAACGGTAAATGGTCACTCCAACTTCCCTTGAAGTCCAACGCGCAAGCTCGTAACATGTCTTCCACGATTTGTATCACCCTCTCGGATTGGCCATCCGTTTGGGGATGAAAGGCTGTGCTGAAATGTAACTCTGTCCCCATAGCTTGTTGTAGACTTTGCCAAAATCGCGCCACAAACCGAGAATCACGATCCGACACAATGGAGAGCGGAACTCCGTGCAACCTAACAATCTCACAGATATAGAGCTTGCTCAACGTCTCTAATGAGTCTGTGGTCTTCATACCCAAGAAATGAGCGGACTTGGTGAGTCTATCCACAATGACCCACACTGCATTATGCCTGCGCGACGTCCGTGGTAAACCCGACACGAAGTCCATGGTGATGTGATCCCACTTCCACTCTGGAATAGGCAAAGACTGTAGGACTCCTCCTGGCCTTTGATGCTCAATCTTCACCTGCTGGCACACCGCACATTTTGCCACATACTTGGCTACATCTCGCTTCATTCCCCTCCACCAGTATTGACGCTTCATGTCCCTATACATCTTTGTGCTACCGGGGTGGATAGCAAACTTGGAGCGATGACACTCCCCAAGTATCTCCTCCTTTAGGGACGAATCATCGGGAACACATAGCTTCTCCCCATATCTCAACTCTCCATTCTTCCAAGACCATCCTCCCATCGCTTCCCCATTCTCCAATCGGGCTCTAATCAAATCGAGTTCCGAATCCAGGCATTGCAACTCCACAACCCGTTGTCGAAGCGTCGGTTGAGCTACAAGGTTGAATAGATATGATTGATACTCCGGTCCATCCACCCATAGATCGTACTCCTCCAATGCATCAATCATTTTCCACCTATTTACCGCAAGAGAATTGATTTCACCCCGAGACTTCCTGCTAAGAGCGTCGGCAACTACATTGGCCTTCCCTGGATGGTAGTTGAGTGTGAACTCATAATCTTCCAAGTACTCAATCCACCTTCTCTGCCGGAGATTCAAGTCTTTCTGTGTGAAGATATACTTGAGGCTTTTATGGTCCGAAAACACTTGAAATTTCTCCCCGTATAAATAACATCTCCACAACTTAAGAGCAAACACCACTGCAGCCAGCTCCAAGTCGTGTGTGGGATAATTCTGCTCGTGCACCTTGAGTTGCCTCGAGCCATAAGCCACTACCTTCCCTCCTTGCATTAGAACGCATCCCAATCCTCGTAGTGAAGCATCGGTGTAGACATCGTAGCCTTCCCCACTACTCGGAATAATGAGGATAGGGGCAGTCGTCAACTTCTCCTTCAAGGTGCGAAAAGCTAGTTCACACGCTTGAGTCCACAAAAATTTCTCCCCCTTCTTTGTAAGGCGAGTCATCGGCATCGCAATCTTGGAGAACCCTTCCACAAACCTACGATAATAGCCGGCTAACCCCAAGAAACTCCGTACTTCTGTCACGTTCCTCGGTGGTTCCCATTTCATCACGGCCTCAATCTTTGCTGGATCAACCGCTACTCCTTGCTCGGACACAACATGGCCAAGGAACTTCACTTCCTTCATCCAAAACTCACACTTGCTCATCTTTGCATATAACTTATGTTCTCTCAATGTTTGTAGCACAATAGAGAGATGACGAGCATGTTCCTCCTGAGTCTGTGAGTAAATCAATATGTCATCAATAAACACAATGACAAATTGATCGAGGTATGGCCGGAAGACTCTGTGCATCAAATCCATGAAGGCTGCGGGGGCATTAGTCAATCCGAATGGCATCACCGTATACTCGAAATGACCATATCGGGTACGGAAAGCAGTCTTAGGAATATCCTCCTCCTTAATTCGCAGCTGATGATACCCCGTGCGAAGATCAATCTTGGAGTAATACTTTGAACCCTCCAACTGATCAAATAAGTCATCAATTCTCGGCAACGGATACTTATTCTTCACGGTAACCCGATTCAACCTCCGGTAATCCGTGCACAACCGTAGAGTCTCATCCGTTTTCTTCACAAAGAGGACCGGGGCTCCCCAAGGTGAAGTGCTTAGACGGATAAACCCAATCGCCAACAATTGATCCAACTGCTTCCTTAGCTCCTTCAACTCCAAAGGTGCCATCCGGTAGGGAGCAATGGATATGGGTTCGGTTCCCGGATAGAGATCGATCTTGAACTCAATTTCCCTATGTGGCGGTAATCCAGGTAATTCCTCAGGAAAAACATCCGAAAACTCCGATACAATTAACACCACATCCGTATGGAGTTTATCCATGTTATCTCCCATCAAGCTAGCTAAGAAACTCAAATGACTTCCCGCTTTCGCTTTTAAGAATCTACTACCCGTAGTAGGAAATGGATGGAAAGAATCTCGGTTATTCACAAAACTGAAAATTACTCCTCCCGGCAATTGAAATGTAATCCGCTTGCGGAAACAATCCAGTACCGCACGAAAAGTGGATAACAAGTTCATCCCAAAAATCACGTCATACCCCTTCATCTCTAAAGCAATTAAATCCACAATCAATTCGTGCTCCCCAATACGAAGCACACAACCCTTGCAGACTCGGCTAGTACCCAATTGTTCTCCCGTAGGCAAGTCAACAGTCAAAGCATGTTCTAACTTCTCGAAACCCAATCCCAAATTCATAGCATATGCAGTACGTATAAAAGAATGAGTAGCACCGGGATCAAATAAGATTCGGGCCCAGGAATTGTAGAGAAGAATGATACCTTCCACAACGGCATTGGCAATGTCCTCCTCCGGCTGAGTCAAAGCAAATACTCGCCCTTGGTTGGTGCCGCCGGGGGCTTGAGTTTGTATCGGTCGATGCGGTGCAGGCCTCGGTGGTGGTGGTTGGGCTGCTGGTACTTGTCTTGCGGTCTGGATAGGCCCTTGAGGTGGAAAAACTGGGCAATGCATCCGAATATGTCCCACACCTCCGCATGCAAAGCAAGATCGTGGGATAATACCAGCTCTAGTCTGAGTGTCTCCCTCTCCTCGGGCTGTCAAAAGTCGCTGTCCACCTGTTGGGTCTGGGCGACGGTATGGTGTCGGTCTCTGTGCCCCACTAGTGGTAGCACCCGTCCGGATTGGACCTCCTCTCAAGAAGCCCTGTCGTCGCTGGCTATCCTCTATGTCTCTCTCTACCAGTGCAGCTCTGTCCACCAAGTCCCCATACTCCCTAATCTTGAGAGCCACCAACTTCTCCCGGATGACCGGCCTCAGTCCCTGCTCAAATCGCTTAGCCCTGTCGGCCTCCGTAGATATAAATCCTGTAGCATAACGGGAGAGCTCGTCAAACCTCCTTTCGTACTCGGCCACCGTCGTGCTACCCTGTCGTAGAGCAAGAAAGTCAGCCTTCATTCGATCTCTGACTGATTCAGGAAAGTACTTGTCCTGAAATATTTGGTCGAACTCCTCCCAAGTGAGTGCATCAGTGTTCCTCCGTCTCTTGACCGAATCCCACCAATGGTCGGCCTCCCCCTCTAACAAATAGGTCGCCAAGCCAACCCTCAAATCTTCGGCAACTCCCATGCCGTCACATACCTTCTTCACTCTGCGTATCCACTTGTCCGCATCCAAAGGGTTAGAGCTCCCTTGGAAGGTGGGTGGATGTTGTCTCAGAAATTCTCGAAGAACCACCATCCTTCGATCTCCATTTCCAATTCCGGGTACTTGCGCTAGTGGTTGAGCTCCACCATTATGGTTGTTGTTCCCATTCTGGTTTTGTACCAAAGTGGTGAGCTCCTTCAAGCATTGATAGATGCCATTCATGGCATCGGGAGGTGGTGGTGGTGGTGGATTTGCTTGACCTCCACGACCACGCCCACGTCCACGTCCTCGTCCTCGTCCTCCATCCATCCTGCACATCAATTCACAATTTAATTTCATTGAGGTACAAGACATCCTAATTATTGCTTTAATTTAAAGCCTAAGATTTATATAAAACATAGATCAACAATTTTGTTCAACCTAATCCTGCCTTTCTAGTGGTAATCCATAACCTACAGCTCCCATGTAAGACCTAAAGCCTAAGCTTTGATACCAAATTTGTAACGCCCCAAAAACCCCATTGGGTGACATTACATTCTAAAAACCATTCACCCCATGAGAGCATTACGTAAATTCATCACGACGAAAGTTCATTCATCAACCATTCATATTTTAACAAAATTTGGGCAGAGTCTCAAATTTGTAACGCCCCAAAAACCCCTTGGGTGACATTACATTCTAAAAACCATTCACCCCATGAGAGCATTACGTAAATTCATCACGACAAAAGTTCATTCATCAACCATTCATATTTTAACAAAATTTGGGCAGAGTCTCCTTTGTACGGGGAGCTTTACCCAAAACACAACCTGTACAATTATATTACAATTGACCACACCGGGTCCACATATGCATAACTATTGACCACACCGGGTCTATTTATCCATCATAAAATAAATTTCATTCATCATATGTCATATCCACAATGCCATCCCAAAAGAATAGGCCAAGTATGACAAATATATTCCCAAAAGAATTAAATTACACTTGCAGTGAAATAACAAAATACTAGACTTTACATGATTTCAAAATAAACTCTCTAGTCTAGTACAAAAGAAATATAACTCTAGGCATCCAGTTCAGGACCCCCGTTCCCCTCTAGGGGAGCTTCCCCATGCACTGGTTCATCTACTTGTAACTCCTCCTCATAGACGAAATCTGAAAAGATATTATTTGTAGGGGATGAGCACTAAGCTCTGTAGCAACATTCCTTCCATACTCATACAAGGTTTAGAAAACAAGTAAAACAGTTCGGTCTTATTTTCCAAAATATCATATAACATTTGAAGTAAAACCGTGACATTTGAAACAGATCTCAAGTTTAAACATTCGCAATAATTTAAATGAACAGTAAACCCAAGTCACAATGAGCAACCATAACCATTTCCAACAAGTTCTTGTAGAGTCTCATACCTCCACAAGCTCTTGTGGGAAATGCAATAGTAACACCATAATACAAAAAGGAACGCTTATTCCACCATCGATTATTATATTTCTTTTGGCAGGTGGCATACTTAAAAGTAAACTCCACCCCCTTCAAGTCTTTGTTTCCCATAACCGCATACTTACAAGTAACCACGGTCGTTAGATTTCCTTTTAGGTAGGTAGCATACTTACAAGTAACCTCTACCCCCCTTGAAGTCTCCCACACATAACCGCATACTTACAAGTAACCTCGGTTCATAAATATCCTCTTTTGGTAGGTAGCATACTTACAAGTAACCTCTACCCCCCTTCAAGTATTCCACACTTAACCGCATACTTACGAGTAACCTCGGTTCATAATTGTCCTCTTTTCATACCAACAATCACATACAAGATAAAATCCACAAATTTCCCTCAACAAGCAACCATTATCAAAATCCCCAAATTTTATCATGCGACAATCCAAATAACCAATTAAGAAAAATACAAGAGATCACCACCACATCATTTTCATTACTCACACAAAGCACTAAAGTTCTCAAAACCAAGCTTGAGCAAATGTAGAAAGAGAATTCCATATTTCCCCAAAAACTAGGGTTTTAAAGCTATAAAAGAAGTTTCATGGGTAATCAATCCTAACTTTGTTAAAGACATGCCATAATTGCAAGAAAAACCAAGAAACAAGGAATTCCTAGCAAATACATACAAGTATGAGTCAAAACATATATATATATTTAGCCTTAGCCTCAATGGACAAGCATGGAAGAAAAACCCCTACCTTGAATCAAAGTTTCAAACCAAAAACCCAAGCTCTAATGACCTCCTTTCTCCCTTTCCTCGTTTCCTCCTTTCCTCTATCTTCCACCAAGGGTGCTAAGGGGTTTGGGGGTGAGAGATGTGAGAAAAATGGAAGGAAATGGGCTGGATTCTGTGTTTTAAACACAGCAGTCCGCGCAATTCACTGTTCATGGCTAAATTTTGAGTTTTTTTCCAAAATTACAGTTTTGCCACTAGAAATCTCCAATTTGATCCATACGACTACCCTAAGGTTTTTCGACGTTACGGATTCATTTTTAATGTTATTTTAACCTAAAAACATTGCTTTTTATGATTTATTTCAAAACTAAAATAAATTCACACTTGGAACATTAAAATTTCTATTTTATTCCTTCGAACTACTATAGGTGATATCCTTACGATTTTAATATATATATGGTTTATTCTTAAGTCATTACATATAGAAGAATCACTAAACAAGTAAATTAATATATTAATGTAAACATATGGGGTTTTACACCTTCAAGGTCTAATAAGAAAGCACAACCCTTTACTATCCAAGGAGCACCATTGTGCAGATTTTTGGTCAACTTCATAGAATAAACTGATTTGACTCAGGTATTTCTAGGAGGTGTAACCTATATGGTTGGAAAGATATACGAGTTAGGGTTCTAACAAAAATAACGGTACACAATTCGGACTTTCCAATAAAGCGTTATGATGAAATTAGCGAAAGGTAGTCTGCCGGACAGATTTTTGGACAGTGTAGACACTACTTCGTAATATGGACATAACTCCTTCCTCCTAGTTCCGATTGAGATGATTCAAGGTGATATGGAATCCTAAGAGAGAGCTCTACAAATTTCATGTTTTAAGTTTTGAGAGATATGGACTGCATCAAGGTCGAAATCGAGCTTGATGTTACAGCCAGTGCACTGTTCATCCCTTTTTCATTCTACCAAATTCAAACACACATCACTACACATATCCCCATTTTTACAACAATTATTTACTATATATCTATATACATATATAAAAGAAAATGCGAGGTGTTACATTTTCAGACTCATCAATAGATACAGACTGTAATGTGTATAATTATTTTTACAGAAAAACTTCTTCAAAAATAATTTGAGTTAACAACTCAACATAATTTATTTCATGCACTTCATCTTCTTTTCTAGGTTGTTTTGCTCTATTAAAAATATTTAATTCCAAGGTCATGTTTTCAAATGAAAGTTTTATGACTCCATTCCTATAATTTATCAATGCATTTGATGTAGCTAGGAATGGCCGACCCAAAATAACAGGTATGTATGCAGATGCATGAATCATTGGTTGTGTATCTAAAACGATAAAATCTGCTGGGAAATAAAATTGATCAACTTGATTAATAACATCTTCCACAATCCCTCGTGGAGTTTTTATAGATCGGTCTACTAATTATAGTGTAACATTGGTAAGTTTCAGCTCCCTTAATCCTAATTGTGTATACATCGAATATGACATTAAATTACAACTAGCTCCAAGATCTAATAGAGCTTGTTCAATTCAAAAATTTTCAATGATGCATGAGACTGTAGGACTACCATGATCTTTGTACTTAAGAAGAGTGTTATACTGTATTATAGTACTAATTTGTTCAGTTATAAATATTTTCTTTGATACATTTGTTTTCTTTTTACCATGCAAAGATCTTTCAAAAACTTAGCATAAGCTGGAACTCGTTTAATTGTATCCAACAAAGGAATATTAATCTTAACATGTTTAAATAGCTCAAAGATTTTAGATTGATCTTTTTCAGATGAAGGCTTCTTGATCCTTTGAGGAAAAGGAAAAGGAATAGAACATGAATGATCTTCTTCATTTTGTATTTCTAGTTGTTTTTTGGCTGAAGGTTCAGGTTCAAGTGGTTCATTAACAGGAATTGACTTACATATTTATTTTTGAAATTTTAGGTTTAATAGTTTTGTCAATCACTTTACCACTTCTCAATGTTGTGATTGCTTGTACTTGACTTGGAGAAGGTTCAGATGACACAGAATTAGCTTGACTTTTTGGAGGTTTAGACTGAGATGAGAATTTTCCCTTTTCTGACATACTGAGGGACTGAGTCAGCTTAACTAGGTGACTCTTGATATCTTTAATACTCTGAGAAGTTTGAATTTTAAAATCTTTAAAGCTTGAGTTGTTTGAGTATTAAAAGTCATCTGAATCTGAATAAATTGATTCATAGTGTCTTCCAGAGTTCTTCTATGTGGGGGTTGACATAGTTGATATTCTTGGTCATTTTGTGGCTGTGGTGAACCTTATGTTTGATTTGTAGGTTGTGTATTTTTTAACTAAAATTTGGATGATTCCTTCATCATGGATTGCAAGTTTCAGAATATGAATTTAGGTAAGGCTTATTATAAGTTGGAATAACATTAGATTGTTCAATTAACACATTTTTAAATTGTAACACCCCAAAAACCACCTTGGATGACATTACTATTTAAAAACGTTCATGTCATAAGAGCAACTAAATAAATCCATCATTAAAGAACATCCTTGATTTAACAAAATTCGGGCAGAGTCTCCTTTGTACGGGGAGCTCTACCTAAAACACAACGTGTGCAAATTGTACTACATTGACCACACCGGGTCCATACATGAATAAATTTTGACCACACCAGGTCCATTTACTCATCAAATAATAAAATTTTCTTCACCACATGTAATATCCACAATATCATCTCAAAAGAATAGGCCAAGCTATGACACTTACATTCCAAAAGAATTATACTCAAACTTAGCAACGGAATAAACAAAATACTAGACTATACACGATCGTAAATAAATTCCTTAGTGTAGCACAAAAATAAACTATAGCTCTAGATGTCCACCTCAGGATCTAGGTTCCCCTCTAGTGGAACCTCCCAATTTCCCGGCTCGTTAACGCCGGGATCTTCCTCTAGCATGAAATCTGAAAAGAAAACATTATTGGTAGGGGATGAGCACTAAGGTCTGCAGGAAAATCCTCCCAAACTTTAACAAGGTTTGGAAAATGTAGAAAATGGTCGGTCTCATTTCAAAAATAGCATACGTAAATTTTGAAAAAAAATATGACATTTTCAAAGATCTCAAGTTTATACATTAACAATAATTAAGTGGAAGAGTAAGTCAATCCCACCATAAATAACCATTCCAAAGAGTAAATATTCTCACAACAATTTTCAAGATAATCATATCCAAAAGATAACGCAATAAACAATAACCACACTGTATCTGAAGTCTGATGTAAGATAATCGCATGAATAAACACATTAAGAATATCCTGGCCCACACACACACAAATCCTCGCAAGGATATCAAAATTCGGGAAGGGCGCCTACCGATGCATTGTCTCATACCAATGCACCGGCAATAACGAATCCGACCTAGGCATAGTATACTAATCCTCTGACACGGCACCCGTGAGCTAATAGTGGTTTGATCCTCGCAAGGCACCAACCCCACTACGAGTGGTAGGAAAAGTTCAAACCCACACAGAGTAAGAACCACACACATCTACCCACTCTATGATACCTGGTCAACGGCCACCCATGATCATTAAAACACCTCTATGAGATACAATCACCAACACTTTCTCAACAAAATTTCATAATTTTTAAAACCCCAAATTCCATAGGTATTTCTCAAATCACATTAAATCTCAAAAATCCCCAATTTTCTCCCATATGATTCCAATAAAACAATTTAAGAAAAATATGCAAGAGATCATCAAACATATATTTTTATTATTCAAACAAAGCACTACGATTTTGAAATCAAGAATTAAGGAATATCAAGAAGAAAAATCTCTATTTCTTAAAGAAACAAGGGTTTTGAGATTTCAAGGATCTCATGGCTATCAAAGCATAACTTCATTCCAAACATGATAATATTTGCAAGAGTATCAAGAAATAATGATTTCATAACATATATCTAAGATTTAGAAGCAACATATACATAGATATAAACCCTAGCCTCAATGTAGGAGAATGAGAAAAAATTCCTACCCAGAATCAAGAATTTCAAGTGAAAGTCCAAGCCCTATAGACCTCCTTTCTCCTCTCCTTCCTTTCCTTTACCTTCTCCTAATGTTCCAAGAGGTGTGGGGTGAGAGTGGAGTGAAGGAAATGAGGTTAAAGGGGCTGAAATCAGTGTTTTAAACACAGCCAACCCCAATTTTTACTGTTCACAGACTGTTTTGGATTTCTCCAAAATTACGGTTTTACCACTAAGATCTCCAATTTGATCCATTTGACTACCCTAAGATTTTTGGACATTCTGGATTTATTTTTAATGTTATTTTAACCTAAAAACATTTATTTTTATGATTTATTTCACAACTAAAATAAATTTACACTCGAAACATTAAAATTACTATTTTATTCCTATTTATTCTTACAGTTTCAATATATATGGTTTATTCTTACGCCATTACATATGTAAGAATCACTAAACAAGTACATTACTATATTAATATAAACATGTGGGGGTTTACACCTTCAAAGTCTAAGAAGAAAGCACAACATTTTACTATCCAAGGAACACCACAGTGCAGATTTTTTTATCAACTTCAGAGAATAAATTGATTTGACTCAGGTAGTTTTAGTATGTGTGACCTATATGTTTGGAAAGATATATGAGTTAGGGTTCTAACAAAAATAACGATGCACAATTTGGACTTTCCAACAAAGAGTTATAATCAAATTGGTGAAAGGTAGTCTGTCAGACTGCTTGGTTATTCTATACTTGTTTGGAGCCTAAATATATTTATTATTCTTATATTTTGATTTAGGATGTAAATGGAGACGTTAAATGCAAAACGAAGCTAATTGGACGATTGTTGATAGTTTAGACATGTGGTGGTTTACATAAATGCAGGTATAGTTGAACATTCTGCTGCAGGATATCCTAATAACACACAAATTTCACATATTTGATTAGTAGAAGACACAACAGACACTTATTTTATTTTTTTCATTTCTAAGGCTCCTAGTTTTCGAGATAAATTAGTCATTTTAGCTCTTAAATCATCATCTTCTTTCAACACATATTTTCCTCTTTCGGATGTAGATGACTTAGTTTCCACTATGTTTGAAGAAGTCGAGTCCCACATCTGGGAACTTTCAGAAATAGTGTCAAAAAATTGAAATGCTTCTTCAGGGTTTTTACTCATAAATTCCCCCTAGGCCATCATTTCAACAAATTATCGCATTGACGGTGGAAAAGCATCATAAAAAAAACAACTGAAGTCCAATGTTTAAATGCATGGCGTGGACAAGCTTGTAGAAGATTTTTAAATCTTTCCAAATATTGATAAAAAGTTTCACCTTCTTTTATAGAAAAATTCATTATTTGAAGTCATGATATATTAGTACGATGTACAGCAAATTTTTTTTAAAAAAACTCAATTTGCAAAGCTTGCCAATTTGTGATAGAATTAGCTCTTAAAGAGTTAAGCAACTATTTAGCTTTATCTTTTAAAGAAAAAGGAGAAATTTTTAATATGACCATTTCAGAATTATCTTTTAGAGTTTCACAAACTTCTTCAAATTCTTTCATATGCACATAAGGGTTTTCAGTTTCCAAAACATGGAACTGTGGTAATAACTATATTGTGTCTGGCTTAATATTAAGGTTTGGAGCATCTATTGGAAAAGAAAAACATGACGAGAGATTAGTTCATGTAGGATGTAAATATTCTCTTAATGGTCGGACATTTTGAACTACTTCCTGCTCTCTAGGATCTTGTTCCCTAGGTATGTTTTGAGTCATACTTAATTCAAATGATACCTGTGTAGATAAAGATGATGAAGACGAAGGAGATGACAGATTTACAGAATCTACTGATGAATGAACAGACATAAACTATTTAAAAATAAAACAAACAATTTATAAACATATAATACAAGTAAACAACTTCCCTATTTTATTTAATTTCAAATTACCATAACTCCCTGGCAACGGCGCCAAAAATTTGATTCAACTTATTTCGTGATCTGATTTACATTATACACCCTAGTATAAGTAATCGAATTGTAGTTTTCTCGGTTTAAGTCCAAGATCGATCCCATGAAGAGTTTTAATAATTAGAATTCAAAAAAAGAACAGTGAAGTTGTTGTTAAAGTAATGTAACATGAGCTAGCTTGTGACGTGAGCTTAGATTGATAACTAGTCTAAATAAATAAAATGTGTAGATAGATTGTTAAAGGACAATAGTATAAAAAGTATCCTTCAGTTTAGGGATTCCATATGCTTTATATTGGTTAAATACTAGAAATGCTACCTTACAGCAATTCACTTCCAAGTCACCGGAAAGTCAACCGATAGGTCTGATGTATATAAACCATAACACAACAACTTCTTAGGTTAGCTGGTGGTATTATTAAACCATAATACAACAAGTTCTTAGGTTAGCCGGTGGTATTATTAAACCATAACACAACAACTTTTTAGGTTAGCTGGTGGTATATGTTACAATTGATTAATTCAAGTAATCCAAAAGGTAAAGCCATTCATGAGGATCACTAGAATTGCTCAATTGGCAATATTATAGTATGTATCAGTTAAACAACTCTAATAATCTAGAAGGTGAAGCCATTCAGGAGGATCATTTAGGTTATTCATCTGACAACTTTCATATCCTATATCAGTTAAACAACCCTAGTAATCCAGAAGGTCAAGCCATTCAGGAGGATTACTTAGGTTATTAATCTGACAATTGTACCATGCAATAGTAAAACATCCTCAGTGCACCAGAAGGTCAAGCCATTCAGTTGGAACACTGTAGATATTCAACCGACAGGTTGATGATTCACTGATGACATAATTTCGGGCTACGTAGTAACATCCAACTACGTACATCACCATATCATGCATGAAGTTTATAATAATAGATAGTATAGAATATTAAGTATTGCTCGGTGTTCATAACCGTGAGCATATTATAAATAGATATATATATATATAGATAAAGCATAATAAAACATCAATATTTCCATAATTTAACCAGTATTATACATATGTTCACCCCTCACAGAGGGGTATAAGTAAACTACTCACACTCCATTACTATTAACAAGAAAGAAGTGTGAGTAATTCTCATTACAATAATAAATAAAATACAAAGATTGACACTTCTTTCACAAGGAACAATTGAAATAAAACCACCATTAATATCAGTTAAGACACAAAGGTGGCGGTAGTTCAATTCTCCAAGTAGAAAGACATAACAAAAATGTAGAAATATAGAATTTTGGCTGAAGAGTTAGACGGACTAGGGTTGCACTTCAGAAATCTTCTCTCTTCCTTCCTTTCTCTCTTGTTTCTTTCTTTTATTTTCTAGACTCCCCTCTCTCTCCAACTCTCTAACTCCCAAATGCAGAAGCTAAAGGGCCATATTTATAGGCTACCAGGAAAACAAGAGGTGGAAGATAGACATCAACTGCCAAGAGCCATCGTCCGGACGCCACCACCACCGTCCAGGCGGTCCTTTTTTGCTGGTGGAGCTTCCATGATGTTCTTGCATGTTCTTATTATTGAATTACACTTGCCTAAGTTGTTTCAAGGTTTGATAGATTGCTCCTCCTGATTTTCGGTAATTCTGCATAAAAACCTTGAAATTTGAAATAGTATATACATAAAACCCTAGTTTACACATAAACCCTAATTTACAGTTTTTAACTGTTTTATCTTACAAAATTAATTTATTTAATTATATTAATTTATATACTAATTAGGTTTAATCAAAAGTCCAAAAGGGAGGACCCTTGGCAAAGTGTTTTTTTGGCTCTTGTTTGGGTGATATAGACGGAGAGAAATGAAATAATTTTTTAGGATAAGCAGGAAGAAGTCGAATATTTACGAGACCGATTATATTTATTGGCTTTATTATGGGCATCAACGATCAACAGTTCAAGACTGTTATTCTTTAGCATTATTGCAAGCAGAACAACTTCATGTGGATTATATTTTTGATAGTGTCTTCTTTTTTGTAATTTTTTGTTTGCTTTACCATTATAAGAATGGTATGCAATCTTGGGTTGGATAACTTGTCCACCTAAGATTAGATTGAAATTTTTTCCTTTAGTTAATCAATAAAATTTTTGTCTCTTATCAAAAAAAACAAAATAGAAAATTAGTGAAAAATTAATTTACATTTAATTAATACACAAAAGTTTAGAGATTTTAAAGAATATTGTATTTTATTGAAATATATAATTGGATTGAAATCTATTAAAAAATTATTTTGTGTCTTTTTGTTTAGATTTTGTTTCGGTTAAATAAAAATTGAATTCACTGTTTCACAATAATTTTGTCTTGAGTCTTAAATTTTTGTCATTCTTAAACTTAAATTTTTTGTTTCAACTAAGGAATTATTTTTAGTTATATTTTGCCCCCATATATATTCTTGGCTCCACCCTGTACATTTGGACCTGAATAGAGATTTGTAATACATGGGGTATATAGAAACATACATACAAACATAAAAACCTAATTGTGAAATATTTGTATAAACTTTATGTATCCAAAGATAGAGGTTGAAAAGGTATATGCCATGACGTCATCTCAAACAGTGCAGGAGAAGAATGAGGTGAGCCTGATGATATTAATACTGGGTTTGATGATGTACAAAATGTATTTATACACCACCTGTTAAGTTATAAATGCCGTTATAAATGATGAGAGTCAACACAAGTGAAATATAGTTTAAGTGGTTCAGTCAGTGTGACCTACTCCACTGTGAAGGATTAGGATGACTTGAGTATTTTATTAGTCAAGGGGTGTAGAGTGCTAAGATGTGAGAGATGCCCCCTTGTGTAGGTGAGGCTTACAATTTATAGGCACCTCCTAAAAGATTAAGGTGTCTTTCTCATACCAGGTGAGGTAGTTTGGTAGAGGTGGCACCCTTCTTGTAATGGGAGAGACAATTCCATGGAGGTCATGACATGTGTGCCCAGGAGATCTCCTCACATGTTAGTTGTGGACTGAGTCTCTTGGCATGATGCGATTGACCTGAATCTTTCAAGATGGCATGGCTGACCTATCCTAGCTTCGTTACTCTTGTGGTGGGCATAACCTACATTCCTAGACTAGGCCTTTAAGTTGGCCCTAGTTTGTAATCCTAGGTTTGCTCTGTGATTCTGGGCCTAGTCCATAATTCTTAGGCCAAGTTTGGGTTGGGCCCATCATTTGCCCCCCATGCCCTAAGCCTAATGGAATTTGTGGGAGAGGGCATTAGTAAGGACAATTTTTGTCTCCTGCTCTTTACCCTTTTTTCCCAAGTCCCGACATTGTCCTTGTAGATATTGCTTTGAGATTTGAATTCCTGGGTTGGCGGGTACTCTCTGTTGGTGGAGACCTATCGTTCTTTTGACTTTCTTCTAAGGAGCTTGTCTCTTGCCTTAAGACCTCAGATAGGTCTCCTTATCCCACTTTGATTACGACTTCTCATTCCAAATTGTTTTGGATATCTCTTTCCACCCTGATTAAAAGACTTCATCCTAATCCTATTAAAACTCCCCATTAGATTAGGATGTTGCCAAATATGAAACTTTGGCTATAAATAGGATCCCTTCACATCAATTCCCCCAACTTAGTTTAAGAAAGAATAAAGAGAGGTGAGATGCCAAGTGGATTGAGATAAAAGGAGTAGGCCTTAGGTAAGGTGGCACCAAGAGGTGCTAAAGCGATGCGGCAGGCAGGGGTGCAGAAGGCAAGGGCGACGCTTCGACATGCGACACAACAGGCAAGGGCGTCGAAGGCAGAGACGAGGGTGAAAAAGCAACGGGCGGAGGCATTATGGTAGGTAGGGACGTCGAGGCAGTAGGCAAGAGCACAAGCAAGGGCGTGTGGGCGTGGGCGAGGGCGAGGGCACCGGGGGCGTTGTGGTAGGCAGGTGCATCGAGGCAGAGAGCAAGGGCATTTGGGGCACCTAGGTAGCAGTTGAGGGTTGCCTAGGGTGCCGTAACAGGTATGGGCGTTGAAGCAAGGAGCGTCATGGGCGCCTAGGGTTATATGACAAGCGCGACCGACGTATAGATATCGTGGCAAGCATTGGCACATGGGCAGGCACTGGTGCGAGAGTAGGCAAGGGTGCCTAGTTGTAAGTAGTAGGTGTTGGGGTATAGACAAACAAGCTAGGTGCTAGGGCGCAACTACGCACGAAGCTATACACTGATCAAGTGGCAAGAGATGATAGTGGCAGTGTTCCTCTACATCCACATCAACGCAAGTATGGTGGCAAGGTGGTCACTAATGACAATGTTTCTAAGGTGAGCTCTATTTCTAGCTCTCTTAATACTGATGCTGAGATTGCTAGGATTATATCCACTTTTTGAATTCCCCATACGATGTTATGCCACCGGGCTGAGATAGGTGAGCCAGCCTCTGATGACTCCTCTAGGGACCTTGTTGCCTATAAGTAGGTGCTAGAAGCAGGTCTAAGGTTCCTGATGTTGTCACCCGTGTGTTGCATCCTGGCACACTCGTCACTAGTGCCGAGGAAGCTAACCCCTAATGGTTGGAGGGTGTTGTTGGGATTCCTCGCATTGTGGTGACGTTTTCACGGCACAAGTGCCACTTCCTCATGTTTGGATTTTTTTGCTACTTATATATTACATAAGAACCCCACTCCCAATCGAGGCTGGTATTTCTTTTCTCCGAGGGCAGGAAAGCTGATTACTAGACTGCGCTCCAACTGCCATAGCTGGAAGACTCAATTTTTGTTTATAAGAGGTTAGTAGGCTATTGAGGAGGACCAGGCTTTGGTTCCCATGGGATAGGGTGTACCCAAGAGGATAGGTATAAATTCCCCCTTTTTTTTTTTGGTTGATGTGTCCCTTTCTCCTTCACTATATTTTCAACTCCATTTCAAGCTTGCCAGAGTTATTGGCAGACCAAGAGGGAAGGTTTCAGGCGATGGGGGCTCACCACTAAAAGGACTATAGGACCCTTTTTTCTAAAGAGGTTCAAGTTAGGGGTTCCCTTTCTGGAGGTGATTTGCCTTCTTCCTAGGCCCGCGGCTCTTCCTCCAAGAAGAGAAGTATGTCATCCTTTAAGAAAATGTTTTGGTAGTATTTTCAAATTCGGAAGCTTACTCCTTTATTCTGGTTCCAAAGTAAATAGGTTTAGTGGATGCTCTTTACTCCATTAGGGCTGTGCAGATGACTCCTCCACCTAAGAGGGTGAGACTGGATGATGCTCCTATGGACTTCCAACAGGTGACTCCTCTACTTGTTCTAATTGTCCAGGCACCTTCTCAAGCTACCTCTTCAATCAGGGCATCTCAAGAGGCATGATTTCACTCTCCAACATAGATTGGGATGCCACATATTTCTTCTGTGTCCATGCTTCAAAATGTGAATGTAGCCCTGGAGCAGTTTTCGAGGTTTCTGATGCCCTTCGATATTCGAGAAGTCAACTATCAAAGTACCGAGGGTGTTATTAACACCATGATGGAGGTCTGGTTTGGGTAATCATTTGTACTTTTATGAAATTTTGCCCTTTATGTCCTTTGATGACACAAATATTTACCTCTATTTTGCATGTTTATAGGTGTCCACAGCTGCTAAGTATTTTTTTATAAGAGCTACCCAGCATGAGCACTTATCAAGGGTTTTGATGAAAGAGAGACAGACACTTTGGGCTGTTAAGGAGCAATTGAGGGTGGCTTACAAGAGAGCTGAACCTCTTGAGATTGAGCTTTTGGTGACCCTTGAGAGATCCACTAAATTGGAGGCTGACAGTGAGGCTAGCTACACGAGAATAGAGGTAGATTTGTGAACAGCCCATGAGAGGACCACCTGAGTTAAGGCAGAGCTACAAACAGCTCATGAGAGGGCTTCCAGATTTGGGGTAGAGCTATAGTAGGCCAATGAGAAGACTTCTACAGTATAGACTCACGCCCTGGAGATGGATAAGATGAGGGAGGATTATCTGTAGGATAGTATTGCCGGTGCCTTTATTGATAGCTAGGAGGAGTTTAGAGGGAAAGCTTCAATTGCTTTTCCCAACATATACTTCTTAGAATTTGTCCCTTATGAGGAGTCGAATACTGATGTTGATGGTGAGGGCTTTGGTGATGGAGAATCAGATGACAAGGAGGAGGGTGACAACAACAAGAACAGTCAAAGTTCTAAGGATATTTTATGTTTTTCCCTTCTTTTTTTTTATCGGTAGGTAGTGTCAGACTGTGCTTTGACTTTTGTGGAAGTGGCTTTTGTTTCCAAACATCTTATGAAATTAAAAGCAAGGCAAACTTGAAATGAATTTGCAAAACTTTTATTTGATAACTGCTTATAATAAATATTGGTGGGTGGCAATCCTAGAAAACTTTATTTGTTAATTCCAAAAAATGTACAAGTCTAGGTTTGAGACTAAATAATATCCTAAAGTTTTATTACTCTGGCTGCCCTCGCATTATTGGGAGTACCTGTGACGCCGCAAAATCGGGGGTCCGTTGATTACCCATCAACCCGCGGAATACCCGTAGATACCGAGTAGCTCGATATCACACCATTATGCCCCATTTACCGAGGTCCTTAATTTAACAAAATTCGGACAGAGTCTCATTTGTACGGGGAGCTCTACCCAAAACATGACCTGTGCAATATATATTAACATGACCCGTCCAAGGTCCCATATAACACAATGACCACACAGGGTCCATTTATAAGTAAAACTTGACCACACCGGGTCTAATTATAATTAAACATTGGCCACACCGGGTCCAATCATCCATATTTATATCAAAACATGCAAGATTAGTTTAACAATAGTCCATATAAGTTCTATTACCATTTAAAAGATTACATGCTTAAAACATTCTTTCCACAAATATTTTACATCAACACAAAATAAAGCCACATTCGGCTTTCTTCACCCTTGCGGCCTTGAACGAGAGCCGTCCACCGGCGTATATCCCGTACGTGAAATGTTTTTCGTATAGGGTGAGCCACGCCAAGTAGAGTATTTCTTACAGAGGCTACTCCCCACCTAAGTGCACATGCAATGTTCACATTTACCATTTCATATTCCCATCAACATTCCAAGTAAGAATATGCAATTCTAGGTTGAAATTCTACTATGCCATGCTATGAAATGAGATGAGACTCACTCATGTAGTTTACCCCGAGTCTCCACCGACTCCCACAACACAATGCAGTGTCACCGTCATCTATGTTACACATGAAATGACATGTTTATATAAATCCAGGGTTTTTCTTGGGGGTGGGTATTTATGGACTTACACTAACGGCACCCGGGGACACAGAATTCATGGACTACTACTAACGGTTCCGCATACACCGACAAACTTTATGGGCTCTTATACCAACGGAGTGCGGATCCAATTACCAGGTCTTTCACCCGAGGGATATTCTAGCCCTTCTTGCTAACCTCGACCCAATTTTCCATAAAACCATGCGACTCAGTCGAATCATCAATCCAACCTTCCCAAGCCCACTTGTCATACACCAAATGAGGTGAAAACGACAACCATGGACACACACACCCTCAATATACGATGTCCCCGTGCATATGCAATGTAATGTACCATCGCATGTCAATGTCATGTCTTATGTGTAATGAATGTCACATGAACAACATCAATCCCACATTTCATCATGTATCATGGACAATTATATCATACTCACACAAAAATAACTCATCACAATGTCAATATATTTTACACACATATTAACATTTCTTTTCAACAAAATCCATAAGCATGTTACTACATAATCAAGCAATGACACACTTAACTCTCAAGGCATAAAGTAAACACTTAGTATGCCCACAAAACAGCCCCAAATTAGGCCATATAGCAGCCCCAAAATAAGCCACAAAACAGTCCCTAAACCGGCCACATAGCAGCCCCAAATCAAGCCACAAAACAGTCCGTATACAGCCCCAAAAATAGCCCCTAATTAGTGCACAAAACAGCCCCAATTTCAGCACCAAAACAGTCCACAACATGGCCTAACAACAGTCCAAAATTCAGCCCCTTAACAGTCCATTTGGACAACCCTTGGACAGTCCACATACAACCCAATTTCAGCCACTAAAAGCCCACTTAAGGTAAGAATAAAACCAAGGTAGGAGGGAACCCTACCTCAATAGAAGTGTAAGAACTTCTATAACACCAAAACAACCTCAAATCTTTGATTTTCCCCAAAGTCTCCTCTTGGGTCTTCGGTGAAATCCACTCTTTTTGGTACGTACGCGTAACCCTCGTCGAGGAGATGAACTTTGACTCTTGGTCCGAGCGACGGAACTCCGGATATTGAAGAAGGAAGAATTGTTTTCTCTCTTTTCTCTCCTCTTTCTCTCCAACGTGTGAACCATCAGAATACAGATATATGTCTGCTAAAATATCTAATATTTAACACTATTTATAATTTGCAAGACTTGGCCCGAGTCGCGCCACGTGTCCCCCACTTGCTCGGTCCGTTTTCGCCCCGAAACGATTTAATTTCATACCGACTTAAGCTCAAAATATTTTATATAAAATTTATTTAAAATATTTTCTAACTTTCAATTTTTTAAAAAAAAATTTCGTTTTTGGGGTAATCGGACACCTGCTGTCTCAAAAAACGTGAAAAATTCAACAATTTCAGAATTCGATGAAAATTGTCATGGCAGCTAGATTTCACGATGCGAATCCAACGGTGAGGTTCGTTGTCCCATCCGAGCTCTATAAAAATATGTATTTTAAATACGTATTAGGATGATAAATTACCATTTTGCCCTTTTTCAGAAAAAAAAAATTCAAATTTTTTCCGGGTTTCACATTCTTCCCCCCTTAAAAGAATTTCGTCCCCGAAATTCACATACACATGCACATACAATCACATACATATGCAATAGTCCAATAATGCTAAATAATCATAACAATGTACCTCTATCCTCGAACAAGAAAGGGTAATTGGTACGGATAGTGTCCTCACGCTCCCATGTCACCTCATCTACTCCTCGATGCTGCCATAGCACCTTCACTAGCTGCACGATCTTGCCTTGCAAAACCTGTTCCCGGCTATCCATGATGCGCACCGGTCCCTCCTCGAAGGTCCCATCCGCATCAACAGTCAACTCACCCTAATCCACCACATGTGTCGGATCTGGAGTATACTTCCGGAGCATAGAGACATGAAATACCGCATGAACACCCGAAAAATTTGGCAGTAATGTCAACCGATAAGCAACTGTACCCACTCTCTCAAGTACCTCAAAGGGCCCGATATATCTCGGCGACAGCTTCCCACGCTTACCAAACCGGACCACTCCTCTCTTAGGCATAACCTTCAAGAAGACATGATCTCCCACCTTAAACTCTAGAGGTTGTCGTCGTCTATCAGCATAGCTCTTTTATCGGCTTTGAGTCGTGAGAAGACGCTTCCGAATCAAGTCCACCTTCTTCGAGGTGTCTCTAACCAATTCCAAACCCGTAGAAGACCTCTCTCCTACCTCCGTCCAACAAACTGGAGAACGACATGGCCTCCCATATAACGCCTCATAGGGTGCCATCTGTATACTTGCCTGATAACTATTGTTATAGGCGAACTCCACCAAGGGCAAGTGATCTTCCCAGCTACCCTTGAGATCTAGGACGCATGCTCGTAGCATATCCTCTAATGTCTGGATAGTCCTCTCTGACTGATTGTCCATCTGGGGATGAAAAACAGTGCTCATCATCAACTGTGTCCCCATGGCCAGCTGAAAACTCTCCCAAAAATGAGTCGTAAACCTGGGATCCCGATCCGATACTATAGAGATGGGTACCCCATGCAACTGGACAATCTCCCGCATATATAACCTACAGAATTCCTCCAGTGTGAAAGTCATCCGCACAGCCAAAAAGTGTGCCGACTTAGTAAGCCGGTCCACTATCACCCACACCGCATCATGACCCCGTGATGTCTATGGAAAATGGGTCACAAAATCCATCGTGATATGCTCCCACTTCCACTCAGCTACCTCCAAAGGCTGGAGTAAACCTGCTGGTCTCTGGTGTTCAGCCTTAACCTACTGACACGTGAGGCATCGACTGACTAACTCGCCAACCTGCCTCTTCATTCCACTCTAGTAATACTGGCGACGAAGATCATGATACATCTTCGTGCCCGCTGGATGAACCGCAAAACGGGAGCAATGAAACTCCCTAAGGATGCAGACTAGGGAACTACAATCTGTCCCCTTAATCGAAGACTACCATTTGTGTGAATGACCTAACCTTCATCACCCGTACCCAATCGTACTCGGTCCCTGATGGACATTAACTCGGTATCCTGTCCCTGGGACTCAATCACCCTGCTCAGTAGAGACGGTGTAGCCACCAAACTCCCTAAAGGACCCTGAGCCTGACCCATATAACATAGCCTGAACTGTCCCACAGTCTCGAGTATCTGTCACTCTCAGGAAACTACACTAGCCAAAACTCCCCGTGACCATCGGCTAAGTGCATCAGCCACCACGTTTGCCTTACCAGGATGGTAATGCAAAGTGAAGTCATAGTTCTCTAAATACTCCATCCACTGGCGTTGCCTCATGTTGAGGTCCCGCTGTGTGAAAATATACTTCAGACTCTTGTGGTCCGAAAACACTTCAAACTGCTCACCATACAGGTAGTGACGCCAAGCCTTCAAGGCAAAGACAATGACCACCAACTCCATGTCATGTGTGGGGTAATTCTGTTCATGATTCTTTAGCTGTTGAGAACCATAAGCTACTACCCTCCCTGACTGCATCAAAACACATCCCAGTCTGTCCTTCGAGGCATCACAATAGACCGTGTACCACTGTCCCCATTCTGGAACTATCAGAATAGGAGCCGAAGTAAGCCTCCTATTCAACTCCTGGAATGCATTCTCACAAGAATCATTCCACACAAACTTGACCTCTTTCAGGTCAACTTTGCCATAGGTGCAGCCAATCAGGAGAAATCCTCAATAAACCGTCAGTAGTACCCCGCCAATCCCAAGAAACTACGTATCTCAAAGACTGACTTCGGTCTCTCCCAATTCGTAACTGCCTCAACCTTCTCCGAGTCCACAGATACACCCAAAGTCGACACTACATGCCCCAAAATTTTACCTCCGTAAGCCAAAATTCACACTTGCGGAACTTGGCGTACAACTGATGCTCTCTCAATGTCTGGAGAACAATCCTCAAGTGACCCTCATGCTCCTCCTAGACTTGGAGTAGATCAAGATGTCGTCAACAAAAACCACAACAAACTGATCTAAATAAGGTTGGAAAACCCTATGCCTGAGACCTATAAATGCCGCTAGAGCATTCGTCAATCCAAAAGGCATGATAGTAAACTCGAAATGCCCATACCGCGTCCTAAATGCCGTCTTAGGGATATCTTCCTTCCTAACTCTCAACTGATGGTAACTAGTACAAAGATCTATCTTGGAGTAGACCCGCGCCCCTCTCAGTTGATCAAACAAGTCATCGATCCTTGGCAAAGGGTACCTATTCTTGATAGTGACCCACTTCAACTGCCGATAATCAATACACAACTGAAGAGTCTTGTCTTTCTTCTTGGCAAACAAGACCGGAGCGCCCCATGGTGAAGTGCTCGCCCTAATAAACCCCTTGTCCAACAATTCTTGTAATTGGACCTTAAGTTCTTGCAACTCAGCTGGTGCCATCCTATGCGGAATCATAGAGATGGGCAATGTACCCGAATGCAACTCAATAGTAAAGTCTACATTCCTATGTGGAGGTAATCCCGGTAGTTCATCCAAAAAAATATCCTCATACTCGCACATAACCCGAGGTAAACCAAATGCCTGCCTCACCTCGTCCTCCAAGGTAAGGCTAGCAAGCCAATCCATCAACTGTCCGTGCCATCTTGAGTCATACACGGCTTGGGATAAAGCACATTGCTTCTCCCCCTGAAATTTGAAACAAACACCATCAGGCTTATAAGCCGTGACCCTCTTCTGATCACAATCAATGACGACTCGATGTGCTGTCAACCAATCCATCCCAAGGATTACATCAAACTTCGACATGTCCATGACCCTAAGGTCCACGGTGAGTAGAATCCCCAAGATCTCTAACTCACAACCCCAATATATTGATCAATTCTCACCCCAGCACCTAGGGGAGAACTCACATGCAACGGCTCTTCTAAGGTCTCAACCTCTAAACCCAATTCATCCACACAATATGTAGTAATAAATGAATGAGATGCACCAGAGTCGAACAATACTTTAGCCCACAAAAGAGAGAGTAAGAATGTAACCTGTATCATCGACGGATCTGTCAGCTTAGTCTGTGGCACAATGGCGTAGATACGCCCCTGAGTCTCTGAAGTCCCAACTTGTGAGGTCTGGCCTCGTCCTCAAACCATGCCTTGGCCCATCTGGCCAACTTGCGGTGTCCCTACATGAGACATAGTAGGACCTTGTGCTGCACCCTCGAACTGGTACTGGTTTCCCTGACCTATAGTAGGGTAGTGAGGAGCATATTGCGTCTGTGGTTACCCCACTGAAGTCTGAGACTGCAATGACCCATGACCTAGGGATCCCTGCCTCTAAGGACAATCCCTCTTCATGTGACCCGGTTGGTGGCAATGATAGCAAGTCCTCTGGCCAGCCTGGTAGGAAGGCCTCTGATTTCTCCCACCTTGGGAGGATTGACCTTGGCCTTGGCCTTGATAACTGCGGCCCTGTCCCTAAAACCCTTGTGGAGTAGAAGTCTTCTGCTTCTTCCTCAAGCTAGAAGAAGAGGATTGGCCCTCCTTCTTCTTGTTTTTTGCACCAGACTCCCGGATGTTCCTTGCGTTATCCACCTCTCTCTCAATGGTCAGAGTTGTGATGACCATAAAGTCGAAGTCTTGTAGAAGAAGACTAACAATTTTACCCCGGATGGATAACTTCAACCCATCCTCAAATTTCCTGACCTTGGTCATATCTGTGGCCACATATTGGTCAGCAAAACATGCTAACTCAATGAATTTAGCCACGTATTCCATCACTGACATCGTTCCTTGCCTTAGATCTAGGAACTCCCGGGTCTTCGCATGCCTCACAGTCGCCGGGAAGTATTTCCCCATGAAGAGTTCCTTGAACTCTACCCATGTCATGGCCTCCAAGTTCTTGGAGTCTTTCACCCAATCCCACCATACTTGGGATTCCCCCTCCAGTTGGAATGTAGCTAGAGTTATCTTGGTGGCATCAGAGGTGATCTTCATTGCCCTCAAGATCTTGTCCACCTGTTGGAACCAATGATCAGCTACCATTGGGTCCGCCCCTCCCATGAAGATCGACGGCTGATGTGCCTTAAACTTCTGGAGATTACTGGAGCCTCCTTGGCCCCCACCTATACCCGTCTGTGCCATAGTGGCAACTACAACACCAAGAGCCTCTATGAAGGCTTGTTGGTCAGTAGTAGGTGGTGGTTGGTTGTTCCGCCCACCGCCTCGACCTCGACCGCGTCCTCTTTCTCTTGTTGCCATCTACACACATGTCAAATGACAATAGAATATTCACATAACATTCCAATCTAGGGATCAAACTTGAAACATTGAGATTTTATCTCCTTGTTTTCCTAGTAGAGTCTATACCATCCACTAGAAAACGTTTAAACTTGAACTATCCCATTCATTTCTTTTCTGACTCCCAAGGTTATATTTTTTAACCCTAGTGTCTCTTTCCATATACATTTTCTCATGTATATCCTTCACATAATCACCTAGCAAGTAATCATGTTTCACATAACACGTTGCACAAAACATGTAACAATTTAAGCACATAAGATGAGATGCACAATGCATACAATGGTCTAGTCCCAATGCCAAACAAGCCCTAGGTAAATCGTATAAGCTAAGCTCTGATACCAAGCTGTGACGCCCCAAAATCCAAGGGTTCATTGATTACCCATCAACTCGCGGAATACCCGTGGATACCGAGTAACTCGATATCACACCGTTATGCCCCATTTATCGACGTCCTTAATTTAACAAAATTCGGGTAGAGTCCCCTTTGTACGGGAAGCTCTACCCAAAACACAACCTGTGCATTATATAATAACAAGACCCATCTAAGGTCCAATATTCAACAATGACCACACCGGGTCCATTTATAATTAAACATTGGCTACACCGGGTCCAATCATCCATATTTATATCAAAACTTGCAAGGTTAGTTTAACAATAGTCCATATAAGTTCTATTACAATTTAAAAGATTACATGCTTAAAACATTCTTTCTGCAAATATTTTACATCAACACAAAATAAAGCCACATTTGGCTTTCTTCAAACATGAGGTTCACCGGTGTACCTCTCCCACCTAAAATGTTTTCCATATAGGGTGAGCCAACGCTCAGTAGAAAAACTCCTACAGAGGCTACTCCCCACCTAAAATGCGTGTGCAATGCGCACATGCCACATACAACTTCTTTCAAATAAGAATATGTTATTTAAGATAGAATCTCACGATGTCATGCCAAGTAATGGGATGAAACTCACTCATGCATGCTATCCCGAGCCCACACCGACTCCCACAACACAATGCGACTCATGTGTAAAACAAACATCTTTGATGAAACACATCCAAAGATCATTTTGAAATCAACCATATGTTATAAAACCAATTCATTCTTGGATGTTTCCCATCAAATGAATAATTTATATATCAAAATCATGTGCCTTTATGGGGTATCGGATTCAGGAATTGCACCTCCGGCTCCGTACGCCGTTACACTTTTCTAGAATTTCACCGCCGATAAGTGTATGAACCAAGTGGTTGGGTTTTTCACCCGAGGGAGTATCTAGCCCTACTTGCTATACCCGACACAAGTTTTCTTATGCATGTAACCGTGCGACTCCGAAGGACGTTCCATCCCACTTTTCCGAGCCCACCATCAAGCACCAATGTTGGTGTTGATCACCCCATGCAACCCTACACCCACACTCATGCATGTAGCCCATGAATGTGATGTCAATTCCATGTACATATTGCAATACATGCTAAATGAACAATCTTTACATATCAATGTATACCATGGCAATTTATATCATTTGCAAATAATCACCATAACCATTTCAAGTTCAATATATCCAAGAGCATATATCAACACCTCATCAACATGATAACACATAATACATGCTAATACCACATTTCATTCACAAGGCATAATATAAAACACAAAGCATGCCCACATGATCCCAATTTCCAAGGGATTACATAAATACTTCCATATACCAAAATCAAGCCAAGATTTTATATGGGTCATTTCAAACAAAATAAAAATTAGAATATATGATTTTTACATAACCAATTATCGAAACATTCTAGAAATTATAAACTAGCACTTTCTAACTACCAATTCACACTAGAATTGATCCTACCCATTTTCATAACACCAACCATAATGAAAAAATGTTAGAAATACCCAAAATAGACTCGGACAAAGGAGGACACTTGCGCGAGGAGGGCCAAGTCTTTAAAAAGTATAAAAGTGGGAAAATATCTGAAAAATCAGATGTTTTCTCTTCATTTGGCCGGTTGGATCAGAACCAAGAGCAAAGAGGAAAAAATTAAATTCTTCAAGCTTTCTTCCACCGATTCTCAGAGTTTCGTCGGTCGGAATTCATCGGGCCAAGAATTAAATTCGATCTACACGACGAGGGCTACGCGTAGGTACCAAAAACAAAGATTTTCATCGAAGATCCAAAGGAAGAATTTTGGAGAAATCTAAGTTTTGGGCTTGAATCTTGTTCTTGAGGCTTCCTACGAATTCTTTACGCTTCAAGAGGTAGGGTTCCTCCTACTTGGACCTATTTTTTACCTAAGGTGTCCATAGGGTTCATGTGGGCTATTTTGGGTTTTTCTAACATTTTTCCATTATGGTTGGTGTTATGAAAATGGGTAGGATAAATTCTAGTGTGAATTGGTAGTTAGAAAGTGCTAGTTTGTGATTTCTAGAATATTTCGATAATTGGTTATGTAAAAATCATATATTCTAATTTTTATTTTGCTTGAAATGGCCCATATAAAATCTTGGCTTGATTTTGGTATATGGAAGTATTTATGTAATCCCTTGAAAATTGGGATCATGTGGGCATGCTTTGTGTTTTATATTATGGCTTGTGAATGAAATGTGATATTAGCATGTATTACGTGTTATCATGTTGATGAGGTGTTGATATATGCTCTTGGATATATTGAACTTGAAATGGTTATGGTGATTATATGCAAATGATATAAATTGTCATGGTATACATTGATATGTAAAGATTGTTCATTTGGCATGTATTGCAATATGGACATGGAATTGACATCACATTCATAATCTAAATGCATGAGTGTGGGTGTAGGGTTGCATGGGGTGATCAACACCAACATTGGTGCTTGATGGTGGGCTCGAAAAAGTGGGATGGAACATCTTACGGAGTCGCACGATTACATGCATAAAAAAACTTGTGTCGGGTATAACAAGTTGGGCTAGATACTCCCTCGGGTGAAAAACCCATAAAGGCAAATAATTTTGAAATATAAATTATTCATTCGATGGGAAACATCCAAGAATGAATTAGTTTTATCACATATGGTTGATTTCAAAATGATCTTTGGATGTGTTTCATCAAAGACGTTTGTTTTACACATATGAGTCGCATTGTGTTGTGGGAGTCGGTGTGGGCTCGGAATAGCATGAATGAGTGAGTTTCATCTCATTACTTGGCATGACATTATGAGATTCTATCTTGAATAACATATTCTTATTTGGAAGAGGTTGTATGTGGCATGTGCGCATTGCATACGCATTTTAGGTGGGGAGTAGCCTCTATAGGAGTTTTTCTACTGAGTGTTGGCTCATCCTATATGGGAAACATTTCAGGTGGGAGAGTTACACCGGTGGATGGCTCCAATTTGGACCCTCATGTTTGAAGAAAGCTAAATGTGGATTTATTTTGTGTTGATGTAAAATATTTGCGGAAAGAATGTTTTAAGCATGTAATCTTTTAAATTGTAATAGAACTTATATGGACTATTGTTAAACTAACCTTGCATGTTTTGATATAAATATGGATGATTGGACCCGGTGTGACCAATGTTTAATTATAAATGGACCCGGTGTGGTCATTGTTGAATATTGGACTGCATATGGGTCTTGTTATTATATAATGCACAAGTTGTGTTTTGGGTAGAGCTCCCCGTACAAAGGAGACTCTGCCCAAATTTTGTCAAATTAAGGACCTCGGTAAATGGGGCCTAATGGTGTGATATCGAGTTACTCGGTATCCACGGGTATTCTGCGGGTTGATGGGTAATCAACGGACCCTTGGATTTTGGGGCGTCACAGTACCTCTTTAAATGTTCAGTATTCCATGGATGGGATAAGACCTCTCCTTCAGAATTATAGATTCTATAAATGCCTAGCCTCACAAATTTCATCACAGTGTATGGCCCTTCCCAGGTTGGTCCTAAATTTCTCTCGCGTGAGTCTTTAGTGGCTAGTATCACCTTCTTAAGAACTAAGTCCGTAGGTAAGAAAAAACGAGGCTTCACCCTCGAGTTGTAGTACTTGGTCATGCGATGCTTATACCACAGATTCTTGATCATGGGCATATCTCTTTCCTCCTCTATCAAGTCAAGGTTGACTCAGAGACCTTCTTCATTGGTGGAAGGATAGTGGTGTTGGACCCTAAGTGAGTGTACCTCGATCTCAAAAGGTATGACTACTTATGTCCCAAAGGAGAGGGAGAAAAAAGTCTCACCAGTGGGGCTCCTTAGCATTGTCCGGTAGCCCCACAACACTCCGGGAGCTCCTCCACCCATAATCCCTTGGTAATTTCCAATCTAGTCTTTATATTACGTAGTATGGTCCTTACAGTGACTTTTACCTATCCGTTTGCCTATGGTTGGGCTGGACTGGAGTGGGGTTGCCTAATTTGGACGTCAACACAGAAACCATTGAGGAGCTTGTTGTCGAACAGCTTGGCATTGTCGCTCACTATGGCATGGGGTATTCCAAAGTGGCACACCATGTTTCTCCAAATAAATTTCTTTGCCTTCTTATATGTTATTTTGGCTAAGGGATCAACTTTCGCCCAATTTTTGAAGTAGTCGATGGCTACCACTACAAATTTTCATTGGCCACGGCTAATGGGCAGGGTGCCTAGGATATAGATGCCCCACTTGGAGAATGACCAAGGACTCATGATGGTGGTCAATTCTTCTAGTGGTTGCCTTGGTACAGTGGTGAAGCGCTGACACTTGCATACCCCCTCATGGATTTCTCTAATGGCATAGTCATATTCCTCTTGAGAGAGATAGCGGAGTAACAATAGTAAGTAGCACCTCTTGTAGAGAATTTCCTAAATGATGACATATCTTTATGCTCTTAGCCTTAGCTTCTTGGCTTCCACTGGGTTGTTTGGGAGTGTGCCCTCTTCTAGATGTGCCTAGATGGGTGTCGTCTAATCGTCGTCGATGGATTCACAGTTGATGCTTCCTATATCTGTTTTGAGCCTGCTTGCTCAAATTGGTGACCCATAAATGTGGCAATTGGCGGGATATCTGAGGATGATGCAAACTTAGTGAGTGCATCTACTATGACATTATCCTCCCTCTGCACATGTTGAATCTGGAAATGGTGGAACTTTTTTAGTTAAGTTTGCAACATTGCTAGGTACTCTTTCATCTTCTCTTCTCTTGCTTTGAAATCTTCCTTTACTTGGTTTACTACTAGTTGGGAGTCATTGTAGATAGGTAGGTGACCGGCCTCCATTTCAATTGCTAGTAGTAGGCTTGAAATGAGCACCTCAAATTTTGTCTCGTTGTTGGCAGCTACAAAATGGTGTCATATAGCTCCACTCCCCTTATTGATTGAGGACCCACATGGATGTTTTGAACAGTGGATCATTCTATTTACACATTTTTTAATTTCTATTTTGATCTTTGTTGTTTTGATTTTTAGGCTTTCTATTTCTCCTCTACTTTGTTGATGTTGTTGTTTGATAGACACTGCGACTCGGTGTTCTCTTTTCTTTTCTTTTTCACTTCTTATTTGGTATTGTCCATGTTTCTTTTAGCAAAACTGTGACTGAGAAGCATCACAACCAATTTTTGCTGTGGGCATCTTGAAACATGAAATGTGGTAAAGAACATAACATCTGGAAGAGACCATATCTAACCTTTGTATACAAAATTAAAATTTTTTTATGATGGGCAGTTCGATTAAATTATTTATCCAGAGAAAAAGAAATTGGAGGGATTTGGGATTGTTGGTATGGATGTAAATACTCATGAATCCATATGAGTGCGAGCTCATTGACACTTTTTGTTGATTGTGTCTAATTATTAATTAATCTAGAGATTCACAAGGTAATTAACTTTGGAGTCTATGTTCACCTCATTTCTGTGTTTGAATTGGAAACTTCGAATTAACAAATTTAATAATATTTTTTTATGAGTGAGACTTTTGGAAATTGGTTTTATTTTGGGAGGGATTAACGTGATTTGTTCTTGGCTATGGAACTTAATAGTATTGGGTTTGAGAATGTATGTCTATGAATTTTGTTGATTTTAAAATATGCATTATTATAGTGGATAATCCAGAGAGAGAACATTGTGTTCAGTTATCTATAATCCAATGACTTGTCATACCATTTTATGAAATAGTTCACACAAACTTCATAATAAACTACAAAATCTTTACTAATACCACACATATAGAAATGAACCTGAGGTTGAGCTATTATAATATGAAAATTTTCACCACATGAACGTATAAAAACACAGCTCTTTATCAATATTTATGATGTATTGTATGCTTTGACCTTATTTTCAAGGTGACCCATTCTTGCATACATAAAAAAATGTCAAAAAACAATGAGACATTTTTCAATCTGTTGTTTTCTTTTTGTGTGCCTCTTTATTTTTATTTTTTTTGTCCTAATAGCGTGAAAGAAGAATAGTCTATAGGAAAACATAAATGGTGACAAGTGAATATGAAAGGAAAGAAAATAATTCTTTTGTTGTGTTTGATTTTAATAAAATTTTTCAAGAAAGTTGTACTAATGTTTGGTGTACTATTTGGTAACGTTATTTTAAATAATTCTTTTAACATAAAATGAGTAATTTCACCAATAATGCAAAGCACTAGTAGTAATTTTGTGCATGGAGACGCTCTATAATATCAAATATTGAGCATTGGTTATATAACGGTTATATTTTAAATAATTAAAAAAATAAGAAAGAAGTAAGGGAGAGAGAAGAGAGAGAAGAGAGAGGTAAATGTGAAGTTGTCTGCTATTGAGGAGTGAGTTAGTCGAGATAATGTTTTTGGGCGATAAAAAAAATAGAATGAATTTGATTATTATTGTACTTTTATAAATTGAGAATTCAACTTTCTAACTGTAATATTAGATAGTTGTTGGATTACCTCAAGGATAAACCATGCATACACTCAAAAGTACAATTCAAACACTAATTAAGAAGTAGTGAAAATATCAAAAAGTGCATTAAAAACATTGTTTAATGAGACCTTAGCCATTTTTGAACAAAATAACATGTTTTATTCTTTTTTTCATAAATCTAGATTACGTAGGAAGTCAATAGTTGTGGAATTTGGAAAAATTCAAAATTTTATGAAAACACACGCGATTGAGTATGAACATATTTTTCAAATTTAAATTCAAAAAGGGGGTGAATTCGATATAACAAGAATCTGGGAATGAGAATTAGCATTGGAACAATACTATATAACCCAAATTTGGGATCTCAAATGACATTCTAAATCAATAAGAACCATTAGATCAGTAGGTTCCATTTAAAAAATTTGATGAGATCCACTCATTCAATAGTCTCTGTTCATTTCAGATGTCATTTGAAATTTAAATTTGAGTTGCATAGCATTTTTCTTAACATTGGCCTATGTTGACAGAAATTTGGGCAGTCTTGTATGATATGAAACCCATCAGACAATCCTATGAAAGTAGTCAAAGGTTAGTCATCACCAAATGAGAATTCGAAGGGATCATTCCAATGGGAGTTGGCCTTGGAATACAATTTTCAAGTAAAACACGACATTTGAAAGTCGCTCTGCTTTTGGGGAGCACTTTTGTTCACACACACATTTCATTCCACACACTTATTTTCCTAATTCTTGCATCGAACCCGAGTGAGAGTGACACTCATCCACACATACAATCCATACACACATTAAGGGTTCATGTGTGGAGAATTAGGAACAAAAATAGAATAAGCAAAGCATTTTTGGCGCCGTTGCCGGGGAAGGCAAAGTGTTGAATTGAGAAGGTGATTTTCGGACAACGGAGGTAAGTCCCGTGATTTTCATCATGGGTTGAGGTACGTTGATCCTTGTATATACTTTTGTTTGCATATATTCTCATTTGTAGACAGTGTATTATATGTGGGGATGGGACAGACAAAACCGATTGGTTAGACAACCTTTAGGCCCCAATATGAACATTGACCAAGACCCACTAGAGGATGTCGGTGACAACTTTGAGGAGTTGGGTGCCAATGTGAATGTCCCAAGGGGAGGGGGAGTGCAAGAACCTAGAGTCCAAAACCTGAGAATGCACTTTTCTCCTAGGAACGAATGAAATATAACATCCAACTTGATCCTCCGATGAGGTCAATGAGGGACTACCTTCAATCAACTCGAAGCACCACTCCCTCATGCATTCTCCTACTGGTCCAAGCTCATGCCTTCCTAGTTAAGCTGAGAATGTTGCCACTACTCTCTACATTCCACGGAATTGAAAGGGAGAATCCTTATTTGCATATCAAAGAATTCAAGGATATAGTTACAACCTTCAACACTAATCGTACTATGGAAGACATAGCTCATTTGATATTGTTTCCCTCTTCCCTTAAGGACAAAGCAAAAATGTGGTTGAATTCCTTGAGTTCTTGATTCATAACTTCTTGGGCTCAAATGCTTTCTAAGTTTTTGAACAAATTCTTTCTGGTGCCTAAAACCATTGCTCTTAAAAAATAAATCCAAAACTTTTTGAAAAAGACCAATGAGCAATTTTATAACTATTGGGATCGGTACAAGGAATTACTCCACTATAATCAATTCCACATCATGGTTTTGAGTCGTGGCAATTGGTGAGTTTCTTCTATGAAGGAATTACATCGGGCCATAGACAATTCATTAACATGATGTCTAATGGTGAGTTCTTAAACAAGGACCCCAATGAGGGCCTAGAATACTTTAGTACATTGGCCTAAAATGCATAATCTTGGGACATTACAGATCCCATCGATGTACCAAGGTCTTCTCCACAGCGTTGTAATCAAGCACATGGGGGAGGGATGTATGACTTGAGAGACCGGGAAGACTTGCTTTCTAAAATTGCCAGGTTATCTAAAAAAGTTGAGTCTTGAGGTTAATAGGAGACACGAGGTGTCCAATGTTTCAAAGATTAAGGAGTCTTGCTCAATTTGTAAGAGTGTGGGGCATTCCATATCAGAGTGCCCCAATATTCCGGCGCTTAAGGAAGTGTACCACGAGCAAGTCAATGCCATTAACCAAATAAGACAATCATTCTCCCCGCACTCAAACACTTATAATTTGGGTTAGAGTAATCACTCAAACTTTAGTTGGAGAAATGAGAATCCCACTCCTCATGGTTCAAATGCATATTCACCTTCCATGTCTCCTAAGCAAAATCAATACCAAAGCCAAGGTCAAGCGTCTAGCTCCCAATACCCCCGGTTCAATCCGTAAGGGTATTCACTTAATCTACCGCCACAAAATTTCTCTCAAAGTCCACCTCCACAAAATTTTTCTTAAGGACCATTCAATCCTCCCACTTACCAACCTCCCCATAAAAGGAATTTGGAGGAGGTGTTGTATAATTTCATCCAAAGCCAAACCGCCATCAACAATCAAAATGTCACAGCTTTTAATGACATTAGGAATTAACTCACGAAGTTGACAAACTCTATGGGGGCTTCACAACAAGAGAAGGGAAAATTCCTTGCTCAACCCCAAAAAAACCCTAGAGGTCAACATGTCGTTGAGTCATTGAAGCCCATGAGGGAGAGTTCTGATCAACTCAAAGTGGTCACCACCCTTCAAAATGGCAAACAAATTGATAAGACCATTGTGCCAAAGGTCTCACCCAAGGCCACATTGCCAATAGAAAAAAAAGACCAAGGGTGACATCAAGGAGGGTGAAGTGAGTGGGAAGAAGAAAATGGTTGATGAAAGTGTACATGCATCCCTTATTCCTACCCCTTTTCCCAGTCGTTTGAAGCCACCCGTCAAGGTGGCTAACTATTTTGATATAATTGAGATGTTCAAGTAGGTGAAAATCAACATTCCACTCCTCGTCGTGATAAAGCAAATTTCATCTTGTGCAAAGATCTTGAAGGACTTGTGCACAATACAGAGGAAACTCAATGTTCACAAGAAGGCATTCCTCACCGAGCAAGTGAGCTCAATCTTGAGGACAAACACCCCACTAAAGTTTAAAGACCCCGACTGCCCTACCATTGCCATCACAATAGGAAATTGCCTGGTGGAGCAAACAGTTCTTGATTTGGGGGCTAGTGTCAACCTTCTACCTTACTCGGTGTACAAGCAAATCCAAATTGAAGAGTTGAAGCCAACTTCAATCACTCTTCAGTTGGTGGATTGGAACATTCGAACACCGAAGGGAATGGTTGAGGATATTTTGGTTCAAGTGGATAACTTTTATTTTTCTATCGATTTTATTGTGCTTGAGACCCACCCTGTTGCTAACCCTTGCTCCCAAATCCCTGTTATATTAGGTAGACCATTCTTACTCCTCTAATGTTGTTATTAATTGCAGGAATGGTCTTATGAAGCTTACTTTCAGGAGCATGACTATGGACTTCAATGTGTTCAATTTGAGCAAACAATCAGGGGATGATGAGAAAGTGTAAGAAATAAATAGGATTGACACCTTGGTGGAGGAGCATTTGGAGTTGCTGGGCATGTTAAAATTGGGGTGGAAAAATGACCCCTTACATTTGAGAAACTTCCACACCAAGACAAGATTTTTCCATCAAATGAGCAAAAACCCGTCTTCGAATTGAAGTCATTACCATCCCATCTTAAGTATGCATATCTTAGGGATAACAAGACCTTTCTAGTGGTGATTTGCTCATCTTTGGAGGAGAAGCAAGAAGAAGATCTTTTGAAAGTGTTGAGGAGGCACAAGGGAGCGATTGGTTGGATAATTGTCAACATCAAGGGGATAAGCCCCCTCATTTTTACACACCACATCTATCTTAAGGATGAGTCCAAGCCTTCCTGACAACCACAAAGAAGATTGAATCTGATTATGAAGGATGCGGTGAGGGACGAGGTACTTAAACTACTTGATATGACCATCATCTTCTCGATTACCGACTGTAAATGGGTGAGCCCCACTCAATTAGTACCGAAGAAATCGAGGGTCACTATGGTAGCAAATGAGGATAATGAGTTGATTCTGACTAGGGTGATAATTAGATGGAGAGTATGCATCGACTATCAGAAGCTCAACTCTTGCACAAGAAAGGATCATTTCCCTTAGCAATTTCTTGATCAAGTATTGGAGAGAGTAGTTGGACATTTTTTTTATTGCATCTTGGATGGATACTCCGGCTACAATCAAATCGACATTGTATTAGAAAATCAAGAGAAGACCACCTTCACGTGTCCCTACGGTACTTTTACATGTCGTCGCATGCCTTTCGAGTTGTGTAATGCCCCTAGAACTTTTCAACATTACATGATGGGGATCTTCAGTGATATGGTGGAGAAGATAGTGGAGATATTTATGGATGACTTCTCGGTGTTCGGGGATTCATTTGATGGATGTTTGGAGAATTTGGAAAGAGTTCTCGAGAGATGCGAGGAGAAGAACTTGGCATTCAACTGGGAGAAGTGTCACTTCTTAGTGACACAAGGAATTGTGCTTGGACACATTGTCTAGGCAAGGGGGATTGAATTTGACAAATCAAAGGTTGAGGTAATTTTCAACCTCCCCACACCAACGATCATCAAAGATATCAAGTCGTTTCTTGGCCACTCCAGTTTTTATTATCGTTTCATTAAAGACTTTAGTGCATTGGCCCGACTTGTGATCAATTTACTGTCAAAAGATGTCCCATTTGTTTGGTCGGATAGTTGTGAGGTATTTTTCAAAAAATTGAAAAGCTTGCTCACTACATCTCTAATTATGCGACCACCCAAGTGGAATATACCATTTGAGCTTATGTGTGATGCGAGTGATTATGCGGTCGGTGCAGTGCTTGGTCAAAGGGAGCACAAGAGACCGTATGTAATATACTATGCAAGCAAAATCCTTAACAAGGCACAAATGAATTATACCACCACAGAAAATGAATTGCTAGCAGTAGTATTTGCGTGGATAAATTCCGATCCTATATTATGGGTTCACATATAATAGTCTATACCAATCACTCTGCTTTGAAGTATTTGTTGTCAAAGTAGGATGCCAAACTGAGACTCATTAGGTGGATACTCCTCCTACAAGAATTCAATTTGACGATCAAAGACAAAAAGGGAGTTGAGAACGTGGTGGTGAACCATTTATCCCGACTTGTGGTGCAAGATTCTGATGAGCATATTCCTGTCCCTAACTTTTTTCCTGATAAACATTTACTTTTAATTCATTATGTGTGTCCATGGTGTGCTGACATATGTAACTATCTTGCTACAAGGCAAATACCACTGTATTGGAGCCCAAAGGATCGAAGAAGGTTTATGACGGATGAGAAGTACTTTTAATTCGACAACTCGTGCCTGTTCAAGTACTGTACTAAACAAGTTATATAGATATGCGTACCAAAAAATGAGCAGTGGGATGTCCTTGCATTTTGCCACTTGGAAGCATGTGGTGGTCACCTCTCTTTCAAAAAGACATCGGCAAAAATTCTACAATCAGGTTTTTATTGGCCCTCCTTGATAAAAGATTGTGTTTCATTTTGTAAAGAATGTGACAAGTGCCAACATTTTTGGTAGTGTGACCTAAAGGAACATGATGCCCTCTCCCCTGTACTTGTTATGAAGATATTTGATTGTTGGGGCATTGACTTTATGGGTCCCTTCCGCGTGTCGTTTGGCTACCTATACATCCTAATGGCAGTGGACTACGTGTTCAAATAGGTGGAGGCTATCCCAACTAAGACCAATGACCACCGGGTCGTGGTCAAATTCTTGAAAAAGAACATCTTTTTGAGGTTCGGGATGCCTCGTGCTATGATAAGCGACGGTGGATCGCATTTTTGTAATAGGTCATTTGCATCTTTAATTTATAAATATGAAATCACACATATGGTGTCCACCGCAAACCAATGGCCAATAGCGAGATTAAAATATCCTAAAGAAAATAGTGAACCCGAATAGGAAGGATTCGTCATTTAGGTTGACCGATATCCTTTGGGCTTATCGGACAGCTTATAAGACAATTGTAGGCATGTCTCCCTATTAGCTCGTTTATGGAAAGGATTGTCATTTGCCATTTGAAAGGGAACACAAGGCCTATTGGGCAATAAAGACTTTAAACTTCAACATGAGAATGGTCGGAGAGAATAGGAAGCTAGAAATGAATGAATTAGAAGAGATTCGAAGAGATGAGTATGGGAGCTCTAAAATTTCAAAAGAGTGGGCTAAGATCTTTCATAACAAATCCATTGTGAGGAAATCATTCGAGCCTAACCAAAAAGTGCTCCTAGACAACTCTCGTCTCTCGATCTTTCAAGGGAAACTCTGATCTCGTTGGGATGACCCCTATCTTGTCAATGTGGCCTACCCCAATGGAGCAATGAAAGTCACAAACCCCGATGATGGAAAGACATTCAAGGTCAATGGCCAAAGATTTAATTCATTTTTTGAGGGTTTTGAAGGACAAGGAGTGGAGGGAGGATTTAATGGATCCGATCTATCTTGACTTGTTGGAGGAGTAATTGTTCTTATGTTTTTTAGTGTACAATCATTTTTATTTACTTCATTTTTTGGATTACATGTGAGCATACTTTGTTTTGTGAACAAGATTCTATCTCACGTGTACACATGGAGTGGATGCCAGGATAACTATAGTGTCATTCATTATTAAGAGAGACCTTTGGTGAGTTTTGCATTGAAGCTGAATTTGGCTACCCAATTGAATGTGAATTATGTTGTGTAAATGCTCAAATTACTTGTCTAATTCACACACACGAGTTTAAAAATGAATGTGTAGGTGCATACTCTAGACTAGTATTTAAGGCTATAGTGATGCCCATGTGTGCTTGATTTAGGTGTTTGAACGACGTGTTAAATAGCTCCATGCTTGTAGAATAGGGGAATATTACTCAAGCTTTTGATGTTTGAATGAATTAGGAATACCCTTTTTATTTGCATATGTGTCTTATATTGTGGGTGTTCATTATTGTTGATTAATGTAGAAATCCATATTTGCATTTTGAGAGCATCAAAATTTTAAATCATATTGTAGTTTCGGTAATGACTTGGGGCATTATGGTTCAAATTGTGGTTTACAAGTGTAGTACATGTTTTGGTGGAGTAGAGGTCATATATAGGGTGTTAGAATGTGTAGGTTTTGAAAAGAAGTAGAGTGGAAGTGATTTGGATAGCAGTGTTTATTTTGCAAATAAGTGAAAACCTACCGGTAGGCCATACCGTCGATAGGTTTTGTCTACTAGTCCTGCTTTTATCGCAAACCTACCAATAGGTTTTCATCGACCTACTGGTAGTTTTTGTCCTAGAATGCCAAAATTAAGGGTTTTAATTAGACTTTTTCGGGAGAACTATTCATTTTCTCCCTAAATTACAAACCCTAAGGCATTTCCCTCTCCCTCCAAACACCTTGAAGCAAAAAAATCCCTCACCTATTCCAAGCCCTAATCTCCTTTTTTTAGTGAAGATTTGAATATTTCCTTTTTTAAAACCCTAGTTTTTGCCAAAAATTCCCAAGCCCTAATCTCCTTTACTTTTTCCAAAATTCTCAAAACCTTTGCAATGGCTCGCCAGGGGAGGATCATTCTTGACCCTATATTCCCAATTCAGGGTGTGTTCTTGGCATTTTTGTCTTTCTTATTATGTGGGGCACTGCTACTATGCATGACCCGCACCAAGCGCACCAGGCCTAGCTCTCCACAACTCGAGGGTGCAAGTACCCACAAGAGGAGCGAGGAAGGGTCTAGCGGAGACAGTGGTAAGCAACGGAAGAAGGCGAGGAATGATGCTAGGTACCAAAGCATCCAAGAAAAGAATGTTACTTGTGAGACGTACATCGATCGGATATCCCTTGGCCCAAACAACGATGTTGTGAAAATCATTGAGGCTCATGGGATTCGGTTTTGGTTTGAGCTCGTGAGTGAATTCAATTTGTCTTTATGTCGGGAGTTTTACCAAAAACTCAAAGTGATGGATGCGTTTGAGATTTTGAGAACGAACATGAGGAGCAGGACTTTTGATGTGACCCCTACAGTGATTGCCACTCTCATAAAGTACGAGAGGCCACCTCCCTCCACCCCGGTGTACCCTCATAACATTACTAGGGTCATGGTCATCCCTGAATACATGGCTTTGATGTACGAGGACCCGACTCAGTTTAGGGGAACCATCCAAGTTGGGGGCCTCAAACATTCGTATGATGAATAAGCTCTTGCATTATAACCTCCTTCCAAGGGGTGCCTAGAAGACTCCTAACATTGAAAAACTTGCCCTCTTGGATGCGGTGATGTCAAGGAAGGCTATGGACTTTGAACTCTTTATGTGGGAGGTGATGAAGGTATTCGCCTAGGCTAGAAAGCCAAAGGCAAACCTCCCATTTGGAAACTTAGTCATCCGGATGTGCAATCACTTCAAGCTGAAGGGTTATGCCTTTGACAAAGTCACTCCCTCTGACACTGGATCTATCACGAAGGCGAGTAGTAGTAAGAGGACGGCAATGAGCCGAGGTGAGCGGGCTAGGGTTCTGAGGCTGGAGTCATTAGCCGCGGGACCTTCCTCTTCTTGGCCATCCACTTTTGTGCAGGAACGCACAGTATATCAACGCCTTGGCGCTTTGGAGGATGCTATGCACTGGATTTCGGCGATGATGACTCGACTATTTCAGCATACATTTCCAGGGGAGCCAATTGCTGGTGGACCTCCATCTCCTGCCTCTGCCCCCTCAGCTTCCACTATAGTTGAGGTGGGGATACTGACAAGGATGAAGAGGAGGGTGAGAGTCATGGTGATGATGAGAGTGATGATGGAGGTGATGGTGAAGGTGATGAGTAGGGTGTTATTGTTTTTGTCCTTTTTGAGTGGGGTTGTACATAGCTAGGAGTGGAGCCATTGGCCTAGTAGACGAGTTTTTAGGAATTTTAGGCCATTTTGTATCTTTTTTAACTCTATCTCCATGTACTCCAAAATTTGAGAGTAATTAATGAAATACCACAGTTTTTGTTCCATCTTGCCTAAGTTCATTTCATTAATTGCATTGTGATTTTTGTATTTTGAATGTTTGATGAATTACTTGTGTAAATGGATTGTTGTATTTTAATACTCGTTGGTTTGAAAATAAACTTTGCTAGGGACTAGCAAAGCTCAAGTTGGGGGGTGTGATTAGCACAAAATATTGCATATCCTATGTACATTTGCATCCCTTTTATGCTTACTTTTGCTGTTAAAATGAGTGGAATTGCAATGTTCAAGCTATTACAGAATTTTGGTATGTTTATAGGTAAAGGGGTTTAAATGGTTCATGTTAGGCCTTATCATGGTGCTTAAGGTAAATGGAGGTGAGATGGAGGCTTGATGATAGCTTGAAAGGTGAAGAAAACAAGAATTTATCAAAACAAGGGAAAACCTACCAGTAGGTTTCCATCGACCTACTAGTAGATTTTGCTGAAACACGCCAGATTCTGCAACTCAAGCTCTGCAACTTTGGGGGTCCCACCATTGGGTCTCTCACTTGTTCCCTGACACTCCTTACACATAGATATCCCCTCCTCAACCCTAGTTTGGACTTTGGAGGCATGGATATTAATGAGGAGAGAAAGAAGAGGTGAAGCCTGGGAGTGCAAGCTAGGAATGTGCCAGCCTGCCCACTCCACCCAATCAGCCTCCTATGGATGGGACGTCTATCACACAGACCCATGAGAGCTTCATGGACGTTTTTAGAAGCTACATACACCATTTTGATTGATATACATTGCATTGTGAAGAGAAAAGCTCTAGGAAAAAAGACATAGTTTAGAGAGAGAAAGCTTATGTTTTTGTATTTTCTTCCATCCTTTTCACTTGTAATTCCTGTAAGACTTGTGTAAGCTTCATTTAGTGTCTTTAACGTCATTTATTACGAGTACATTGCAAGTTTAGTACTACATTTTACATTTCACCATTGTTATAGGAAGTTTTTCTTCATTTCAAGTTTTAAAATGGGTATTGAATATTTCTCTTCATAGTTTATGTTTTCTTGCATTCGACTAAGCTCCAATCCTCATTTCTTTACAAGGTATCTTCATTTCATTTATATCTTTGCTTTAGATATGAGTAGCTAAGTGATTTAACCCTAATTAAGGCATAATTTAAAAGGTAAATTGTGTTAGTTGAATAAAGTTAAACTAGTCAAAATAAATCAAATTAGGGTTAGTGTGTGAAATAAAGGATAATGCATTAATTGTTGTTCTTTTCAAGGTTTTGTGCGTCAAAACTACAAACTACTAGGGAGTCAATTGCATTAAAGCTACAAACTACTGGGGTGCCAATTATCAAAGTTCAAATCAAAGGGGGATCAAAGAATTCAAGGCCACCAAACAACACTTTCATGTAATACAAGGCTACCTAACAAGACTTTCATGTAATTCAAGGCCACCAAACATGACTTTCACCCTCCCTTGTTGCCTATAAATACCACCCCTTAGGACTTCTAAAGCATTCATCTTTTGGTAGTGGAAAATCCTCCAAAAGTATTATTGCTTTCCTTATTGCTTATTGCTTCCTTTAAGTATTGCTTTCTTTTATTGTATTATTGTTTCCTTTTAATTTATTGCTTTCTTTTACTTTAAGTATTACTTTCTTTTATTGTGTTATTGCTTTCTTTTACTTCCATTGCTTGAGCTTCCTTTTTCCCTTAGAGTAGTGAAACTCTTCCACTTTTCTAGAGCTTTACTAAAGCCGTGAAGGGTGCAACGTGATTCACTCATTCTTTGTCGAAGATCGGCTCCTTGTGTAAAGTGTTTTACCTTGTAACTCCTCTACTTGGAGGGATGGCATCACTCACTTTTCTAGCTTTAACAAAGCCATGAAGAGTGAGTAGTTTCTCATCTAATCTTTAGTAAGAGGTGATTATCCGGAAGTTATATTTATGCATTTCGTTTATGTTTAGCTCTAGTCTTTATTTCTTCATAATGTCTTATCATCATATTGTTGTCTTTATTTTATGCATGAATAACTAAATCTCTTAGTTGGCAAAACCAAGGGGAACCTCCACTTGGGTATACCATTTTCAACTCATTCTCCTCCCTTCTTTCAGAGTTCAATGGTTCAGTTTGACTGGGTTGAGGGTGGATAACTTGGTGAGTCTTTGATATTCTGTGGGTCTAGTCACGATTTATGCTTAGATACTCACCAATCTTATCCCTAGCTTCCCATGAATCAATCGTATTTCATGCTCTATTGGAGGAGGGTTTCGAGTTGAGACGGTATTCCTATTGGAGTGACCTCTTGAATTTGCCAACATTTGTTTCTCATTTTACTAGCATCAAAACAACTTCTAATAATCAAAGATTTTACACTTTCTTTCTCCCAAAATCACCTTCCCCTCGGTTTACTTCCTTTCCCGTGGAAACGACCTTGGAATACCATCAAGTAAAACACGATCCGTGAAAGTCTCCTTGCGCTTGGGGGGCATTTTTGTTCACACTCACACATTTGATATTTCATTCATCCACCATTTCGTTGCCCTTTATTTTGACATCATCCCAACGAGAGTGACACTCCCCTTCATCTATATACTATACATGCTAAAAGGTGATGTTTAGAGGTTAGGAAACAACAAGGAATTTTGTCAAGCATTTTTGGCGCCGTTGCAAGGGAAGGCAAGTGTCAAACCAAGAAGGTGAGTTCCAGACGACGAAGGTAAGTCCCATGATCTTCATCATGGGTTGGGGTACGTTGTTCCGTGTACATAATCTTGTTTGTGTATAATTTTGTTTGTATATATTTTGTTTTATGTGGAGGCGGAACGACCGAAACCGACTTGTTAGACAAAACTTGGCCCCTACCATGAATATTGACCAAGAACAACCAGAGGATACGGGTGACAATGTTGACAATATAGGTGCAAATCCAAAAGTCCAAAGGGGTGCAAATCCAAATATCCAAAGGGGTGGGGGACCACAAGAACCCCAAATACCCAATCCGAGAATGAATTTTCCCCCTCCCGTGAATGAGGGGAATAATTTTCAAATGGATCCCCCAGTGAGGTCAATGAGGGATTTCTTACAACCAACACAAAGCACCACACCATCATGCATCCTCCTTCCGGTCCAAGCTCATCTTTTCATAGTTAAGCCAGGCATGTTGCAACTAATTCCCACGTTCATCGGGCTTGAAACTCAGAGCCTCTATTCACACATAAAGGATTTCGAGGAATAGTTACAACCTTCCTCCCCAATCATGGGATGGAAGAGATAGCTAGAATGAAATTGATTCCCTTTTCCCTGAAAGACAAGGCAAAAACATGGCTTATTTCCTTAAGGTCTCGAACCATCACATCGTGGAGCCAAATGATTTTTGAATTTTTGAACAAATTCTTTCCGATGCATAAAACCACCACCCTAAAAAAGAAAATTCAAAATTTTTCAGCAAAGCCAATGAGCAATTCTATCAATGTTGGGAGAGGTACAAGGAATTGCTACAATCCCTTCCATATCATGGCTTTGAACCATGGCAATTGGTGAGTTTCTTTTATGAAGGAATCACACTGGGCCATCGACAGTTCATTGACATGATGTGTAATGTGGAGTTTTTGAACAAAGACCCTGATGAGGCCTTAGATTACTTTGATACATTGGCACAAAATGCACAATCATGAGACATTATAGATCCCACTGATGTACCAAGGTCTTCTCCTCAAAAGAGTGGCCAAACTCAAGGGGGAGGGATTTATGATTTGAGAGACCGGGAAGACTTATTTTCAAAAATTGCTAAATTGTCAAGGAAAGTTGAGAGTATTGAAGTCAATAAGAGACACGAGGTGTCTAATGTGTCACGAACCGAGGAGGGTTGTTCAATTTGATAATGTATGGAGCATTCCCTATCGGATTGCCCAAACATTCCGACCCTTAAAGAAGCGTACCATGAACAAGTCCATGCCTTCAACCAAATGAGGCAATCATTTTCTCCTAATTCGAATACTTACAATCCGGGTTAGAGTAATCACCCAAATTTTAGTTGGAGAAATGAAAACCCCATTCCTCATGGTTCAAGTGCATCTGCATCTACCATGCATCCCAAACAAAATCAATACCACGGCCAAGGGCAAGCATCTAGCTCTCAATACCCCCGGACCAACCCACAAGGGTATTCGTCAAACCCACCACCACATAATTTTTCACCAAATCCACCTCCACAAAGTTTTTCTCAAGGACCGTCCAATCCATCCACATACCAACCTCCTTATAAAAGGAATTTGGAGGATATGGTACATTCCTTCATTCAAAGCCAAACCGCCATCAATAACCAAAATGCCACAGCCATCAATGATGTAAGAACCCAACTCACAAAGTTAAGGAACTCCATAGGGGCATCTCAATAAGAAAAGGGGAAGTTCCCTGATCAACCACAAGAGAACCCTAAGGGTCAACACCTTGTTGAGTCATCGAAACCTTCGAGAGAGAGTTACAAGCAACTCAAAGCTATCACCACCCTCCGCAGTGGCAAAGAAATTGACAAAACTATTTTGCCATCCGGTCGTTTTTGGGCCATGTAGGTTTTTATCATCGATTCATAAAGAATTTTAGTGCATTGGCCCGACCCTTGAACAACCTGCTGTCTAAGGAGGTCCCATTTGAGTGGTCGGATGATTGTGAGGCATCCTTTAAAAAATTTAAAAGAATGCTAGTCACACCTTCGATCATGCGACCACCCAATTGGGATCTACCTTTTGAGCTCGTGTGCGACGTGAGTGATTACGCGGCCAGTGTAGTGCTCGGTTAAAGGGAGGAAAATAGATCATATGTGATACACCATGCTAGCAAAACACTTAATGAGGCTCAGATGAATTACACTACCACCGAGAAAGAATTGCTAGCAGTAGTGTTTACCTTAGATAAATTCCGTTCTTACATCATTGGTTCGCCTATTGTTGTCTTTATTGATCACTTTGCTTTAAGGTATTTGTTGTCTAAGTAGGATGCAAAACCAAGACTCATTAGGTGGATACTCCTCCTACATGAATTTGACTTGACGATCAAGGACATGAAAGGAGTTGAGAACGTGGTGGCGGATCATTTATCCCGGCTTGTGATTCAAGAGGCCGATGAGCACATTCCTATCCCTGACTTTTTTCCTGATGAGTATTTGCTTTCAATTCATTATGTATGTCCTTGGTATGCTGATATATGTAACTATCTTGCAACAGGACAGATACCACCACAATGGAGCCCAAAAGATAGAAGACGATTTATGGCGGATATGAAGTACTTCTACTTCAACAACCCGTATTTGTTTAAGTACTGCCCCGACCAAATCATCAGGAGATGCGTACCTGAAAATGAACAGCAGGACGTCCTTGCATTTTGCCATTCACAAACTTGCGGTGGACATTTCTCAGCGAAAAAGACTTCGGCCAAAATTCTTCAATCAGGTTTTTACTGACCCTCTCTTATCAAAGATTGTGTTTCATTTTGTAAGGGATGCGACAGATGCCAACGGTTGGGTAGTGTGACCCAAGGAAATATGATGCCATTTTCACCAAGACTTGTCATAGAAATATTCGACTGTTGGGGCATCGACTTCATAGGTCCTTTTCCTATGTCATTTGGTTATTTGTACAAACTCCTGGCAGTGGACTATGTGTCCAAATGGGTGGAGACTATCCCGACCAAGACTAATGACCACCGGATCGTAGTCAAGTGTCTCAAAGAGAACATCTTTTTGAGGTTTGGGATGCCTCGTTCAATAATAAGTGATGGTGGATCACATTTCTATAATAGGCCATTTGCATCTCTAATGTTCAAATATGGCATCACTCATAAAGTATCCACTGCCTATCACCCACAAACAAATGGCCAAGCCGAGCTAGCCAATAGGGAGATCAAGAACATTCTAGAAAACATGGTTAACCCAAACAGGAAGGATTGGTTCGATAGATTGACCAATGCCCTCTAGGCATACCACACTGTCTTTAAAACTATTTTGGGCATGTCTCCCTACTAGCTTGTCTATGGAAAGACTTGACACCTGCCAGTCGAAATGGAACACAAGGTTTATTGGGCCATTAAGACTTGAAATTTTAATTTGAGAATGGCTGGTAATCATAGGAAATTAGAGCTGAATAAGTTGGAAGAGATTCGACGAGATGCGTATGAGAGCTCCAAAATCTCAAAAGAAAAGGCAAAAATCTTTCATGATAATTCCATCGTGAGAAAATCATTTGAGCCTGGGCAAAAAGTACTCTTATACAATTCTCGCCTCTCCATTTTTCAAGGCAAACTCCGATCCCGTTGGGATGACCCCTATCTTGTCAAGGTGGCCTACCCCAACAGAGCTGTGGATGTCCAAAATCCCGAAAATGGCTAGACATTCAAGGTCAATGGCCAAAGACTTAAGCTATTTTTTGGGAGCTTTGAAGAACAAGTGGTGGAGGAGAATTTAATGGATCCAGTATACCCGGAAGTTATGGGGGAATAATTAGTTTTTTTTTCTACTTTTCAATGTACAGGCTTTTATTTACTTACTTTATTTTTATTTCATGTTAATTATGTTCTCTTGTCGTATAGTTTTGTTCTTCTTAGTTGCAGATATTGGTGTTTTTGTCAAAGCTCAAGTGCGAGGTGTTCTCTAACCCTACTAATCTTTTTACTGTCCGTCATTGAATATCATACCTTTTTTGTTTCATTGAGGACAATGCATGAATTAAGTTAGGGGGTGAGGTTGCACTATTTGCATCTTACACCAATGTTTGTGAGAATATTTTGCGCGGATATGCGCCTGCCGACACTCGCGCTTGCCGACACTAACAAAAAAAAACAAAAAAATCAAGTGGGAATATTCCGCACAGATATGCAGCTGCCGACACTCAAAAAAAAATTTTAAAAATAAAATAAAATAAAAAATAGGATACCTTTATAAGGCTTTCAAATTTTTTCTTTTTTCTCCCATCCACCGGTAATTGGTCTCCCATTTTTCTTCCCTTTTTCTTCTCTTTTTTTTTTATTTTTTTTCTTCCTCTTTTCTTCTTCTTCTTCTTCTTCGTCATTCTCTCTGTTCTCTGTAAAAACAACCCAACCCCTGCAAATTCATGACCATATACGCCGACAACCCAGTCCTTTGTTTAATAATTTGTCTTATATGTTTATATTTGTTCATGGGTGCTCTTTTTCTGCTCGCACTTAGGGTGTAGGGTTTCCAGCCTAACCAAAATCTCCCTCGAGTTGATTAATTGTTGTATTTTGTTTGTTGGTTTTGGCAGCTAAACAGATCTCTACACCCACCGCATTTCCCTCTTTCTTCTTCTTATTTCCGTTGTGCTATTCTCTATAACACGACCCAACTCCCAACAGTCCCATGACCCCGAAGACGCATTCGTTTGTCTCATGATCAACATTTGTTTACTCTATTTCTACATGACTCTTCTACTTTTGTCTGCATTAAAATCAAGGGTTTCGTCCTAGCGAAAACCCAGATCTGCATAGAGAAGATTAATTTGTGTATTTTCTTTGTAGGTTTCGACAGTTGAACATATATCTACCCTACAACTTGATATCCAAACTCCACACACTGGTAAATTCGAAACATTGAAGACAATATTCGATTTAGGTTGGGGGGTATGATCTACGATTCTAGTTTGTTATAGTTTTGTATTGAAAAAAAAAAATTGTTCTGAATTGCATTTTTTTAGAGCATTTTTGCTTATATTTCATAATCACATCAAATGTAGCTTCAATCGTCTTTGTGACTGACAGACATTAAAGAACCAAATAATGAGTCTTACAGCATAGAAAACATGGATGTTAAAATTTTTTGGTTTAGTTTGGGAGCGCACATTTCCATCTGATGTGCATGTTGTGATCATAAGAAAAGCAAGAGTAGTCAGAAAAATTGAAATCCGAGAAGCACAAGCAAAACCATTGTGTGGCAGAAGTACTTTTGCTAAACGATGTCATGTCAAACGGCTGGGTGATTGTAAACAATGTGGCAGGTGTTTTTACATGAAAAAATATAATCAGTGTTTTGAACCAATTTCAGGTCATGCAACCGATCGATTAAACTAGATAGTGTATGAGTAGAGTAAGGATTTTCCTGACACGCCATCTTATACCAGTCCGGGATTTACACGTTATGTGTGACAAGAAGTGGGAAGGGTCACTAATAATGACATAGACACAAGCGATGACTCGGATTGAATTTTAACTAATAATGACAAAGCTGTCGAAAAATGTGTTTTGAGGATGAAGGTTAATGGTCCGAATTTATTTTTTTTTTGTATAAATATTTGTTTATGTACAAAGTTTTTTTGTTGAAATAAAGATGTGGGCCGAGTAAGGATTGTCCTAAAATGCCAACCTGTAGAGTGGGTAGGGACTTATCCTGAGACGCCATAGTTTTCCAAGTTCAATGTGTACATTTAGTCTTCTTTCAATTTCCATAGATAAATGTGTATGTAAATAACTTTGATTTTTATTCGAGTGAAAAAAAAATCGCATTTCCTTGAAAAATGGTTTTTTCTCTATGCTTAAATGTCAAATGTACATTGGTATTTGTTAATCTTAAGGTACAGAATGACCAGACTTGAAAATAGAATTAATATATAACCGACATTCTTTAGAAACCTGACATAACCAGTGAAGATAACGAAGAATATCATGGTAAGTTTTGAGCCCTGCGATGCTTTCTGAGAGACAATCAACATTTACTCAAGTAAGCTCTTTCACTTTCAATTGTTGAATAATCTCATTAAACTTGTTTTGATTAAATGCAACTAAAGTAATCTATTGACATATCCCACAGGGAACCTTTGCATGTGACACATACATAGGCACACACTTGAGAAAGGATTTTAGGCCATCTTTGAGTTGATTTTCAGCCTTAGTCATTGCTTCTACGAAATTATATCCCTACTTAGCCATGTTTGAGCCTTCAATGAATGATTTCTTTTTTTCAAAAAAACCCATATGATAACCGAGCCACAAGAAAATACACTTAGCATACCTTGCTATCCAATTTTTTTGCACCCTCTTATAAATCGGTATGATATAGAAAGACAAGAAAAACAGAAAAGAAGATAGTGGCTACTATTCAATGAAGAATTGGTGGAAACAACCGAGAAAGAAAAAAAAATCGGGAATTGCCAAGAAAGTGAAAAATGAGAAAAATAAAAGAAAGAAATACCATTTCTAGGCAAAAGATCGAAAAACAAGAAAGAGGTGTGCTACACTACATTAAAAAGGGGATAGTTTTTGAATACCATTGACATCATTTCGTTAGCCACTAACCTCTGGCCACATTACAACCTATACAAATTCCTAATTGATCTCAAGTTTGATGCATGTGTGTGTTGTCAACCGAAAACTGGGGTATGTTAAATAGTATTTATTTAATTGCATTGATATTCTTCCATGAGATTATGCCAAGAACATGATTAGTCTACTTTCTTAAGACTTTCACTCCCTTTCTAACTGTGCATGTGATTCTTCGATTGACCATCCTCTGATCACATGCCCTTTGAGAGACATGTCACTATAATCGGAGTGAATTTTTTTGTTGAGAGCATTCTAAGAGATGTTTGAAAAATTAAAGCTATCCATGGAAGGTGATAAAGTGGAATGTTTGTTATATAACAATTCTTGCTACTAGAATGATCATTTCTACTATATAGGGAATTCCAAATACCAATGCAATAAGTGTTTATTTTTGTATAGAGTACGTACCAATGACAGAGAAGTGTTCGGGAAACAATTCAAAATTAAGGGATGTGTGTCTCAATGATCCTATTGCTAACTCATTCTGACCAGAAATCTTACATATACACATCTTTTTAATTGGAGTTTGTAGGTAGCTTCACTAGAAACCTTCACGAGACAAAACTTGTCCACTTGGGATCACCTAGGGGTTTAACGGCTTGTTGCATATGCTAAATATAATCGTGTTACGAAAGTGGTTTTATTTTGTTATGTTGTTATTTATTACTAGGGACTAGTAGTGTTTAAGTTGGGGGGTGTGATTAACCCTAATTAAGGCATAATTTAATAGGTAAATTGTGTTAGTTGAATAAAGTTAAACTAGTCAAAATAAATCAAATTAGGGTTAGTGTGTGAATAAAGGATAATGCATTAATTGTTGTTCTTTTCAGGGTTTTATGCGCCAAAGCTACAAACTACTTGGGTGCCAATTATCAAAGCTCAAAACAAAGGGGGATCAAAGAATTCAAGGCCACCAAACAAGACTTTCATGTAATTCAAGGCCACCAAACAAAACTTTCACCCTCCCTTGTTGCCTATAAATACCACCCCTTAGGACTTGTAAAGCATTCATCTTTTGGTAGTGGAAAATCCTCCAAAAGTATTATTGCTTTCTTTATTGCTTATTGCTTTCTTTAAGTATTGCTTTCTTTTATTGTATTATTGCTTCCTTTTAATTTATTGTTTTCTTTTACTTTAAGTATTGCTTTCTTTTATTGTGTTATTACTTTCTTTTACTTCCATTGCTTGAGCTTCCTTCTTCCCTTAGAGGAGTGAAACTCTTCCACTTTTCTAGAACTTTACCAAAGCCATGAAGGGTGGAACGTGATTCACTCATTCTTTGTTGAAGATCGGCTCCTTGTGTAAAGTGTTTTACCTTGTAACTCCTCTACTTGGAGGGATGAGCATCACTCACTTTTCTAGCTTTAACAAAGCCATGAAGAGTGAGTAGTTTCTCTCTAATCTTTAGTAAGAGGTGATTGTCCGGAAGTTATATTTATGCATTTCGTTTATGTTTAGCTCTAGTCTTTATTTCTTCATAATGTTTTGTCATCATATTGTTGTCTTTATTTTATGCATGAATAACTAAATATCTTAGTTGGAAAAACCAAGGGGAACCTCCACTTGGGTATACCATTTTCAACTCATTCTCCTCCCTTCTTTCAGAGTTCAATGGTTCAATTTGACTGGGTTGAGGGTGGATAACTTGGTGAGTCTTTGATATTCTGTGGGTCTAGTCACGATTTATGCTTAGATACTCACCAATCTTATCCCTAGCTTCTCACAAATCAATCAGTCATTCATGCTCTACTGGAGGAGGGTTTCAAGTTGAGATGGTATTCCTATTCGAGTGACCTCTTGGATGTGCCAACATTTATTTCTCATTTTACTAGCATCAAAACAACTTCCAATAATCAAAGATTTACACTTTCTTTCTTCCAAAATCACCTTCCCCTCGGTTTACTTCCTTCCCCGTGGAAACGACCTTGGAATACCACCAAGTAAAACATGATCCATGAAAGTCTCCTTGCGCTTGGGGAGCATTTTTGTTCACACACACACACACATTTGACATTTCATTCATCCACCATTTCGTTGCCCTTTCTTTTGACATCATCCCAAAGAGAGTGACACTCCCCTTCATCCTTATACAATACATGCTAAAAGGTGATGTTTAGAGGTTAGGAAACAACAAGGAATTTTTTCAAGCTCTAAGCTTATAGTTGGCTAATCCAAGGGAAAATTCTCCTTGGGTATGCTGCTTCAACTCATTTTCATTCCTCCTCGTAGTGTACGATGATTCAGTTTGACTAGGTTGAGTGTGGACGTGGTTGTGAGTACTTGATACACCGCAGACTTGTCATGTGGTATGCTTGAATCCACACCTCCATTTTTGCTCGCACTTCCTACGAATCAATCAAAAATCTAGGCACCATTGGGGAAGGTCTTGAGTTGATTTGGCATTCCCAATGGAATAACCCCTTTGGATTAGCCAACACTTGTTCTATTTCATTTTCACCAAGAACATAATCACCAAAACTCAAACATCAAAGATTTTTACACTTTTCATTTTTTTTTATCAAAATCACCTTCAAAACGATGCCCCTGCTTTCTTGAGGAGACGACCTTGGAATACGATTTTCAAGTAAAACACGACACTACAAAGTCTCTTTGTGCTTGGAAAGCACTTTTGTTCACACACACATTTCATTCCACACACCCATTTTCCTATTTCTTGCATCTAACCCAAGTGAGAGTGACACTCACCCACACATATAAGCCATACACACATTAAAGGTTCATGTGCGGAGAATTAGGAACAACGACGGAATAAACCAAGCAATCATCAAAATTGATTAGAAGAGATTTTTAAGACCCATCAGTTGCCACGATGATAGGAGAAATGGCATATTAATAGTTATTTGAATTGCAGGACAAAGCATCAACTAATTGTCGAGGAAACTTCTATGCCAATTTGCTAGCTAACTATAGCATCTCTCTTCGGATGTCTTACCATCATTCAATCTCCTCTGGGAAGTGGTTAGTCTTAGCAGGTGGATTGTTCCGATTTACTTGCATTCTAGCCCTCAGCTTGATAAAAACTAAAAGAAGAAAATAGAAAGGAAGGTTAGAAGCTAGGACAATCTACAAAGAGGAAATGTAGGGGTTATAGAGGTATGGTTAAGTCTTCAAGACAATTTAATTTTTTTTTTTTATCAACACACTCTACATTCACAAGTACCTAAGAAAGAAACCTTCATGTGATGCTCTGTTAGAGTGGGAGTCAGTAAGGCATGCTTGAAAGGATGGTATTCACACCAAAGAGACCAAACGACATAAGTTCTTTGTAGCTATGGATGGTGTCAATGAAAATAGAAAGAAATAAAAGAATACCAACTAGATGCAACAGTTCCTCCTACGGCTAAAGTCATCGTATATAACATGTACAGTGTTGTTAGAACAAGTGCATGGTGGGGCGATCATCTGTGAGAAGATGTGGGAGGTTAGAAGTTGATGGAATCATCGGTGATTGGGGTGCTATAGAAACTCTTGAATGTGAATCTGTAGTTTGTCTCTGCTCATGTTTCCCCATGTTATGATTGTTATGGCTTTGCTTAGCATTTTTTTTTTCTGGAAAGTTGCTTAATATATTCTTACTATAGACGAATCCTAAAAATCAAATCCTTATTTTACCAATTATCATAAAATCTCAAGTCTCTTTGACACTTTTCGTTGCATAGAGCAAGACAATAGATACAAGAGATTGTTCATGAGAATGAATAATTAATAAATGACTTGCAATATGTCATTGTAATTAATAATGAAAAATATGAAAATAGTTATAATCAAAATCAAACTAATAAATTATCCCGCGGGGATGAAAAGAAAGAAAACAAATTGACTTCAGTTGAACTAATAAGAACTAGGCATCACTCAAACAAGAGCAGGCCAAACCAGTAATTTCTCTCTTGTATAAGTTTGCAATTGCTTCACAGCTCCATCTTCCATGTCTTACATTCTGACATCAAAACCTCCTATAGCTCTCTGATGGTGGTATTCCACCTTGTCATCTATGTAATAAATATAGTAGTCTTTTACGCCTGGAAAATTTTCAAATGAAACTAACAATGACAAATTAAGTCCCAAGAACAACACATTATTGCCCGAACTCTTAAGTTTGTACCATCTTTTTCATAGTTTAGTGTTTAACCTATACATCTTGAATCATGTTGTCATATAATGACAAATGTTTCCATAATCAGGAAGAGGAAGACCACCATCTCTATAACACCTTTCAACCAGCACTAACCCTTCAGTGGTCCCAACAAGGTATAACCTACAAATAGGAATAAATTTGGGTGACTTCACCAAGATATCTTCAACCTTTGTGATAAGTAGAACAACGAACACAATCTGACAAGAAAATCAGAGATGTGTATCAATGGTTGTCTTCACGATGATAACAGAAGTTCCTTTGTTATGTACATATAGTTGTTTGGTACAATGAATGAGGAAAAATCTTCAGTAGGAAATTGAGTGATATCAGTTAAATTATAGGAGCTAGTTTCTATAAATTGGAAGTTAAATTGCAACAAATCAAGAAGGGAATATTCTACGCCACTAATTACGCCAATACTCTCCCTCAAGGTGGAGCATGTATGTGAGTAACTCCCAACTTGCTAATGAGATGATTGAAAGGTTCCTTGCCTAATGGTTTGGTGAAGACATTTGCAATTTGCTCAGAGGATCGAATGTATCGAGGAATAATCAAGTTGGACAGGATTTTTTGCTGAATAAAGTGACAATCAAGCTCAATGTGCTTTGTTTGCTCAAGGAATATCGGATTTTCAGCGATGTGAATGCCAGCTTGGCTATCGCGATAGACAATGATAGGAGAAGTATAAGCAACACCCAGATCGGTAAGCAAATATTTTAACCATTTAATTTCTACAGTGAGAGTAGTCATGGCACGTTACTCTCCTTTGGCAGAAGACCTAGAGATAGTGCTTTATTTCTTGGTTTTCCATGAAATTGAAAAGGAAACCAGCATGGTACAATAACCAGTGGTAGAACGTCGAGTTGTGGGGCAACTTTCCCAATTAGAGTCACAAAAACCACTTAAATAGAAAGTACTATAAAAGATAGCAGGATGAATTTTCCAGGAGCTCCTTTGAGATATCAAAGCACTCTTATAGCAGCGGTCATATGGCTAGTATCAGGAGAGTGCATGAATTGACTTAAAATGAGAACTGAATAGGCAATATTAGGCCTCGTAAAAGTGAGGTAAATAAGATGACCCACAAGTCGACGATAAGCAAAAGGATCAAATACAGGAGTCCCATCATCAGGTGTTAAATGAAGGTGTTATTCCATGGGAAAGTCAACAAGTTTGGCACCAAGTAATCCTGTGTCGGTGAGAAAATCCAATGTATATTTGTGTTGGCATAGGAAAATGCCTTCGCAAGAGTGAGCAACTTACCAAGAAAATACTTCAATGGACCAAGATCCTTGAGAAAGAATTTATTGCCAAGAAAGGTTTTGAGATGCTCGATAGTAGCATCATCATTTCCAGTGACAATTATATCATCAATGTTAACTACAACAAATGTAGAAGAATGCCTAATATGTCGAATGAACAATGAATAATTAGCCTTGGATTGAGAAAAACCAGCTTGTTGAAGAGTATGAAAGAATTTGGCAAACCATTGGCAGGAGGCCTATTTCAAGTCATAGAGTGATTTGTTTTATTTACAAACACAGGCTTCCCCCTTTCAAGCGAACCCGGGTGAAAATTTCATGTAAACCTCTCCATGTAAATCACCATGTAGAAATGCGTTGTTGAAATCAAGTTGTTAAAGGTACCAATTCTTGATGGAGACAATAGAGAGAAGAACTCTAATTGTGACAAGTTTGGTGACGGGTTCAAAAGTATCAGGATAGTCAACCCCCTTAATTTAGGTAAAACTTTTGCAACCAAATGGGCTTTATACCTGTCAACTGCGCCATTTGACCAATATTTAACTTTGTAAACCCACCTGCACCCAACCGGCTTGTTATTGAGTGGAAGATGGGCAAGGCTCCAAGTATTATTCTTTTCAAGAGCACTAATTTCAACAGCCATAGCATCGCGCCAATTAGGAATTTTCACTGCTTGTGTGAAGTATATGGGCTCATCTATGGAAGAAATTGCAGAAAGAAAAGCTCAATGTGCATGGAAAAATTTAGCAAATGAAAGATATTTGTGGAGGGGATAAAGAGTACTTGTTTTTTCAGAGTCCAAGGAAGAGGGTGGTGTACCATTAGTGATTGCAACACAATGATAATCTTTAGGGTATGCTGTGGGTGAAGTTTCCAAATTGAAGGAAACGAAATAGGTGAATAGTTGAATTATCAAGGTTGATTTGATTGAACCAAGGTTGGTTCGATGGAAATATTTGGGGGGCACAGTGGTGTAGGATTTTTAAAAGCAAAGTCATAGTGTGGATTATCATCAATAGGCAAGGGAATGATAAGCATGGGATTTGGTGACAAAGGAACATGCATGGGATTTGGTGACAAAGGAACATCCAAAAAAGGATAAATGGTTTATATTGGCGTAATTAGTGGTGTACAATATTCCCTTCTTGATCTGTAGCAATTTGACTTCCAATTTATAGAAACTAGCTCCTATAATTTCCTGATATCACTCAGTTTCCAACTAAAGATTTTTCCTCATTCATTGTACCAAACAACTACATGTATAGATCAAAGGAACTTCTTTTATCATTGTGAAGACAACCACTGATACACATCTCTACTTTACTTATCAAATTGTGTTCTTTGTTCTACTTATCATGTTATCAGAGCAGTGAAAGATCTGATTTTCTGTAATCATGGCACAGAATGAAGATGGCAAAGATTTGAGTTCAAATGACAACCAAGGATTGAACAAAGATGCTTCCTTTATTCATCACTCAAACAACCCTACAGTTGTTCTAGTTTTTCCACTCCTCTCAGGAGACAACTATGGAACATGGTCCCGTGCAATAAACAAGATTGGCTTCTTTGATGGGTTAATTGAATTACCTAAGGACACCAATAAGTTGCATCAATGGGAGTGATGCAATGATCTAGTAAGTTTGGGGATACTTAATTCCACCAAAATTGAGATTTGTGGAAGCATACTCTGTACAGAAACTGCTAGAGATATATGGGTCGATCTTTCTGATCGATTTAACCAAACTACTGAACCCAAAATCTATCAATTGAAGCAATCTATTGCTAAAACCAAACAAGAAGATTCCTCTCTTTCCACCTACTTTACAAAGATGGACACACTATAGGATGAACTTAACTCATTCTCAGTTGTGGAACCTTGTACATGTGGGCATGGAAAAGCAGTAGCCACTAGCCTCCAACAAGATCGTGCCATGGAGTTCCTCTAAGGGCTTCATGAGCATTATTCTGCACTTCGAAGCCAAATTTTTCTGATGGATCCACTTTCAAATGTGGCCAAAATATATTCCCTTGTGAGATAGGAAGAAAACAACAAGAAATACATTCTTCATCTTTTTCTGTCGCCAAACTAGAGGCCGCTACATTCACAGTAAATTCAACCTTAACTAATGCCACTGGAAATCAATCTAAACATCCTAATATGTGCAGCAATAACAGGGGCTTTCACTCAGGCCAATGAGCAAAACAGTGGTGGAGAAAATCTTAGAAAAGGAAAGACACATTCCACTACACTTACTGCAATTTAGACAATCATACTATTGATGTTTGTTATAAATTGCTTTGATATCCCAGTGAAAGACCAAGGAATTCTTCCAAGAAATCAAATTCGGGTTCCTCCTCTTTGAGACTTATGCCATCCAAGGACCGAGCTCTGGTATCTGCTCCCTTAATTAAGCCAATCCTTTTGGAAAGCAATTAGCATCAAAGACAACAAGGTCACCATGATAGGTTATGACATAGAATTTTCTGCTATAAAAAAGAACATCTAAAAAGCATTTCCAAGCTAAGGAGACATTTGTCCATCTCTGATCACCATATCTACATAAAGCTAATTTATCGAGTTCTCCATAGAGAGCCGTAGCCATTAGAGCTCCTGATGATAAAGCAACTTTAGTTATGAAAACCTCTTGAATTGCTCGTGGAAACTATACCTGGACACCGACCTTGTCGGACAATAGTATATTCTTCTCCATGCTTCTCAGCCTGATACTCCAATACATTTGGAAAATTTGATATTGCAGGAAGAGAAATTTCAACCATAGTGAATGGATTAAGGAGATGCAATTCTAAACCATCCTCAAATTTAACCAACCAACCATTGGAAGATCCACAATAACAATTTCCCCGTGCTTCGGGTAGCTCAAAAGTGCAAACCTTCTTCTCAAGAAGGCTATACACATTGCAATACATCTCATTATCATCATCAAAAGGTATGGTTAGCCATGGGATTTGACAAACTCGAAGTTTGGGCCTATTAGGCTGCACATATTTCTAATGCTTACAAATAGCACAAAACAACATATAATCAGCATATGACATGCACTTCTCAATTAGGTTCAATAAATCCACAGGAAGCTTAGTCCATTGACCCATTTCTTCTGATTTATCTGTCTCCGTTGTACATAAACAAGGAGTTGAGAAAATTTTAAAACTCTAAAAAATTTTCATTTTTTTTCCCAATTTTAGGGGTTGCTGGAGTGGGGTAGAAGAAAAATGAATGTGCAAGAGCAGCAAACAACAAGTGAACTAAAAGTCAAATTGAAAAAAAAAATCCAAGATGAATCTAGCAAAAGGTTAAAACAAAAGCCTTTTAAAAAAAAAAAACTTCTTATCATAATACCTTCTTCTTTTTTTTACACCGATTTAATATGATTGAAGGTAATTTAGATAATTGAAAAAAAAAATTATTCTAACTTTTATTTCTTCCAAAAAATAGAATGAAATTTTTTTTTTCTTACACATTTTTCATACTAACTAAATACATGCATGAAAATATATTTTCTTTCTTTTTTTCTTGCTTTTTTTATCTATCACTTTCACTTCACATCATTTTTCTCTTCATAACTGATGATGTACAAAGCATAATTGAACAAAGTGAAGATAGCAGATGCTTTGACTCGAGTAAATCTGAGCTCCAAGGCTCTTTGGAATGGGGTTTATAGGGGAAGGGGGCCAATCGCACATAGGAATTATAGTGGTTCACCAGCTCAGGCTCGGCTAATCCACTCTTCAAAGGAGTCTCTTGCTCCAAGGGGGATATATTAATGATGGGCGAGAAATTACAAAAATGTTCTTGGTAACTTGGGTTCCTTGCCCCATAATGAGGAGTTTTTATAGTATTTATAGCTAAATTTGAGCTCCGCTGAATCTGAGGCGAAATCTTCGCATCTTGTAATGTTTGGTTGATTTAGGCAGCGATTATGAAGTGTGATGAGGGTGTGATGAGGAAATTATGAGTTTGCAGCCTAGGCTGGCGTATGTTGCCAGTGAGGAGATGCTTGGCGGTTGCCAGTTGTCTTCCCCTCTGTTTGCTATGAGGTGCAGGTCTAGGGAGATCGAGTTCTGGAACTCAACGCGATATTTTTGTGGCTGGGTTGAGCAAGGTCACCAATGGTCGACCTCGATTTGCACAAGATCGAACTTCATTCTGACGGTTTTGAGTAATGTGCAATCATTCTTTTCTCATTTTTTGCGCATGTCCCATATCTCAAGGGTCCATGTACACTTGGCTTTAAACGCCTTTGCAGATGAAGAACTGTTTTTGCCTATCCTTTGAATTTTCTCTGTAGACTCTACCTCTTCTCTCATTCCCTTGTGATTTCATCTTCCCCATCTTACTGGTAGCTTAGAGCTTTGCTGGAAACCCTCAGTTCCATCCAAAGTTCTAAGGGGACTGCTTTGTCGTTCCCTTGAATTTGTTCTAGGTTATGAGTCTTTGCTCATCCTTGGTTAGGTACATCTTTTTGCTCTGTTCCTTTCTTTACTCTAGATCCCTAAAATCCAAGGTGCTTGTTGCATTTTTGGGCTTTTTGTTTCTGTTATTTTAGGAATCGTGGTTATTCCTCGTCCTTTCTTCCTTTCTTTTTGGATCTTTATTCCACCACTAGGATCTTCCTTAATGGTCGTTGGTGTCTCAACCTTGTGACCTTGAGGGATTGCTTTGCTAACGTTCCTTTTTCTTATTCCTCCTTTCGTCTCCCTTTCTCTAATCCCACCATGTCTGATTCTGTGACGCCCCTAAAACCGGAGGTCATTAGTTTACCGTTGCCCACCCGTCAACCAGCGAAAATACTCATGAGTGCTGCACCATCCGACATCACACTAATAATATCCCTTCACCCGGGATTGTAACTCACACATTGTAACTCACACATGTAACCCATGTTCCTTAATTATTTAATCCAACCGTGGTTCAAGGTACCACAACTCATGCCTCTTTATTGTCCAATTACATCATTTGAACCAAGGGAATCAAAGGTCGAGAGCATAGCACTTTAGTTTTAAAATTTCAAATTTTAGGAAACAGTATCGGTATTGTATACCGGTACGGTTTGCCTTCTGGACAGACTGTACCGGTACTCTCAGCCCAGTTTTGCATGTCTCGCCCGTTTTCGGTTTCCGATCCATTCCAAAACCTATTTTTCCCATCCAAAACATACTTAACAATGTTTTTCACATAATATCTAATATATACAAAGTCTATTACAAACCATTCCATACAATTACATGTCAAATGAAATTTAACAAAAGTTTTACACAAAAACTCGGTTCAAAAGCCACAACCCGGCTCTTCTTCATCTTTGAGGCACCGAGTGAGAGCCCTCTACCAATGTGCCGTCTACACCTGAAATATTTTCCTGTATAGGGTGAGTCATGCCCAATAGAGTATTTCCTACAGAGGCTACTCCCCAATCTAGATGCATATGATATGCTCACATGCAACATTCAACATACAAACATTCATTCCAAACAAGAATGTACAATTCAATGTTGGAATATAACATGTCATGTCATGATATGAGATGATATCTACTCATGCGATTTAACCCGAACCCTTCGTAGCTCCATAACACATGTAATGCCAATGTGTATAAGGTCGAGCTTTTCTAGCTCCCGCCTTTTACCTTCACCCCATGTTAGGCCATGAGTATACAACCGGGCTTTCCAAGCCCCCGTCATTAGTGTTACACACCCAATGACTATTTAAAATCTCTAGGTTTTTCTCGGGGTGGGTATTTATGGACTTACACCAACGGTCACCCAACCGACACGGAATTTATGGACTTCCACCAATGGTTCTGCGTACACTGACACACTTTATGGGCTCTTATACCAACAGAAGTGCGTATCCGAATCACTGAGTCTCTCACCCGAGGGATTGTCTAGCCCTTCTTACTAACCCCGACCCAATTCTTTTTTTTCTTTTTATGCAACGTGTGACTCATCCGGATCTTCGATCCAACTTTCTCGAGCCCGCTCATCATCCACCTACGTGGTGTTGACGTCAACCATGCACTCACACCCAAATATACGATGTTTCTATGCATATACAATGTAATGTACCCTTGCTATAACAATGTCATGCCTCATATATAATGAATGTCATATGAGCAACTTTAAACACATATATACATATCCCATGCATATACATTTTACTTTCACCACAATGTAAATATCTCTATTAGCATACATCAACATTTTTATAACCAACAAAAATCACAAGCATATTATGTCCTCAAACATGCCAATAGCACAATTTATTCACAAAGGCATAATCTAAACACATAGCATGCCCACATATTACCCATTTCCATAGGATTTTACAAGGAATTACCACAATCCATTCCAATTAGGAGTTTACTTTAAAATCATTTATATGCTCATTTTCATACCCATTTCATCAATTTCACAACATAGGTAAGTGATATACCATTTAATCAACCTACCCATTACATATGAACATCTTAGGTTGTAAAATAAACCCAAGTAAGAAGAAACTCTACCTCTTGAAGCGTAAAGAACATGTAGGGAAGCTCTAAGACTTCAACTCAAACTCTAATTCAAGCCTTCCCAAAATCTCATTTTTTCAACCTTCAGTGAAAACCCTCTTTTTTGGTATGTAGGCATAGCCCTCGATGAGGAGACCGACTTTAACTCTTGGCCTGAGTGGATTTGAGTGACGGAATATCGTAGATCGTAAAGAGAAGGTGGACTTCTTCTCTCTTTTCCCTCTCTTGTCTACACTTTGGGGAAGAAAATCTGATTTTCTTCCGCTTTTTATAGTCCCCCAATGCTTGATCCACAATACGCCACACGACCCTATTTTTTCGGGTCCATTTTCACCTCAAAATGATTAAATTTTGTTCCGGTTCAAGTTTAAAATATTTTATTTTAATTAGCCTTAAATTATTTTTCAAATTTTAAAATTTTATTTTTGGGTCACTCGAGACTCGACTGCCTCGTAAAAAGTAAAAAATCTAACTATCTCAGACTTCGACGAAAATTGACAGAGTAACTAGATTTTATGAGATGAATCCAACGGTGAAGTCCGTTTCATCATCCGAGTTCTAGAAAAATTTAGGTTTTTAACCCGTATTGTAGCGATAATTTATAGTTTTGTCCTTTTTCATAAAAAGATTAAATTTACCCGGGTTTTACAGATTCCTCCAAAGTTACTGCTTCATTTGTATCCCTTACTATGGGAGAGAGGTCCCCCTGAATAGGAGGACATTAATTTCGGCGATATGGATGATGAGATAGATAACTTTTCTGGTGTCAATCTCATTAATACTGGGGAAAAGGCTGAGGACCTCCCTTCATCATCTTCTCCTGTGCCGAGGTCCAAGAATACTAGGAAGGGAAAATCTAAAGTGAGTGATATTGGGGTTTCTGGCAGTATCGAGGAGGTAGATATTCCCCCCAAAAGCATTAGACCTCGTCGGCTTTAGTGAGGTCACCCCCTTTCATGAAAGTCTTATCAGTTAGATTTGGGTTTCCTCTGGGTATGCGGTACTGGTGTCCCTATACAGATCTTTGGTATGACTCTGAAGTATCTAAGAAAGTCTATTTCTTCGTGGCCTCTCTAGAAAATGGTCTTCGCTTCCCCATGCATCTTTTTCTTCAAAGTGTTCTCTAGCACTTCAATGTCTATCCTGCTCAACTTTCTCCTAATTTTTAGGGGATTTTGGTAGGCCTCCTTGTTTACTTTAAGAAGCATGACCTTGGAGTTCCCATTGTGCCACTGCTCATGAATCTTTTCAACGTCAAAGTTACCCCGCTTGACGGTTTTTGTATATATCTAAGCAGGTAAAATCCCATATTTTTATTATTGATCTCCCGAGCTCCTACAAGGGTTGGAAGAAGCTTTTCTTCTTCGTGTCTAGGAGAGAATGGGAATACAACCGTCAAGATGTAGCTAATTCCCTTCCTGTGCCTCGGGTCAGGTCTGCCCCTGACAACCTGGGTAAGCCTTGCCCGAGTAGACTTGGATTATCCTTGGCATTTCATTCTGTTGACTTCGTTCCAATTGTTCTTTTTCAGGTATTAGGCCAGAGCTTAGTGCTGAGGGCGAGATTGTTTTACTGGGTTTAAAGAATTACAAGCTGAAGCAATACTCCAAACTTATCAAACCTAAGGTGCTTCATAAACTTGAGTTCAGTCCTCCCAAAGTGACTGTAGAGATCGCTGGTGCAGAGGGGCCTACAGGTAAAGCTTCCTCCATATCATCCCTAACTTCTATTTCTATTATTTCTCCTTACTTATCTATTCACTTTGTATTTCTAGGTTCTAACTCAATGGCACCAAATGTTGAAGCTTTGAAGGCGAAGGTTACCCTGCTGAGGAAGGCTAGGAGTGGACAAAAGTGCAAGGCTGAGGTTGGATTAGGAAGCGACCCTACGCCTCTCACCAAGGTGTAGATGATAGAGGTGCCCCTTGCTTCTCCCCTTCTCCCAAACGGTTTTTACTCCTCCATTGAGTTCTTCAAAGGTCGCATAGACCTCGGTTCCCTGAGGGACCTTGTCTTCCTCTTTTGGAGGAGCTTCTGAGCAAGTTGGGGCTTCAGCATCTCCTTCGTCGGTTGAGGTCGAGGGGGCTTTGGAGTCAATTACCGACATCTTGCATGGACCTCCTTCTCCCAGACCTGTTGAAAAGACTCACTGCCTACTGGTGGATGGCATGAAGGTCGAGAAAAGCAAGGGTTTACTTGTTGGTGATGTGAAACTTGTTACTAAGGCTATTACCTTGATCATCCCTAAGTCCGACATCTAGAAGGTTGCTGTTATGCCCCTCCCCTTTTCTATTACTACCACTTTGTATGGTGTTACTTTGGTAAGCTTCTATTTCTCCAGGTTTCATTTTGCGTTGTTACTTCACGTTGATTCTAGCCTTTGGTTGTATTTTCCTCTAGCTGGTCATTCATGTGAGCGCTCTGACAAGTAGGATTAGGGTTTTGGACAGCTCAGCCAAGGCGTTGAAGGCTTTTGAACTCAAGGTTTCCGAGTTGTCTTTCTCTAATGATGAAATCTAGGCTTAGGTGCAGGACCTACAGGCGTAGGTGGAGAGGTTGTATTTTGCAAATAAGGATTTGGAGGTTGAGAAAGAGAAAGTTGAGGATGAGGTCAAGAAGATCAAGGAAGAGCTCAGGTTGAAGGGTGGCAATTTAATTCAAGCTCGCAAGGATGCCTTCAAGGCTTTTGAGTCTTACGAGGCCATGAAGAGAGAATACAACGTCTTGGCTGAAGTGAATGACATTCTACAGAGAGAGATTGAGGTTGAGAGAGCTGCCGTTAAAAAGAAGGATGCTCTGATTGCTAAGCTGGAGGATGAGGCTACCTCCAATTGGGCCACTAGGTACCTTACTTTCCAAGATCAAGCTACGCAAAAGTATCCAGACTTGGATTTTGAATTTGTCCTCCATCAAATAAAGAGGAGGAGGTGCCAAGCGTTGAGAAGGAGGCTGAGGTTTTGGTCCCCTCTACTTCTGAGCTTGCTTCCGAGGATGCTAAGGTATTTGTCTCTTCAGCTAAGGTCCTTCCCCATGTGGTTTCGTCTGCTGTAGGTACCTCTATAGCCCTTGCTCCTACTCCAACTTTTGCTTTTGGGATTGCTAAGCTGTCTGTTTTTTAGCTGACCCTGCTCTAACTAATGCTCCTGAGGCTCTTGTGTTGTCTGAGGCTTCAGCTAACCCTACTTCAACTAATGCTTCCAAGTTTCCTGAGCTACCTGAGGCTCTAGTTGACCCTATATCAACTGATGCTCCCTAGGTTCCTAAGGTGCCTGAAGCTCCAGTTGAACCGACTACAGGGGTTTAAGATTCTTCTGTATTTTGCTTCCTTTTCTTGTAGTGACTTCGTAATAGTTTTTTTTTAGAAATGAAAAAATATTTTTGTTTAATGTTCTTGCATTTTGGCTTTTTAATTGTTGCACTTCTGATTGTTGTATTCTTTTGTGTTCCTGTATTTTATACTCTGCCTACTCCCCTCTGTCCCCTTCCTTCTAGAGAACTTAGTTCTTCTTGAAGTATGAGGTCAGATTACCTTGGTCGAGAGTCTGACCTTGGTTTAAGCAGAGGTGCTAGATAAAAAGACCTTGTGATTTGAAAAGCTCATCCTAAAGAGCTCATTTTCTAGTGAACTGAAGAGCTTATCCCTGTGAGCCGAAAAGCTCTGCTTATACTAGGCTGAAGAGCTCGTCCTTGTGCTTAACTGAGTTGTTTGTGTCTGAGCTCTACCTAATCTGAGCTGAGCTTAATAGAGAGAAGCTTCTCCTTTAGCACAAAGCACCTACTTTCTTATCATTATTCGTGTCCACGTACTTTCTTAAAACTCCTCCACAGTCATGATTATGGAAGCGCAAAGGGCCGTCTATTTGAATTTGCACGTTTCTTGCCCCTTAAAACTCAGGATCCCCTATTATTTTTGTAAAACATGGGATTCCTTATTGCCTACAAGATTTGGGGTTTCTTCTTCACGCTCGTTATTCTTCCTGAGTCTTCCTTCATTTTATATCTTCCTTTCGGCTTACATGGCTCCCCCACTTACTTCCTTGTTTAGACAGTGAGTCCCAACCATGGTTTGCATGGTGTGGTATTCTACCTTCTTGCTTCCTTATGTGATTACTGCCTCAAAGTTAGAAGAAATCAAGATGCGGTTCCTTCTACTTATTTATTTACCTCTTCGAGCTCCTACTCCTAATGAGCCTTGCAATAATCTCCCCCCAAAAGAAATTTGTTTTTTTGAAGTTTCTTTCAAGATGGGTCTTCGTTTGCCCATCCATCCTGCTATTGGGTGGATCCTAGCCTTCTTCGAGTTGTGCCCCTCTCATCTTTCTCCTGAAGGACGAGGTGCCATGATAAGCTTCTTTATTTTTTTGGCGTCTGTAAGGCAATGATGAGTTTCCTATTGTTGCCTTGTTTCTTTACTTTTATGAACTTGATTACGACATGCCCCCTTCTTCGGTCGCTTTATATGGAGGCGTCACTTTGACCTCTGTTGATCTTTGATATTCTAAATTCCCCTGAAGGTTGGGCTCAATGCTTTTTCTTTGTATCTGGGGACTCTTGGAGGTCTGTTGTGCAGCAATGCGCACGTTCCCGAGTCTCTCGCTCTTGGTGCCATTTCCTTTATAGAGGTAGAGGCTCAGGATCTGTCCTGCTATAATTTGTGGGCACTAGGATTGGTTCTTAATGTTCGTTTATTGTGTAGGTGCCCATAGTCTGACCTCGACTGAGCTGGTGAGGGTTGGCCAAGTGGCTCATGTTGAGCTTGTTCCTTTCTTATTGCTGGTTACCCCTATAACCTTCTTTGGTTTAGTGCTTCTGTCGCTACTCTGGATGTTACCTTATGCCCTCTTTCTCCTGATCTCGATGTAGATTCTTCTTCTGTAGAGTTGGATGAGGGTGAAGATGTCGCTACTTCTTCGAGGAAACGCAAAAGAAATGGCAGTGCATCACCGTAATTGTCAAGTTCTTTTTTTGGCAAGATTGATTTTACAACTACGAAGCTGAAGCTTGTTTTTCAGAATTTGAGCCTCAAGAACTAGCTTTTTTAGATGAAGAAGGAACGAGACAAACTGAAGGCAGAAAATGCTCTACTACGGTCTGTGAACGCTCGATTGGAGGAGGAAGTATCAAAGCTGAAGAGGGGGTTTGGGAGTGCTTAGGACCTTTTCTTTCTTTCTTTCTATAACTCGCAATACTTATGAATGAAAATTACTTTTTCTATTTGATGCATTTCTTGTACCATTTTGGCCGAAGAGCGTTTTGTTTAGGAATTTGAGAGCTTTCTTTCTTTGTTGGTTTATGAGCTAAAGAGCTTATCTTTGCTTACGAGCCGAAGAGCTACCCGTACTTTTATGAGTGAATGTGCTCATCAATTATTTCTGAGTTGAGGAACTCATTTTTTGTTTATGAGCTGAAGTGCTCATCGTTCGTTTAGGAGCTGAAGAACTCATCGTTTGTTTATGAGCTGAAGAACTCATCATTTGTTTATAAGTTAAAGAACTTATCTTATATTTATGAGTTGGAGAGCTCATCTTGCTTTTATGAGCTGAAGAGCTCATCGATTGTTTATGAGTTGAAAAACTCATCTTATATTTATGAGTTGGAGAGCTCCTCTTGCTTTTATGAGCTGAAGAGCTCATCGATCGTTTATGAGTTGAAAAAATCATCTTATATTTATGAGCTAAAGAGCTCATCATTAGCTTTATGCTGCTATGAAATGCTTGACTGAGCTGTAACTTGTAATTTATTGATGAAGACCTTTTTACAAGAGTTCACTAAAAAAAAAATTTCAAATATTCTGCATTCCAAGAGTGAGGTAATATTTGTCCTTCTTCCATTTGCAACTCGTAGTTCCAGGTCTAATTAACTTTGAGATGATGTAAGGACCTTCTCAATTTGGTCCTAGCTTTCCATGAGTGAGATCCTTTCTCATAGGAAGAAGCTTTTTGAGTACTAGCTCCCTAACTTTGAGGTTTATGTGTCTGACCTTCTTGTTATAGTCTCTTATTGTTCTCCTTTAGTAACTCATAATGCGTTGCAAGGTCTTGTTCCTCTTTTCATCCAAGAGGTCGAGGTTAAGAAGGAGTGACTCATTGTTGTGCTCGGGATCTGAGAGCTCCACCCTGGGGGATGGAATATCGACCTCTACAGGTGCCACTGCCTTAGTTCTGAATGCCAAAGCGAATGGCGTTTCCTGAGTTATCGACTTGGTTTTGGTTCTATAAGCCCACAACACATCTGGGATGTGTTCCACCCATTTCCCTTTTAGGGCTTCTAGCTTAGTCTTTAGAGCTATTTTTATGGTTCGAATAGTCACTTCTGCTTGCCCGTTTGATTGAAGATAAGCTAGAGCAGAGAAGTAATTTTTTATTCCTAGCTCGGCATAGAACCTCTTGAACTTGGGATTGTCAAATTGCTTCGCATTGTCTGAGACGATTGCCTTGGGTATTCCAAACTTGCAAATTATGGACTTTCAAGTGAAGTTTTAAACTTTTTGCTCTGTAATTGTCACCAAGGGCTCCATCTCTACACATTCGGTGAAGTAATCTATCCCAATAATAGTGAAATTGCATTGTCTAGTACTAGTGGGAAGAGGCCAAAGTATGTCCAGCCCCCATTGTTGGAAGGGCCAGGGACTTACCACTAAGCTGAGGAGCTCTGGGGGGCAATGTGGGACGTTGGCATACAAATTATATACCTTACACCTTTTAACCATGTCTGCAGCATCTTTGAGTAGAGTGGGCCAAAAATATCTTTGCCTTAGTGCTTTTCCTGTCAGAGCTCGAGCTCCGATATGATTACCACAAACACCTTCGTGAATTTCCCGTAGGATATAATTAGCGTCTTCGTCTCCTACACATTTAAGGAGAGCACCTGAAAAGTCTCGCTTATACAGGTTTCCTTGCAGGATCGTGAATCTGGATTACCTGGCTCTTAGTTTCGTTGTTTCTTTGGGATCTGCTGGCAAAGTTTCATTCTAAAGGTACTTTCTGATTGGGTCCATACAGCTCAACTAGGCCAACACAAGGAACATTTCTTCATCTACGTAGCTTACAGATGGTTTAGCTAGGTGCTCTACTGGGATTAACCTGTCCAGGCTCTCTTGAGAGGTCGTTGTAAGCCTTGCTAAAGTGTATGCTCTAAATTCTCAACTTTGGGGACATGCTTGATTTTGACTTACATGAATTTCCTTATCAATTCCCTCAGCTTTTTTAGGTATAGGATCACCTATCTCCCTTAGCCTCATAGGTCCCTTTTATTTGTTTTACCATGAGTTAGGAGTTACTGTAGATTTTGAGCTGTTTTGCATCCATTGAGTGGGCCAAATTAAGTCCAGCAATGACAGTCTCATATTATGCCTCATTGTTTAAAGCTTTGAACCCAAATCTGAGGGAGTATTCGATGTCTATCCCGTCAGGGGAGGTAGGATCAAACCTGCACTACTGCCCTAGGCGTTGGCAGCTTCGTCCACCAAGAGCTTCCATGTGGGGAGGTTGGGTACTAGTTGGGCCACCTTCAGAGACGCTTCTGAGGCTGTGGTAAACTCTGTAATGAAGTTTGCTAACATTTTCCCTTTGACTGTGGCTCTAGGTTTATACTTGATATCGAATTCACCGAGCTTTACCGCCCATTTGACTAGCCTTCGTGAGAACTCTGGTTTGTGCAACACTTGTTTCATGGGTTAATCTATAGGGACCTCGATGGTGTGACTCTGGAAGTAAGGTCTTACCCTTCTTGCTGCTATGACTAAAGCCACTACCAATTTTTCCATTTTCGAATATCTTTCTTCTGCCCCCCTCAGAGCTCTGCTACAGTGGTAGACTAGTTGCTAAGCTCTATCTTGCTCTCTGACTAGCGCCGCACTGGTTGAGAAGTCTAAAACAACAAGATATAGTGTGAGTGCCTCTCTTTCCTTAGGGCTCACCATGACTGGGGGTGTACCGAGGTAATCTTTGAGGGCTTTGAATGCCTTCTCTCCTTCCCTTGACTTTGTCTAGGTTTGCCTCAATTCCTCTGCTATTGATTACAAAACCTAAGAATTTTTCAACTGAGACCCCAAAGGAGCATTTGGCTAGGTTAAACTTCATATGATATTTTTTGAGGGTTTGAAAAGACTCCTCAAGGTGCTCGATGTGGAGCTCAACTTTTAATGACTTCATAAGCATGTCATCGATATACACCTCCATTGACATTCCAATCTGCTTTTGGAACATTCGGTTTACTAAACGTTGGTATGTAGCCCTAGCGTTCTTCAATTCAAATGGCATGACTTGGTAGCAGTATATCCCCTACTCAGTACAAATGATGTATTTTCCTGATCGCCGGGGTCCATTTTGATTTGGTTATATCTTGAGAAGGCGTCCATGAAACTGAGGAGCTCATGTCTAACTGTGGCGTCTACAATTAGGTCAATCTGAGGCAGTGGGAAACTGTCCTTGGGGCAAACGCAATTTAAGTCTGTGAAGTCGATGCAGATGCGCCACTTACCATTCAATTTCTTGACGAGGACTATAGTGGCTAACCAGGTTGGGTAGTCTATCTCCCTGATTGCTTTGGCATGGAGGAGTTTGTTGACCTCCTCATTAATTGACTTTTGGCGTTCTGGGGCAAAACTTCTTCATTTTTGCTTGATGGGCTTGCAGGTTGGGTTTACGCTGAGCTTGTGTGTGATGATTGAGAGGTCAATTGCCTACATATCCTCTTGCCCCATAGTGAGGAATTTTTATAGTATTTATAGCTAAATTTGAGCTCCACTGAATCTAAGCCGAGATATTCGCATCTTGTAACGTTTGCTTGATTTAGGCAACGATTATACAGTGAGATGAGGGTGTGATGAGGGTTTTATTACAAGTTTGGTGCCTAGGCTGGCATATGTTGCCATTGAGGAGATGTTTGGTGGTTGCCAACTGTCTTCCCCTCTATTTCCTCTGAGGTGCAGATTTAGGGAGATCGACGTCTGGAACTTAGCTCGATATTTTTGTGGTTGGGCTCCCGAACTGCTGATCTCAGACTTGGAAACCTTTATGAGTATCATCAATAACCAAATGGACCCCTAGTGGGGATATTTGCCACTGAATACTAATTTAAAATTGGCAATTGTTGATGCTTTATGTGATTGTACAATAATTCCTCTATAAATACTAACATTATTGTATTATATGGTTATGCACTTTTGTTCCTATGGTCTAGTTTTGATTCTTTGTTGTACATGTTTCAATGTATAAGGACAGAAATGCCATAGGCATGAAAGAAAAATGCTGGCCATTTTATCATGAGTGGGAAACATATTCGACAAGGACCTACTAGAGAGTTTGCACGCGACTTTGAAGAGATGGTTGCACCCGAAAAAAGAGAGCAAGAATTCATTGTAGATTATACTGAGGATACCAGAGCCTCCAATAGTGTGACTCAAACTGAAAGTGGCGAAAATCTGCATATGCGCATGATGAGAAAGAGGAAAACGACAATGTTAAATGCAGTCAGTCATGGACTAAGTAACAATACTCAAGTCTTACAGGAGTATGCGTTAGATAATGGTAAAAAACTCAAATGTATTGCTCAATGGGTTGGGAGCAAAGAAGATGTTGATTATACGCATCGTGTGTACACTGAGCTATCGAAAATAGAGGGCTTGAGAGTGGAAGAAAGGTAGGATATAGGATACAACATTGTAAGTGACCCATTGAACGTAGATTTTTTTTTTAGTCTGCCTGAGCATGAGAGAGTTGCTTAGGTTAGACGTGTGATAAAGGAGAGAATATATTTGAGTTGCTAGGTGTTTACTAAAGTTTAAGGACTTGTTTGCATTTGGTAATCTATTTCTAACTGATATTCTATGTTTAATTTTCCAAAATGTTTGACCTATGGTATCAAAAACTACTACACTCTTTAAATCTAATGAATCTGGAATCTTTCAAGTATTTTTGTTGTTGTTATTACAATTTTAATTTTGGCAATTTTAGAAATAATGAAATATTGCTTGATTGATTATAATTCCAGTAAAATAGTTTTTTGTTACTTAAGTTTTGAAAAATTATTCTCGTATTGATTGAATATGTAGTATCTATTTTTTTTTTGTTATTTGAATCCAATATATTTCAATTGGTTTTCACATTATTATACAAAGTTTTTTCGTTTGAATTATCAAGGAATGAATGTAAAACAAACATATGTGAAGAGTTGGTTTTTAATAATTTTGTCAAATGTGATTTTGGATTGGATACATGGGTAGTTTTGCCATTTTTAATTTAATACCATACACTTTTATCTAATCAAAACATCTATATAATAAAGTAGCTTACAATTCAAATCTCAAAAGATAAACAAAATAACTTTTGTTATTTGTAGTTGATATTACTTTAAATTTTACTTTAAAATTCGTCTAACGGTTAACATTAACATCCTAAATTTAATAAGAAAAATAGGTCTCTAAATATGTGTTTAGAGTGACTTTTTAAAATTACTTTAAAAATTATTTTTCATAAATATTTGAAAAAAATTAGTGTTCGAAACTGCTCCACCACTACCTCTACCACCACCATTGTCATCGTCATCGCCACCACCATTGCCGCCACCACTGCCACTACTGCCGCCACTACTGCCGCCACCACCGTCGTCGCCACCACTACCACTGCCACCACCACCGCCTTCACCGCCACCGCCGCCACCACACCATCGCTGCCACGAACACCGCTACCACCACCACCACCATCGTCGCTACCACCGCCATTGCCGCCGTCACCACTACCCCCACCACCGTCGTCATTCCCACCCCTACCATCGCCACCACCACCACCGTCACCATCACTGCCGTCGTCACCACCACTGCCGTCGTCACCACCACCATCACCCCTATTGCCACCATCGTCGCCACCGCCACTGCCACCGCTATCGCTACCCCTCCCCACCACGGCCACTGCTACCACCACCCCCATCACCACTGCCACCATCACCGCTGCCACCATCGTCACCGCCACTACCACTATCACCGTTGCCATCGCCCTTGACGCCACCATCATCGCCGCCCTCGCCGCCACTACAGTAATTGTCACCCACCACAACCATCACCATCTCTTACCACCACCACTGCCGCCCACCAATTCTCACCCCACTACAAATCGATACTTAAATTCTTTTATCTCTTCTCTATGTTTGTGATTTAATTTTGAATATAAATACAAATATATTTATTATTTATCATTTTTTATTACTCTATGTTTTCAAGCATAGACAATAACTAGTCTATATAATAAATTAGTTTACAATTCAAATTTCAAAGGAAAAACAAAATAACTTTTGATTTTCGCGGTTCAGATCGCTTTAAATTTTATTTTAAAGTTAATCTAACGGCTAATATTTACACCCTAAATTTAATAAGAAAAATAGGGTCCTAAGAGTGTGTTTGGAGTGATTTTTTTAAAGTACTTAAACGAATTATTTTTCATAAGTATTTTTTAAAAAATAGTGTTTGAAACCCCACCACTACGTCTACCACCACCATCGCCGCCACCACCACCACCACCATAGTCGCCGCCGCCACTACCACCACCACAGTCATTGCCACTCACCACAATCATCACCGTCTTCTACCACCACCACTGCCGCCCACCACCTCTCACCCCCACTACAAACTGATACTTAAATTTATTTATCTATCCTTTATGTTTGTGATTTGATTTTGGATATGAATACAAATATGCTTATTGTTTATCATTTTTATTACTTTATTCCTTCAGACACAAATAATAACTAGTGATTTGATATTATAAGTATAGATTTAAGTCTTATACTAACCTTAATCTAAATATGATTCACAAAAGCTATGATAAAATTACTCTTATGAATATCATTTGTAGTCCTTTATTTATATCCGAATCAAACATGTCCTAATAATTTTATTATTTTTGAGAAGCGAAATAATTGCACCTAATTTTTAAAAAATTTCTTCTCTAGTATAAGCTATGATTGTGATTTTCTATAAGTATGTTTTCGAAATTAAGTAATGATTGTGATTTAGAGGGGAAGGGAAGACATGGTTTGTTCGTTGGACTATAGTATGTGGACACTCCAATCCCAATCCAACGCCAAGTAGTATAGGTATAGCTATGATTTACTTGTGACTCCATGTCTATGTGTGCCGACCAAGAATCTCTACCTCCACAATACTGATCAAAGTGGTAACTAACCTTATCTTTTTGTAACTAAGCAGATCACTCACAAGAAAGAATCAAAGTCCTTCACGACTCTTCCTCTCTCTAGGACACCATAATATTTCATCATCGTCGTCTTAATTATTCAGTGATCAGACTCTGTTTTCTACTGGACAGTCTTCATAGCGCAACCATGCCCTCTTCACTATCTCCATCTCCATCTCAATCTCAGAACCCATATCTTCAAACCATCCTAGAATCAGCTCGTCCATTCCTCCGTGGAGAGCTCGAATCCGTCGACAAAAACCTACCTTCCCTTGTCGTTGTCCTGCGCTCCGTCGGCGCCGGCGAGTGCTGGCACAAGCACGGTAGCTTTCTCGATCATCTTGTCGACATATATCGCATTCTAAAGCTTTGGAAAGCACCAGATTCTGTGTGCCTTTGTGGGCTGTTCCACTCTGCTTACTCCAACTCTTACGTCAATCTCGCAATCTTCGATCCTTCCACTGGCCGCGACACCGTTCGCAACCTCGTCGGAGAAGCCGCCGAGCGTTTGATCCACTTGTTCTGTATTGTTCCGCGCCAGCCTCTTATTCACGATGATCTGTTGTTCAATTATACGGATTTGGAACTCGTTGAACACCTTAAGGTTTCGGAGACTTCGTTGAAGAACGCTAAAGAAAAGGGGTTGTTCGATGAAGAAGAAATCTGGAGGAAGAAACTGCAATCGATTCTTCCTGCTAATGGAATTACAGTGAAGCACATAAAAACCGGTGAAGATATGCCGATTTCGCGGAGGTTGGTTGCTGTTTTTCTTTTGATGACAATGGCGGATTTTAGTGATCAGCTATTTGGATTTCAGGATGCTTTGTTCGAAAATTCGGATGGCCGTCTTGAATTTTCCGGCAACAATTTTGTCGTTTTGTGGCCCGGCGACGGCAAGCCAGGACTGTGGATGAACTCCGTATCAAGAATGGGAGCAATATACACTCTGATAGTGAGAGAAGAAGAGATTTTCATGGAACACAGAAAATCAAAAGGCCATGAAGGGGAATTTCTTGACAGAGACGAAGAAATTGAGCTTGTGATACCACCAGTTTTTGAGAACTGCACTAAGGTTTTGGATGCAGGCGAGCAGATAGGTGCAAGAGACTTGTATTGGGAAGGTGTTTGTGATATGTCTAAGAGAGGGTTGGAGAGAGCAGAGGATATGTTGTTGATGAGTGTGAAGAAGAATGGTTTTGTTGGGGAGCCTCATGTGGTGTTGGGTCAGATTTATTTGAGTAGAGGGAGGTTTGAGGACGCTGAGATTGAGGCTGAGAAAGGGCTTACACTCTTGTTGGAGTGGGGAAGTCCTTGGGATAAGAGAATGTCATGGGAAGGGTGGGTTGCTTGGGCTAGGGTTTTGTTGATGAAGGCCAAGGACAGGTCCTGGCCAGACAGTTCTTGGGGCATCCTCAACTTGGGTCTCGTGAGGTAAAAGGTTTGTCAATTGACTAAGCTAGCAGTGCTCTGGTAATAGTATAGCACTTGTACCTTGATTTCTCTCTCCATTTGCTCCTGCTTTTAGAGTTCTTTCGCAATCAAGTTCTACCTTTTGGCGGATCAGGATTTATATTTATAGCTGATCCTTAATTCTTATGTTAAGAGCTTGATAAGATAACACTTGGTTGAGTTGATAATAATTTTGTTGTCTTGCTTTGCATTTTAACTAAGCATATATCTCTGTGGCAGAGCGTACATGTCTGTTTATTATATCCTTACATTAAGGCGAGGTCCACCCCAACACTCTGGCGAAAGATTCATAAAATTCCACCACCACGCATCACCACCACCCACCTTGCACCCCACCGACATATATTAGGGTTAAAAAAGGATTACATACATTGGATATATATTAGATACTTTATATCATTTTGGTCCCTGAAGTATCATTTTGATGGGTAGTTCAAGATTAATTAATGATATAATTGATAAAAAAAAATATAATGACAATTTCGGGGTGAATTTGATACTTCCTGGAAACTTTTAATTTAATTTAATTTGTCAATAAGACTTAACAAATTCACGAACTATCAGAGAAAAAAAGGAGAGGAATCTTATATATTATGGTTAATTACATTAGAGATCCTCAAAGTTTAATTTGTCAATGTGACTTAACAAATTCAGGAACTCCGGAGGAAAAAGGAGAGTAATCTTATATATTAGGGTTACATACATGTGGAGGTCCTCAAAGTATGGGGTTTGTCTCATTTTGGTCTCTAATATATCAACTGCATCATTTTGGTGCCAGAAGTATTGAATATATTTCCATATGGTCCTTTAAGTAAACAATGTCCAAATTATTAGCGATTTTTTTATCATAAATTAGTCACGTGATACTTAAATATGGACAAAAATAATAATTTTGATAACTCTTAACCAAAATTTTACTCAAATTTTGGTTAAATAGTTACTTAAATTACAAAAATTTGATAATTAGCTATCCAAATTTTGGTCAAAACTTACCCATTTTACACAATTTTTGTTAAGAGCTATCCAAATTTTATTTAAGAGCTATCAAATTTTATTTAAGAGCTATCAAATTTTGTTTATGGGATCTCTGGGCCTTCATTCTCTTAAGCCTCTCGGCAGAATAATTTGGGGAGGGGGGAGAGAAGAGAATACTGCTTCATCGTCCCTAAAGATGAATCTAACAATAGAGAAATCGTCTTTTTTAAATACAGCTTCTTTGAATTTATTTTAGCTATTCTTATGGGGGAGCATGCTATCTCCTAGCAAACGTTTCACCATTAGGTCTGTTAACGAGCGAGGTCCGACAAAACTCGTTGAGAAATGAAGAAATAGACAACTCAAGCGAGAGAAAAGAATTATCCTCATTGAATTAAGAACAACCATTACATCATCTATTTATATACAAGATTTACCACAAAAAACTAATTCAAAACTGAATTACATTAAAAGAATATATATTCTAATAAATTTTAACAAACTACCAGCTAAATTTCTTTTAACTAACTCTAACTAACTGATGCAGTATGGGTGGTGATGATGTTATTAACACGACTGAGCATAGGAGAGAATGTAAGGTATACTGAAAAGTTTGACTTAGTTCAGTCTAAGCTTGAAGGCTCTTTGGAATAAGATCTGGGGATAGGGGTTATCACACTGAATATTTATAGTAGTTCACCAGCTCTGGACCCTCGCTAATCCACTCTCAAGGGAGTTTGTTGCTCTTGAGAATATATTGATAACTGGGGAGTTTACAAAGAGTATTTTAGTGAGGCTATAATTCCTTGTTGTTTCTGTTGAGGGCTTTGTCTTTTATTTATAGTTATACTGGGCCTAGCTTGATCTGATGTGAGATTATTGCCCCTTTCTTGTTATCCCCTAATTTGCTGAAGATCTAGGGCTTTACTGATAACTCCCCAAATTTGATTCGAAAATTCTACGAGGCTAGCCTAGTCCATTCCTCGGATTTGTCCCAAGTTTCTGATTGTTGCTTATTTTCAGCTAGATACGTCATTTTCTCTGCACTTCTTCTCTTTTTAAGCTTTCTTTCATTTTGGATCCCTCGAATTTGAGATGGTGATTTAATTTTTGAACTTTTCGCTTTTGTTACTTTAGGAATCGAGATCGTTCCATGTCCTTTCTTCCCCTCTTTTTGGACCCTTACTCTACTACTAGAGTTTTTCTCTTTGGTTGCTAGTGTCTCGACCCTTGGGCTCTTAGGGATTGCTTTAGTCGTGTTCCCCTCGTCTATAGCTCTTTCAATCTTCCTTTCTTCTGTCAAACCATGTCTATTTCTTCCGAAGCTACTACTTCATCTACCTCTCTTGTCGTGGGTGATAGGTCTCCTAAACTAGAAGAAGAAGCACTAAGGGATGTAGGTGATGAAATAGATAACTTTCTCGGGGTTGATGACGAGGAAAGGGCAGAGGTGTGTTTATCTTTACCAGGGTTTTCCTCGAGTTCTAAGCGATCCCAAAAAGGAAAGGCTAAAAAAGGTAGGGTTGGGCCCTCAGGCAATGTCGAGGGCTTTAAACTTGCTCCTCGCGCTTCAAATCTGATAGGTCATAATGAGGTTATACCTCCTTTTATTAGTGTCTTTTCTGCGAGATTTGGCTTTCTTAAGGACATGGGTTATTCTTGCCCTTCTATAGATATTAGATATGACTCTGAAGTGTCTGAGAAGACCTATTTTTTCATAGCCTCTCTAGAGAACGGTCTTAGGTTCCCTATACACCCCTTCATCAAATCCGTTCTTCAGCACTTCAACATTTGTCCTACTCAGATTTCTCCCAACTTCTGGGGTGTCTTGGTGGGCGTCCTCGTCTTTTTAAGAAAATGAGCTTGGTACCCCTTCGGTTCATTTGCTGATGAAGTACTTCAATGTCAAGTTCACTTCTGATGGTTTTCTGTATATCTCAAAACGGGTGAAGTCCTCAGCCTTGATTACTGACCTTCTGATCTCCCACAAGAATTGAAAGAAACTATTCTTCTTTGTGTCAGGGAAGGAATGAGAGTTTGACCTGAATAATGCTATTGACACTCTTCCTGTTCCACGTTCTTGGTTTTGTCCTGACAACCTGGGTGAGTTTTTGTTTATAAGAGGCTTAGCTTAACACGTTTTGTCTCTACATTTCTTCTGCTGACCTCATTTCCCTTGATTGTTTCAGGTATTCGACCCGATCTTGGAGCAGATGATAGGCTTGCCCTGTTGGGCCTTAAGGAGTGCCAATCAAAGAAGTACTCCAATCTGATCAAGCATTATGTGCTTACACAGTTCAGGTTTAGTCCTCCCGAAGTACGAGTTGAGACCCTAATTCCCATCTCCATAGTTGGCACAAAAGACCCTACTGGTAAGTTTCTTCCCTCTTAATATCTGGTTCTTCCTTTCTTTCTCTTTGTGTTAGCTGACCTACTTACTCTTTCAGGTTCCAGCTTGATGACTCGTGATACTGAGGTTGTGAGGCCTAAGATATCCCAAATGAGGAGTAGTAAATTATTGGAAAGCGTAAGGTAGGAGTTGGGTCTGAGCCTAATCTTCCTTCGAAGGTGTAGAGAATAGAGGTGCCTCCACCTTTTCCTCCTCCACTGACTTTGCCTCCCCAAAAGTCAACTGTTGAGGCATCGTCTTCTATTGTGGGGGTTTCACTGCTCCAGAGGCCTCAATTGCCCTCGAGGCTCGTGCAGGGGTTCCTTCAAAGACGGAGCTCAAGAAACCTCTAGCTTCGACCAGGGAGGATGCGTTGAGCTCTATGGCTCCTTCTTTGCGAGGCCTTCTAGCCTCTAGGTCGATAGGGTGGTGCCTCCTCTACTCACCTTTGGTAAGGTTGATGGCTCTTCTGGCCGAGCTCCTCAAGCAAAGGGTTCCCTTATCAAAGATGTGAACTTGGCTACAGTGGCCATTGCCTCTGTGATCTCGAAATTCGACATTCAGGAGGCTTCTACAATACCTCTTTCCACCTCGGCTGCCACTGCTCTATATGGAATCGCTTCGATAAGTTCTGAGTTTTTTAAAAATGCGTTTCTTTTTTGTATGGGTTACCTTTTCTGACCTTAAATTTTTTGTTTCTTTTCATTTGGCCATTCATGTGAGTGCTCTGGTGACCAAAGTTCAAGCACTGGAGGGTGTTGTTGTGACACCCCTAAAATCGAGGGTCCTTTGTCAACCCATTGATTACCCATCCATGAATGCTGCATAACCCGACACCACGACGCAACATCTCTCTTACCAGGATCACAAAAACACAAAATTTGGGCAGAGTTTCGCTGTACCGAGCACTCCCAAACGCACAACCTGTGTACACTTTGATCACATGATCCATCCGAGATCCAATATACAACAATTTAGCCTCATTTAATGTTCATTTATATCATTTGAACAAAAGAACCCAAGACCCATAGGTTTAGCAAAACATTTCAAATTTGAGATTTTAACAAAATCTATCAGTAGAAGATGTGCAAGATCTACTGGTAGAAAAGGCTATTGAATAAGTTCTACTGCAAAATTTGAAGTTCTACCTGTAGGTTTAACCTACTGGACAAGTTCTACTTGTCGGTCTTACCAATTTTTGCCCATTTTCATCTTTTTTTAATTCCAATTCATTCCAACCTTGTACAACACCAACACCAACCCAAACTTATATAACATGACATTTTAAACAAAATTTAGTTCATACGAGTTCGATAAAATCCTTTACATACAATTAATGTTCCAAAAACTAGATAACATATTAGTTTTATAAAAATATAATTTAAAGTCACATTTTAGCTCTTCATCAATGAGGGCCTGAGTGAGAACCGTTCACTGGCGCATATCTCACACCTGAAATGTTGTCCTCATAAAGGGTGAGCTACGCTCAATAGAGTATCTCTTAAATAAGCTACTCCCCAACCTAAATACATATGAAATGTTCACATGCAAATTCGACAAGCAACAATCATCCATTCATGAATATGCAATTCAATGATACAACATTAATGTCATGTCATGTTATGAGATAAGACTCACATGTGCAACGTAACCTGAACATTTACCGGCTCCTATCACCTATGCAATGCCATGAGTATAAAATCGGGCATTCTAAGCCCTTGCCATTGATTTTGCACATCCAACGGTCTTTTCAAAAATAAACCATGTGTCTTTGTTGGGTAGCGGAATTTTGGTATCTCACTGTCGGTTCCGTACATCGATACACTTTTTTTGGACTTTCACCGATGAAAGTATATAAACTAGTAATCGGATCTTGCACTCGATGGAGTATCTAACCCTTATTGATGTACCCGACACAAGTTTTTCATACAATCGTGCGACTCTGTCATACCTTGGTCCTACTATACCGAACTCATTTATCAACCACCAAGAATGGTGTTTGATCTAACAACATGCACACACCTATACTCATGTTAATGCTTACGAATGTGATGTTTCTCATGCATATACAAATGTATATGTACAATTGCTATTCTCAACATGTTCAATATATCATAAGCACATTATGAACAATTTTCAATCTCTAATCAACATACTACATGGTCAATTACATCAATAACATATAACCATCATCAATAGCTTCAATGTCAATATATCACATGCATATACCAACATTTTCTAACATCAATTTACAAGCATGTTACAACATAGTCAATGTAATTAACTCACATAATTCACACAGGCATTTAATCAAACACCTTCAAGGCACCAAATCATGTAATCCTATAAAATACCCAATTTCATCACATAACTCAAGAAATCATATTAAGTAATTTATACATATCCAATTCAAGTTAGAATTGATTTTACCCATTTTTATATCCATTTTTCACATTTCAAATACCATAGGTAAGTGCTATATATGAGATTTCATCTCTAATTCCCTACTCATTTTATATTTCAAACCTAAGTTGAAAATAAACCTAGTTTGGATGAAAACCCTACCTCTTGAAGTATAAAACAAGTCGTAGAACCTTCAAGAATGCCAACCAAGATCAACCCCTTTGGTTTCTCCAAAATCTCGTCTCAAAAACTTCGATGAAATTCGTTCTTTTCGGTACATATCGCGTAAATCAACTTTAATACTTGGCCTGAAGGATTCCGACCAACGGAACTCTGTAGATTATAGAAAGAAGTTGGAATTTTTCTCTTTTCCCTCTCTTCCACTCTCCAACGAAACCCAGCAGAATGTCTAGGGAGAAAATCTGATTTTCTCCCCTATTTATACCTTTTAGGTGCTTGGTCCACATCGTGCACACGTTCCTTATTCCTGGGTTCGATTTTATCCCGAAATGATTAAATTTCGTCCCGGTTCAAGTTCAAAAATTTTTATATAAACTTTCTTCAAATTATTTTTTAATTTTTAAAATTTAATTACATATCTCGTTTTTAGGTCATGTGATACCCAATCGTCTCGTAAAACGTAAAAAATTTTACTTTCTTAAAATTTGATGAAAATTATCTAAATAACTAGATTTCGTGAGATGAATCCAATGGTAAGAAATTTATCGCAGTGACAAATTATCGTTTTGCCATTTTTTCATAAAAATTTAAATTTACTTGTTTTTATAGCTGATGGGCATCTCAGAAATCCTCCAAAACATATGAGCTCCAATGTGCTGACTTGGCCTTTACCAATGAAGATCTCAAGGCTCAGGTTGAGGAGCTGGCGCAGCGAACAAGAGCCTAGAGGTTGAGGCTTAGAGAGTGAAGGATGAGCTCAAGCTGAAGCTGTCAGCGTGGTTCAGGCACATTGGAAGCTTTTAAAGCTCTTGGCTCTTTAAAGAATTTGAAGAATGAGGATATCATGTTAGCTGAGGTCAACTCCACAATACTGGATGAGATTGAGGTGGAGAGATTAAAGAATCAAAAGAAGGATGCTCAGATTGCAGAGCTCAAAGATGAGGTAGCTACAAACTGGGCTGTAGGATATTTTGCCTTCTAGGAGCAGGCTATCGAAAAATACCCAGACCAAGATTTTGACTTCAACGCTCCTCTTGATAAGGAAAAACAAAAGTCAAGTGTTGAGAAGGAGATAGAGGTCTCAATTCCTGCTACTCTTGGGGTGCAAAAGCCCATGGTTGGTAATACTCCTGCTGACCCTAAGGCTCAAAATCCTGGGCCTGTTTCTACTAAGGCAGAAGTATGGAGTTTTGAGGTGACTTGCCCCTAGCTGAAGTCCCTGCTCTTATCGTTACTGAAGTTCCTACTTCTTCTGCTCCTAAGCTGCCTGAAGGCACTGTTGACCCTGTTGTATAAACTTAGGACACAAGTTTTTTTTGTTAGGAAATTTTTGTACTTCGCTTCTTTTTGTACTCGAAAGACTTTTTACTTTGCTTATTTTGAGAAATGAAAAATATTTTCATCTTGTATCCTCATATTCTATTTGTTTTGTATTTTGTCCTTTCTCCTCTGCCTCTTACTTCGAGGAAAACTCTGTTCTTCTGGAAGTGAATCTAAATTTTCCAAGTATGAGGTATTCCATTATGTCTACTAAACTTAGTTGTTTTCTAGGAGCTTCTTTATGGTTGGCTATGCCAAAGAGCTTATCTTAGCACTAGCTGAGGTGCCTATCTTAATCTTTACGAGCTGAAGAGCTCATCGAGAATTTATGAGCTCAAGAGCTCATCAAGTGTTTATGAGCTAAAGATCTCATCGTTTGCTTATGAGCTGAAGAGTTCATCGTTTATTTATGAGCTGAGGAGCTCATCGTTTATTTATGAGCTAAGGAGCTCATCGAGTGTTTATGAACTGAAGAGTTCATCATTTGTTTATGAGCTGAAGAGCTCATCGCTTGTTTATGAGCTGAAGAGCTCGTCGCTTATTTATGAGCTGAAGAGTTCATAATAGGATATGTTTATGAGTTGAAGAGTTCATCGCTTATTTATGAGCTGAAAAGCTAATCATTTATTTATGACCCTAAGAGCTTATCATTTATTTGTAAGTTGAGGAGCTTATCAAGAGTTTATGAGTTGAAGAGCTCATCGAGTGCTTATGCAAGCAATAGAACGTTGACTGAGCTAAAACTTTGTCGTTTTATTGATGATGAAGTTTTACAAGTGTTTTGGTTGCTGAAAGAATTTCTTCAAATGGTTAGTGTTCTAGGAATGAGGCAAGATTTTTCCTTCCTCCATTTGCAGCCATAATTTCCAGGTCTGATTTATCTTGAATGAATGGATGAGGGATCCTTTCATGTAGGGAGGAGTTTCTTTAGGACCAGATCTTTGACTTTGAAGCTTCTGTGCCTGATCTTTTTGTTGTAATATCTGGTTGTCTCTCTCTGATAACTTATGATGTGCTGCAGGGCTCTGTCCCTTTTCTCATCTAAGAGGGCAAGATTGAGCAGAAGTGGCCCATCATTATGCTGGGGGTTTAGAGAGCTCTATCCTTGGGGATCGGATGTCTATCTCCATAGGAGTTACTGCCTTGGTTCCAAATGCCAAGGAAATGACATCTCTTGAGTTGTTGGCCTAATTATAGTTCTGTAAGCCCATAACACATTTGAAACATGTTCCACCTATCATCCCTTTAAGGCTTCGAGTTTGGTCTTCAAAGCCACTTTTATGGTTCAGATAGTTACCTTTGCTTGTCCATTCGACTGAGGATGAACTGGACCTGAGAAGTAATTTTTTTTCCTAGCTTAACACAAAAAATTTGGAATTTGGGATTGTCGAACTGCTTCCCATTTTCTGAGATGATTACCCTAGGTATTCAAAACCTGCAGATTGTGAATTTCTAGGTGAAGTTCTGAACCTTCTGCTTTGTAATTGTTGTCAAGGGCTCCATCTCAACCCATTTCGTGAAATAGTCTACTCTAATGATAACAAATTTGCACTGTCCAATGCTGGTGGGAAGAAGTCCAAGTATCTCCAATCCCCACTGTTAGAATGACCAGGGGCTAATCACTAGGGTGAGGAGCTCTGGCGGACAATGTGGGACGTTGGCATGCAGTTGGTATGTTTTACACCTTTTGATCAGCTCTGTTGCGTCTTTAAGTATGGTGGGCCATAAATAACCTTGCCTTAGTGTTTTTCTTGGCAGAGCTCGAGCTCCGATGTGATTGCCACATATGCCTTCATGGATTTCCCTTAGGATGTAGTCAGCTTCTTCGTCCTCCATACATTTCAAGAGAGGTGCCAAGAACCCCTGCTCGTATAGGTTTCCTTATAGCTGGGTGTGAATCTAGACGATCTCGTTCTTAGCTTCGCGGCTTCTTTGAAATCTATTGGTAAGGTCTCATTTTGAAGGTATTCCCTGATAGGATCCAACCAAGTTGGCTGGACCAATTCAGGGAGCACTTCTTCATCTTGGTGGCTTACTAATGGCTCAACTAGGTGCTAAACTAGAATTAGTCTGTCCAGGTTCTCTTGAGAAACTATGGCTAGCATTGCTAAGGCGTCAGATCGGGAGTTCTCAACTCTAGGGACATGCATGACTTTAACCTGTATAATTTTTTTCATTAGCTCTTGTACATTCCTCAGGTATAGAACCATTCTTTCTCCTTTAGCTTCATAAGTCTCCTCAATCTATGTCACCACAAACTAGGAGTCGTTGAAGATCACGAGCTAGTCTGCCTCCATGGAATGTGCCATGTTGAGCCCGACAATGATGGCTTTGTATTCAACTTCATTGTTTGAAGCCTTGAATCTAGACCTGAGGGTGTATTCGATATCTATTCTGTCGGGGGAGGTCAGAATCAACCCAACACCGCTACCTTGGGTGTTAGCGGCTCTATCTACTAAAAGCTTCCATATGGGGAGGTTGAGTACTAGCTGGGTTACCTCTATGGATGCTTTTGAGGCTACGGTGAATTTTGCAATGAAGTTTGCCAGTACTTGCCCTTTGATTGCAGTTCTGGGTTTGTATCTAATGTCGAACTCGCTGAGCTCTATTGTCCATTTGACTAGTCTTCTTGAAGATTCTGGTTTGCGCAACACCTGCTTCATTGGCTGGTCTGTTGGGACCTCTATGGTGTGAGCTTAGAAATAGGGTCTTAGCCTTCTTGCTACGGTGACTAGAGCAAGGACTAGCTTCTCCATTTTGGATATCTCTCCTCTGCTCACCTCAGAGCTCTGCTACAGTAGTAAACTGGTTGTTGAGCTCCGTGTCGCTCTCTGACCAGTGCTGTACTGGTTGAGAAATCTAAAATAACAAGATATAGGGTGAGCACATCTCCCTCTCTAGGGCTCACTATGATTGGGGGAGAGCTGAAATGGTCTTTGAGAGCTTTGAATGCCTCCTCACATTGTGCGTTCCATTGGAACGCCTTTTTCAAGGGTTGGAAGAAAGGTTGGCATTTGTTGCTTGACCTAGAGACAAAATGACTCAAAGCTACTATCCTTCTAGTTACTCGCTGAACCTCTCTTGTGTTTGAGGGTGATTGCATGTCTATTACAACTCTGACCTTCTCTGGGATAGCCTCTATTCCTCAATTTATTGGCTATGAAACTTAGAAACTTTACAGCAGATACCCCAAAGACACATTTAGCTGAGATGAGCTTCATCTAATACTTCTTGAGGATTTGGAAAGACTCTTCAAGGTGCCCAATGTGGAAATCAGTTTTTAATGACTTCACCAGCATGTCATCTATGTATAACTCCATAGATGTTCCGATCTATTTCTGGAACATACGGTTCACCAAACATTGGTACGTATCTCCGGCATTCTTCAGCCCAACTTGGTAGCAGTATATCCCTTTCTCAGTTACGAAGGACATCTTCTCTTGGTCACTGGGATTCATTCTGATCTAGTTATACCTAGAAAAAGCATCTATGAAGCTAAGGAGCTCATGTTCAGCTGTGGCATCTACAATCAAGTCAATCCATGATAAATGGAAGCTATCCTTGGGGCAGACACAGTTTAAGTCAGTGAAGTCGATACAGAGGCGCCACTTGTCGTTTGACTTCTTGACGAGGACCACATTGGCTAACCAGGTCGGATAATCCACCTCCTTGATGGCTTTGGCATGGAGAAGTTTGCTGATCTCTTCATTGATCGCTTTTTGGCATTCTGGGGCAAAACTCCTCCATTTTTGTTTAATGGGCTTAAAGGTTGGGTTCACGCTGAGCTTGTGCGTGATGACTAATGGGTCCATTCCCTGCATATCCTCCTGTTTTCATGCAAATACCTCCATATTCTTTTTGAGGAATTGAATAAGGAGTTCTTGAACCTCCCTAGGCAACTTTGATCCCACGTATACCAGATGTTCTAGCTCCTCATCAAGTTGGACAAGCTCTAGCTGTTTTGAAGGCATTGACATCATTTCCATCTTATCTCTCATGTTGAACCCGTCCAACTAGATAATCTCGACCTCTTTTTTCTTCATAGATGCAATGTAGTACTCTCGTGTCACTTGTTGGTCTCCTCGAACTATTCCAACACCATTTTCAGTGGGGAACTTCATGACGAGGTGGTAAGCAGAAGGAATTGGCCTTATGGCATTAAGGGAAGGTCTTCCCAGAAGAACATTGTATGCTGAGGGAGCATCGACTACTAGGAACCTCACGGTGGTGGTGGACTTGCAAGGCGGATCTCCCATGGTGAGAACAAGTTGAATTGAACTCAGGGGTAACACCATTTGCCCTGAGAATCATAAAAGGTGAGCCCTCACTAGTTCAAGCTTGTCTCTACCTGTATCCATCTTATTGAAGACGGATGCGAAGATGGTGTCGATAGAGCTCCCATGATCGATTACTACCCGATGGACAGTTCTGTTGGTGATGATGGCCCTCACTACCAAGGTATCATCGTGGGGATATTGGCTACCTTCCAGATTTGCATTCGAAAAAGTGATGTCCATGCTCAGCCGAGGTGCTTTGGACACAACATTCACCTCCAGTACTTCTTCAGCTCAAACCTTGCGTATGTGAGCCTTCTTGGCTAAGTTGGATTCCCCACCTTCGACAAATCCTACGGATATTACTCTGATCTCTCCTAGAGGTTGCTGGTGCTGTGTAGGGATTTGCTGCTGAGGTGCTAGGGTCTAATTATCTTATGCCACAAAGCAGCGCAGTTGCCCCCGCTAAATCAGGAACACGATCTCCTTCTTCAACTAAATGTAGTCGTTAGTGAGGTGGTCATGGTCTCTATGGTACTCGTAGTATTTTGTTGGATCCCTTTTTGCAGGGTCTGCCTTCATCACAGGTGATCACCTTAAAACTTTTCATTTTGCACCTCATAGAGGACTTGGGACATCGTGGCGATGAGGGGTGTGAACTGTCGAGGTGCGAACCTTGGCTGTAACTCCTGCGGTAGAGGATCTAGGCGGTCTCTGATGTCTCCTCTTTTTTTTGGAGAGCGGTCCATGTCTCTTCTTGGAGACCTATCTCGATTTCTCTCCTTTCTGGGACTTTGGTCCCTCTTCTTCCTCTTCTCCTTGTGCGTGGATGAGCTTCCTGCCTTGGAAATGAGAACTTCCTCACCATTTATGTACTTATCTACCTTGGCAAGAACTTCTGTTGTACTGACTTACGGGTTTTTGGAGATGGAGAACATCAGGTCCTTTAACTAGACTCCTAGCCCGGCAATGAAGGCAATGATAACGAATTTCTCATCATGGACATCTACTTTCAAAGATTCTGAGTTGAACTTCTAAACGTAGCTTCATAGGTTCTCATTGGGTCCCGATTTTACATTTAACAAATGCTAACTTGACTTTCAGTAAGTCCAAGCTCCTATGAAGTTTGAAAAAAAAGAGATGAAAAGCTCTTTAAAGGAAGAGATGAATGTTGGGGTCAACCTGTTGAACTATGCTAAGGCTGAACCCTTTAAAGTGATGGTGAAGCTCGACACCGTACTGGGTCTTGATATCCACGGAGCTCTATTTGGTTTTTGTATGTCTTAAGGTGCTCTATGGGATCTTTGTCTCATCAAAGGCCTCCATCTAGGGCATTTCAAATTTCGGTGAAAGAGGAAAATGAAGCACTTGTGCGGTAAATAGAGACTCATTATGTTGAACTAATGCATCCATGATTACTGGAATTTTGCAATCTCTTATAATTGTGTTATTTAGTGTTATTTTCATTTAGTGTTATTTATCTTCAATCTCTTATAATTGTGAATTTCTTCAGGACATCAGAGTTGGAGTGAATGTCATGAATATAACCATTTGTAAACAATATATGTATATATATTTGGGAAGTGTGAGAGGAGATGAGGATTTAAATTCTTGACCTCAAAAAGGTAAAGTCTTCACAAGGCAAAAAATATCATTGAACTAAAGGCTCATCGCTCATTTTCTTTCCCGATCCGAATCCCTTTTTGTCATTTTTTTTTGAACTCTCTTCCATTATTTTTTTCCTCTCTCGTTTTATTTCTACACACTGCCAAGTCACTTTATTCTTCCCATAAGATCCAACTTTGGAGCCTAGATCATTTTTGGCAACACCTCCTTGGTGATAAGGAAAGACCACAACAGTCTTGCATGGCCTTCAAATGGCATAGAAATTGGACAATTTTCCCACTAGTGTATGATTAGTATTGGATTTGTTGGATTTGGATCCCCTATATTATGCCTTATCTTAATTCTCCTAAATACAGTGTTAGATGAGTGACATGTGTAAGATTCTGAATTTCAATGGACAACATTTTTTCTGTAAACCCCCATACTCTTATCTTTATATAGCAAGTAATTATTTTTGAAATGCTAATATAGGTGATGAGATATGCATGAGCCCTATAGATTTCAATAGTATGAATAAATACTAGGGAGGCAAATTAATGGTGAAATTTAATTTTTGGAGGTTTTTAAGGTTGATAAGGGTAACTAAGTAAAAATATAAATTTTTTTAGGTCAAAATAATATTATCATTGAACCTGGGAGATCAGAAAAAAAAACTTGGAATAGTCTTTTAGCACATATAGCGGTTCGAATGAATAAAATAGTAATTTTCGTGTTTCGAGTGTAAATTTATTTTAGTTTTGAGATAACTCATAAAAATAAATGTTTTTAGGTTAAAATAACATTAAAAATAAATCCGGAACGTCGAAAAATCTTAAGGTAGTCATATGGATCAAATTGGAGATTTTTAGTGGCAAAATCGTAATTTTGGAGAAACCAAATCGGCCTGTGAACATTAAAAATTGGGGCAGCTGTGTTTAAAAACCCATTTTCATCTCATTTACTCCCATTCTTTTCATTCCACTCTCACCCCACACTTCTTGGAACCTTAGAGGAAGATTAAGGAAGGAAGAAAAGGAAAGAAGGAGGTCATTAGAGCTTGAGTTCTTACTTAAAAATATGATTCAAGTAGGGGTTTTCTTTCATTCTCATACATTGAGGCTAGGGTTATAAATATATATTTTTTTTGACTCTACATCATATTAATATACTATGATATCATGGATTCTTGATGTTTTTGCAAATGTTAGCATGTTTTAAACAATGGAATGGTTGGGTAACCATAAAAGTTCTTTTCTCATACTCAAAATCCTAAATTTCAAGAGAAGTGGGTTTTTCTTTTGATTTCTCCTTTATTCTTGATTTCAAAATTTTAGTGTTTCGTATTGAACAACACAATCGTATTTATGGAGATCTCTTGTTAATTTTTCTTAAATTGTTCCATTGTGAAATAAATGTGGATTTGGATGTGAAAAATTTGGGGATTTATGGAATTGAATGTATTTGAGAAATTATTGGTGATTGTATCTCATGGAGGTGTTTGGATGACCATGGGTGGCCATTGATCTGGTATCGTAGAGTGGGTAGATGTGTGTGGTTCTTACTCCGTGTGGATTTGAACTTTTCCTACCATTCGTAGTGGGGTTGGCGCCTTGCGAGGACCAAACCACTTTTAGCTCACAGGTGTTGTGTCAGAAGATTAGTATACTATGTCTGGGTCAGATTCGTTATTGCCGGTGCATTGGTATGGGACAATGCATCGGTAGGCCCTCTGCCCCAAGTTGATATCCTTACGAGGAATTGTGTGTGTGGGAGCCAGGATATTCTCTGTGTGTTTATTCATGTGATTATCTTACATCAGACTTGAGATACATTGTGGTTATTGTTTATTGCATTATCTTTTGGATATGATTATCTTGAAAATTGTTGTGGGAATAATTACTCTTTGGAATGGTTATTTATGGTGGGATTGATTTTACTCTTGCACTTAATTATTGTTAATGTATAAACTTGAGATATTTGAAAATGTCATGTTTTCTTTCAAAATTTACGTATGCTATTTGTGAAATGAGACCTACCATTTTCTACGTTTTTCAAACCTTGTTAGAGTTTGAGAGGATTTTCCTACAATGCTTAGTGCTCACCCCCTACCAATAATATTTTTTTTTAAATTTCGTGCTAGAGGAAGATCTCGGCGCTAACGAGCCAAGAAATTGGGAGGTTCCACTAGAGGGGAACCTAGATCCCGAGGTGGACATCTAGAGCTATAGTTTATTTTTGTGCTAGACTAAGGAATTTATTTACAATCATGTATAGTCTAGTATTTTGTTTATTCTGTTGCTAAGTTTGAGTGTAATTCTTTTGGAATGAAGTGTCATAGCTTGACCTACTCTTTTGGGATGATATGGTGGATATTACATGTGGTGAATGAAATTTTATTATTTGATTGGTAAATGGACCCGGTGTGGTCAATATTTATTCATATATGGACCCGGGGTGATCAATGTAGTATAATTGCACAGGTTGTATTTTGGGTAGAGCTCCCCATACAAAGGGGACTCTGTCTGAATTTTGTTAAATTAAGGACCCTTGATTTTTGGAGTGTTACAGATTTGGTATCAGAGCTTAGGAATTAGGTCTTACATGAGAGCTGTAGGTTATGGATTACCACTAGAAAAGTAGGACTAGGTTGAAGAAAATTGTTGATCTAATTTTATAAGAACCTTATGCTTTAGATCAAAGTGATAACTAGGATGTCTTGTACATCAATGAAACTAAATTGTGAATTGATGTACAGGATGGACGATAAACATGGACGTGGACATGGGCGTGGTCGGGGAGGACAAGCAAATCCACCACCTCCCGATGCCATAAGCGGTATATATCAATGTTTGAGGGAGCTCAGCACTTTGGTACAAAACCAGAATGAAAACAACAACCATAATGGTGGAGCTCACCCCCTAGCACAAGTGTTGGGCAATGGGGACGACAACTGGGGGATGGTAACTCTTCAGGAATTTCTGAGGCAACACCCACCTACCTTCCAAAGGAGCTCCAATCCTTTGGATGCGGATAGATGGATCCACCGGGTGAAGAAGATTTGTGACGGCATGGGAGTTAATCGAAGACTTGAGGGTTGGCTTAGCTACCTATTTGTTCGAGGGGGAGGCCGACCATTGGTGGGATTCGATAAAGAGACGGAGGAACACAGATACACTTACTTGGGAGGAGTTCGATCAAGTCTTCCAAGACAAATATTTTCTTGAGTCGGTTAGAGACAAGATAAATACTGATTTCTTCGCTCTTTGACAGGGTAGTTTGATGGTGGGGGAGTATGAGAGAAAGTTTGAGGAGTTGTTCGGATATGCCACGAAATTCATATCCACAGAGGCCAGGAGGGCCAAACGTTTTGAGCAAGGCTTGAGGCCGGCCATTAGGGAGAAGCTTGTGGCTCTTAGGATCCGTGACTATGGGGATCTTGTGGATAGGGCTATGTTGGTGGAGAGAGATATGGAAGATAATCAGTGGCGAGAGAACCTTATGAGGGGAGGTCCGATCAGGACGGGTGCTAGTAGCAGTGGAGCACAGAGAGCGGCACCCTACCGTCGCCCAGATCAGGTAGTTGGACAGAGACCACAGACAGCTCGAGGGGCGGGAGGAGTACCAGAGAGAGTAGGCACCGACCCACTTCGATGCTTTGTATGTGGAGGTGTTGGGCACTTCAAAGATAACTGCCTATTGCTTTCAACCAAAACCAACCAAGCAACCGGACAGGTGAATGCAAACAAGCCACCGCTACAAAGGCCACTACAACAGCAGAGACCGTTTGAAGCTCTAGCCCCAAGTGGCGCCAACCATGGAAGGGTATTTGTTTTGACCCAACTGGAGGAAGATGCCTCCAATGCAGTGGTGGAAGGTATTGTTCTCCTCTATAATTCGTGGGCCTGAATTTTATTTGATCCGGGTGCGACTCATTCATTTATACGTACTGCATATGCTATTAAATTGGGATTGGGCTTCGAGAAGCTAGAACATGCATTGTGTATTAATATGCCTACAGGAGAACAGTTGGATACTAGCCAGGTGTGTAGAGGTTGTGTGCTTCGAATTAGGGAGCACGAATTGATTGTAGATTTGGTTGCCTTAGACATGAAGGGGTATAACATGATCTTTAGGATGAATTTGTTATCCACATTCCGGGTGGTAATGGATTGTCTCTGTAAACGGACTTCTTTTCAACTACCGGCAGGGGTAGTATTCAGTTTCATGAATGACCGAAATTCCTCCTATCCATTTTCTACTACAGGTAATAGGTTCTTGAAAGCGAAGGCGGGGAGCTATTTGAGTTTCTTAGCTAGCTTGATGGGAGATTATCGGGATAAATTCCATACGGATGTGGTGTTGATAGTATCAGATTTTCCAGATGTCTTCCCAGACGAACTACCCGAGCTACCCCCACACAGGGAGATTGAATTCAAGATTGATCTTTACCTACGAATCAAACCCATATCCATCGCTCCCTATCAGGTGGCACCTTTGGAGTTAAAGGAGCTAAGGAAACAGCTGGATCATCTATTGATCATTGGGTTTATCTGTTTGAGCACTTCACCTTGGGGAGCCCCGTTACTCTTCGTGAAGGAGCATGATGAGACACTTTGGTTGTGCACGAATTACCGAAGATTGAATCGAGTAATAGTGAAGAACAAATACCCTTTGCCATGAATCGACGACCTATTTGAACAGTTGAGGGGTTCTAAGTATTACTCTAAGATTAATCTTCACACAGGGTATCATCAATTGCGGATCAAGGAGGAAGATATTCCTAAGACAGCTTTCCGTACTCGGTATGGTCATTTCAAGTATACGGTGATACCGTTCGGATTGACTAATGCTCCAGCAGCCTTCATGGATTTAATGCACAAGGTATTTCGGTCGTATCTAGATCAGTTTGTCATCGTGTTTATTGATGACATACTAATCTATTCTCGGACTCACAAGGAACATGGACGCCATCTTTCTATTGTACTACAGACATTGAGAGAACATAAGTTATATGCGAAGATGAGTAAGTGTGAGTTTTGGATGAAGGAAGTGAAATTCTTTGGCCATGTTGTGTCGGACCAAGGGGTAGCTATTGACCCCGCAAAGATTGAGGCAGTGACGAAGTGGGAACCACCAAAGAATGTGACTGAAGTACATAGTTTCCTAGGCTTAACAGGCTACTACCGGAGGTTTGTGGAAGGGTTCTCAAAGCTAGCAATGCTGATGACACGTCTCACAAAGAAGGGAGAAAAATTCTTGTGGACTCAAGAGTGTGAACTAGTTTTTTGCACCTTAAAGGAGAAGTTGACAACCGCTCATATCCTCATTATTTCGAGTAGTGGGGAAGGAAACGATGTGTACACCGATGCTTCGCTACGAGGCTTGGGGTGTGTGTTAATGCAAGGAGGGAAGGTGGTTGCCTATGGCTCGAGGCAACTCAAGGTTCATGAACATAATTATCTCACCCATGATTTAGAGTTTGTCGCTGTGGTTTTTGCTCTTAAGTTGTAGAGGTGTTACTTGTACAGAGAGAAATTTCAAGTATTTTCTAATCATAAGAGCCTCAAGTACATATTCACCCAAAAGGACTTGAAGCTTCAGCAAAGAAGATGGATTGAGTATTTAAAAGACTATGATTTCACACTCAATTACTATCCGAGGAAGGCGAATGTAGTAGCGGATGCACTGAGTAGAAAATCTCAGGGTGAAATCAATTTCCTTGTGGTGAATAGGTGGAAGATGATGGATGCTTTGGAGGAATTTAATCTATGGGTGGATAGATAGGAGGATCGACCATGCCTATTCAATCTTGTAGCTCAACCGATGCTTCGACAAAAGATTGTGGCGTTGCAACGATTAGACAGCGAGTTGGAGGCTATCCGGAGTAAGTTGGAGAGGAGTGAGATTGTTGAGGATTGGGCAATAAGTGATGATGAGTTATGATTTCGAGGAAGGCTATGTGTACCCGACCATGACCAAGTACGGGAAGAAGTGTTGGACGAGTGTCATCGTTCCAAGTTCTCCATACATCCAAGTAGTGCCAAAATGTATAGAGACATGAAGCGGCAGTATTGGTGGAAGGGAATGAAGAAGGATGTGGCTAGATACGTTTCAAAATGTGTGGTGTGTCAGCAAGTGAAGATTGAGCATAAAAAACCTAGAGGATTATTACAACTCAATAAACCCCCACAAGATTGGTTGGAAGCTGGCGAGAGTACTTGTTTGGGCCGAAAATTGTTCGAGAAACTGCAAGATAAAATTCAATTCATCTGGGAGAGATTACGCACGACACAAAGTCGACAGAAAAGTTATACGGATCAAAGACGAAGACCCTTGGAATTCAAGGTAGGAGATAGATTACGTGTTTCTTAAAGTATCACCCAAGAAGGGAGTGCTGCGATTTGGTAAGAAGAGAAAGTTAGCTCCAAGGTACATAGGACCATTTGAAGTGATCAAAGCGGTGGGCAAAACGGTGTACCAACTTCGATTATCTGCTCAGTTATCCGGAGTACACGACGTGTTTCATGTGTCGATGTTGAGGAAGTGTCAGTCGGAGACCACGCATGTTATAGATTTGGAGGATATTGAAGTTCAAGACGAAGCCACCTATGAAGAACAACCGGTGAAGATTCTTGATACCAAAGAGAAGGTGCTCCACAACAAAGTCATCAGATTAGTGAAGGTTTTGTGGCAACATCATGGCGTGGAGGAAGCTACTTGGGAACTAGAGTTGGAGATGCGAGAGAAGTACCCTCATCTGTTCTCTACTTAAGGTAAGTTTCGAGGACGAAACTTTCTTTAAGGGGGTGGATTGTAAACCCCCACACTCTTATCTTTATATAACAAGTAATTATTTTTGAAATGCTAATATAAGTGATGAGGTATGCATGAACCATATAGATTTCAATAGTATGAATAAATACTTGGGAGGCAAATTAATGGTGAAATTGAATTTTTGGAGGTGTTTAAGGTTGATAAGGGTAACTAAGTAAAAATATAAATTTTTTTAGGTCAAAATAATATTATCATTGAACCTGAGAGATTCGAAAAAAAAACCTGGAATAACTTTTTAGCACATATAGTAGTTCGAATGAATAAAATAACAATTTTTGTGTTTCAAGTGTAAATTTATTTTAGTTTTGAGATAACTCATAAAAATAAATTTTTTTAGGTTAAAATAACATTAAAAATGAATCCAGAACGTCGAAAAATCTTAGGATAGTCAGATGGATCAAATTGGAGATTCTTAGTGGCAAAATCGTAATTTTGAAGAAAATCAAATCAGCCTGTGAACAGTAAAAATCGGGGCTGTTGTTTTTAAAAACTCATTTTCATCCCATTTACTCCCATTCTTTTTATTTCACTCTCACCCCACACCTCTTGGAATCTTAGAGGAAAATTAAGAAAGGAAGAAAAGGGAAGAAGGAAGTCACTAGAGCTTGGATTCTTACTTGAAAATTTGATTCAAGTAGGGGTTTTCTTCCATTCTCTTACATTGAGGCTAGGGTTATATATATATGTTTTCTTTGACTCTATATCATATTAATATGCTATGAAATCATGAATTCTTGATGTTTTTTGGAAATGTTAGTATGTTTTAAACAATGGGATGGTTGGGTAACCATAAAAGTTCTTTTTTCATACTCAAAACCCTAGATTTCAAGAGAAGTGAGTTTTTCTCTTGATTTCAAAACTTTAGTGTTTCATATTGAACAACACAATGATATTTATGGTGATCTCTTGTTAATTTTTCTTAAATTGTTGCATTGTGAAATAAATGTGGATTTGGATGTGAAAAATTGGAGATTTCTGGAATTGAGTGTGTTTGAGAAATTGTTGGTGATTGTATTTCATGGAGGTATTTGGATGCTCATGGGTGGCCATTGATCGGGTATCGTAGAGTGGGTAGATGTGTGTGGTTCTTATTCCGTGTGGGTTTGAACTTTTTCTACCACTCGTAGTGGGGTTGGTGCCTTGCGAGAACCAAACCACTATTAGTTCACGGGTGCCGTGTCAGATAATTAGTATACTATGTCTGGGTCGGATTCGTTATTACCGGTGCATTGGTATGGGACAATGCATCGGTAGGCACCCTTCCCCAAGTTGATATCCTTGCGAGGAATTGTGTGTGTGTGGGCCAGGATATTCTCTATGTGTTTATTCATGCGATTATCTTACATTAAACTTGAGATATATTGTGGTTATTGTTGATTGCGTTATCTTTTGGATATGATTATCTTGGAAATTGTTGTGGGAATAATTACTCTTTGGAATAGTTATTTATGGTGGGATTGGTTTTACTCTTGCACTTAATTATTATTAATGTATAAACTTGAGATCTTTGAAAATGTCATGTTTTCTTTCAAAATTTATGTATGCTATTTGTGAAATGAGACCGACCATTTTTTACGTTTTCCAAACCTTGTTAGAGTTTGAAAGGATTTTCCTACAGTGCTTAGTGCTCACCCCCTACCAATAATGTTTTTTTTTTAGACTTCGTGCTAGGGGAAGATCTCGGGGTTGACGAGCTGGGAAATTGGGAGGTTCCACCAGAGGGGAACCTAGATCCTGAGGTGGACATCTAGAGCTATAGTTTATTTTTGTGCTAGACTAAGGAATTTATTTACAATCATGTATAGTCTAGTATTTTGTTTATTCCGCTGCTAAGTTTGAGTGTAATTCTTTTGGAATGTAAGTGTCATAGCTTAGTCTACTCTTTTGGGATGATATGATGGATATTACATGTGGTGAATGAAATTTTATTATTTGATGGGTAAATGGACCCGGTGTGGTCAATATTTATTCATATATGGACCTGGTGTGGTCAATGTAGTATAATTGCACAGGTTGTGTTTTGGGTAGAGCTCTCCGTACAAAGGAGACTCTGCCCAAATTTTGTTAAATTAAGGACCCCCGATTTTTGGGGTGTCACATTTTCCTTGTGAGAAAATTCCTTAATATTGGTTAACACTCCACCAACAAAAAAATAAATGAGGAAACATCTTATCCATCGAAATACAAAATCTTACACATGTCACTCATTTGGGGAATTGAAAGGAAGGAGTAATGGAGGGGATCTAAATCCAGATTTGTTATAATAAAAGATATACTCAGACACCAAAAAATACGTGGTTCTACAAATTGAACTTACATTCATGGACTAAATGTTCAAGGTCTATATCGATGTATTATTTTTCTCTGGTGAATTACATGACACTTAACCCTATTTATACTATGACAATTACATTAGATAAAGAAAAATATCACCCATGCCTACCATTATCAATGTTTATTCAAATAATCTAAATATTAATTTTTTTTATCTTATGGTATCTCTATATGGATCTTAATAGATTTCTTTGATTCTATCATACATCTAATAGCAAGGAGCTGGAGCCTCATTGAACCATTCAACACAGGATTCGGAAATGAGCCGCAAACTAATGTGAAAATTGAAGGTGAGTCCCCCTCGATGGACTTATAATGACTTAAGTTTTGGAAGAAAACTTATTTGGGGGTAAGTCCATGTTTAAACTTATTTGTAGATACTTAAGGCCACTTATTTTTAAATCTCAAAATTATCCCTAACAGTGTTAGTTTGGTCCAGTTATGGAAAGTCACATAGGTTATATCATTGAGGTATATATGGAAATTCTTGATTGAGTTATATATGAAAACCATTTATTAAATATTATGATAATTAATGGAAGGTTTATATGGAAGTTATATATTCTTATAGTTATATATGATAACTTGATGTACAAATAAAACATTGGTCTATTAAGTTAAAATCAGATCACAAAATTTTATTAACAATTCAAAATTTACTTAACATTAGTGTCACTAATATTATTATAGTGACATGAATGAGATTATGTTTCTTAAAATACTCAATATCCGAAATGAAGAATTCCACCATTTCAAATAGTAACACAAACCTAATCCTAATTTCGATTTTACTCTTCAAGTTTACTGTGAAATAAAAAAAAACAAAAAAAATTGTGGAATCTATTGACAAAGTTACAGTTGATTCTTTGCATTCAAAACAACTTCACAACTTTGAGATTCAGAAATAGAGTTAAATTATGTGATTTTACATAAAAGTTGATATTCATTGTAGGGTTTTAAAAAACTTATACATAATATATAGTTCAAATTGTCCATTTTTTTTTTGCACTCCTAATTTAAAAATTGAGATTCATTATTACTAAATTAAAGTGTTATATAATTTGATTTTGTTGTTTTCTTTGTTGTGCAAGACATTTAACATACCTTGGTTGTGTGTAAGTGAAATAGATCATGTTACTGTGTGATAACTGGAAAATGGATTTCAGAATTTCGATGTCTTAATGTTCTTAATTGGTGTCGAATGTCGTAATTCAACTGTCAATGGTGTATTACTATTAGAAATTTTGTAAATTTTTAATTTGTTGATCGTATTTTCACTTTAATCTTTTGAAATTTGATGTTTTTGTGAAAACCATATTACCTTGTATTTTGTAAAGGTTGATGTGTTACTGAGCACACACTTTTGATGTTACTGTAAAAATTAAATGTGTATGTTACATAATATACATCTAAAGGTTTGAACTTGGTAGTGTAAGCAAAAATTGGGGTTGAGTTTGTGTTACTATTTGAAATGGTAGAATTTTTCATTCTGAGTATTGAGTATTTTAAGAAAAACAATCTCATTCGTGTCACTATACTAACGTTCGTGTCACTATAGTAAAATTAGTGTCACTACAGTAACACTAATATTAAGAAAATTTTGAATTATTAGGGAAATTTTGTGATTTGATTTTGACTTAATAGACCAATGATTTATTCGTACATCAAGCTTTCATATATAACTATCGGAATATGTAACTTCCATATAAAACCTCCATTAATTATCATAATATTTAATAAAAAGTTTTCATATATAACTTAATCAAGAGTTTCCATATATACCTTAATGACCTAATCTATGTGAAGGAGACGGTAAGTTAGACGTCAGTTATTGTTTTTCCAAAGGGTAGGGGTACAATAGTAAACTTGACAAAAAGTGGACTTAAAACTAAATAAGTTTTCTTGCCAGACTTATCTCCAAATAAGTGTATATAGGGGGACCGGCCTTCAAATTTCCCAATTTTTAGTTAACCTATTTCAATGCACATATAGCCAAGGAATCTCGATATCATTGGGCTCAAGTGAAAGAACATTGACACATCGACAATAGATGGGCTTTGGCCCAACATTATGATGAAATATATCATTGGATGAGCATAGACCCACCAAACATATCAAACAGTTGCACATAAAATTTCATTTTAGGAATGGTCCATGGAATAGTATTGCATGGGGCTTATGAATCAGTATAGATAAGGGCCGGTCTCTTTTTTTTATTGAATATAGATAGGGCACTCCACATATTAGTTAGAGAGTATTACTAGCAACACCCCATCCCGGGATTTAGAACTGAAAATATAAATTGGAACAATTCACTTTGTCTTGTAAAACCGCTATTAATATTTATAAGTCAACATTGGCATAACTATAATATAGCATATTCCAATAGAAAGTCACACAAGTGCGAGCACACTGGCCCATTACCATATCAAATATTTACATCCCAAAAATAAGTTAAAAGTGTTATTTTACACACCATAAAATATTTAAGTTATATACATAGCCAAAAAGCTAGGCACAAGCCCCTCCCTTGATAACTCCCGACTGGTCATCTAGTCTCAACAGTGAACTTCAAGCTTTATATACAGGTTACCCAAATTGATTTAAGAAGATATTATGTAAGTTCCCATTAATTTCCCATAAATATAATAAAAAAATTTACAAAGTACGATATGCTCATTCGCAAGAATACGTTATCCATAACCCTGTAACTTTAACGTGAGATCCTGTCTCGTTTCACTACTACCACACAAGGAAGTATTCACTTTGCCATCCAAGCAACATGTATCATAAGGTTGTATCATCACACATATATCTTTTATCACTCAGATTACCCAAGCCACACTAATAACATTCGTCCTACAGACGACCCAAGCTACATAGATAATTCTCATTCTCATCACTTAGACGACTCAAACACAGCTAAAATTCATCACATAGACGCCCATCATTTAACCGACTCAAATTACATAGCTAATTTCTGTCACGTAGATGATTCGTATCAAACAATTAATTTCTTTCATTTAGATGACTCACAATCACTTAATATTTCCCGTCTTGTAGACGACTCACTATTACTTAATATTTTTTGTCATGTAGACGACAATCACTTAATATTTCTCATCACACAGATGGCCCGCACACAAATAACACTTTTTGTAGTACGGACGGCTCATGTATTTATAATATTTTCAGTCATCTGGACAACCCTCGTTCACATAGTAATTCTCATCATTTTGACGGCTCATTTCCACAACATTTATCTCATCTTAAGGACATATCACATTCACAAATAAATTCACTACACACACAATTAACTAGAATCACATACATATCTTCCATTACACAATCAACCCAAGCCACAAACGCTTACCTTGTTGCTTAGGCAACTTCCATCACTCAAAGATATTTTACCGTTCAGTTGTTAAGTTTCAACAAAAATCATAACATAAACATATAAACAAAGCTTAAATATATATCAATAAAAGATGTAGGGTAGCGCACCTATCTTGCGTGGGATTCTACCTTGTAGACGACCCCTTCGCCGAAGCTTTGAGTTCGGCGCTCTCTGAGGTGTTCGCCACCGGACATGGCACACCCGATATTCACAATCTCACTCGGCATTAATATGTAATATTCCTCAAGTCTGAAATAGTTTATTCAAACCGAATTTAATTCTCAATTCTAGTCGAATTACATAATTCATTCGAATTGACTAAAACAATGTCCTGGTATATGCTACAACTTTAGAATTGATCACCCAAGTGCAGGTTGTGCGAAGAAATAAATTTCTCGGGAGTCCGAGGTCGAACCACACGGAATTGGAAAAACAAGAGACACAAAACAAATTAAAAGTAAACTTGTAAGAACAATTTATTTAAGAGATTTTTGATTTGAGAAAATATTGATTGGAGTAATTAAAACCATATAATAAAAATACTAGAGCATCAGGTACTCCCTCTCAATTCCATACAATAATGATTAAAGACTCAAATTTTAACTTGAGATAAGAATCAGATGTCGGTTGATTCAAATAACAAATCAAGTAAGAAAACTAAAAGTTATAATCAAAAGATTATTTAGGAACCTGAATAATCATCCAATTATATTATTTTATGAAATAATGATTACCTCAAGCATGAAATAATCAGTTATTTAATTACAGGAAAATTCAAACAATCGATGTACATGACACAACAACTCAAGGATTTTTACAGAGGAAACAATTTGCTATAAGATCAGAAGTTAAATTAACAAAATATCATAAATCATTAAACTCAAAATCAATAACATTACCGTACTTCATTGAGAGGTTTTCCCCTAGCCCTAGCTTAGCCTTCTAGCCAGACATGACAAACTAAAACTAGAAAAGAAAAGATGGGAAAAGAATCATCCTCTAAATCCTAGATGAGAACCCTTATTTATACTAAAAATAAATTCGAAGTACAAGTAGAAGATATAAGGTTGGTTTGGAAGGAATTTCTTTCCAAAAAGAAATCTTGTAAGGTTAAATCCCGTGCATAAAATCTTTGAGGCGCGGGTACAAAATCTTTCTAGATTTCGAGCTTGAATTTTTCATATTTAGAGGTTAAATCACGAAATTTTCGTGCAATACACTTTTGTAGCCCTTGGAGTCTTCTTTGCAATCCCCAAAAATCAAGTAAATCGGATATCAGAGTCAAACGTTATGACCAAAATACTGAAAATATTTCAAATCCTTATTCTTCTAGGATACTTTCCTAATCCAACTTTAAATGAGTTTTCTTCCATCTTGGACTCTTATAATGATTAAATTGCTGTCATATCTTCAAGTCTTCCTATTTCAATATTGACTCTTCAATCCTTATTAGATGTGATTCTTCCTCTAGTGATTGATTTACTTGCCTTATCCATTATTACTTTAAATTAACCAATTCACCTGCAAAATAAACTAAACAACTAGAAAAAGTATCAAACTAAAAAATCAAGGAATTAAACACATTTAATCACAAATAATATGTAATTAACCAATCATTAAATATAATAAAATAGTAATTTTGATGGTTAATCACACCCCCCCAACCTGAATATTGCTAGTCCCTAGTAATACATAGATCCTAAAATCTAAAAACTAAAAACAAAAACTAAATAATCTAACAAAATAAAACATAAATCCACTTTCGTAGGCCTCAAGATTGCATTTAGCATATGCAACAAGCCTTTAAACTCCTAGGTTCCCCCTAGTGGACGAGTATAGTCTCGTGAGGGTTTTCAAAGATGATACCCACAAACATCACCCTGTGATCAAATATCTGAATAATAATTTTATAACACAAATTACTACCACAATATAAAAGTTCTAAGTTACAAACCTTTTTATAAGCACATGCAAAGCAAAATATAGAACTCTACGCTATATAAATGTATATGCAAAGCAAAATGTAGAACTCTACTCTATATAAATGTATGCACTTATCATGTTCCCATATAAAATCGTGTGTAGTGTGAATTAACTATACCAAGTTAGCAATTTATCCGGTAATCACCTCTACAACTATCAACTATTTGTCTCAATGCCAAATCTCACTAGATAATTCACTCATAAAAGATTCTCTCAGATTATAGGGACTATTCACTCAAATATCACATGTGAGAAGAAGATATTTAAATCAAAACAAAATAATGCTCACATGTTCATTAAAAAAAATGTAATCCAAAAGAAAAGGATTTGACATAGTCTCATGAAAAGAAATCAACACATAATATATAAATAATCACAATTCTCTTCCTTATTCACACGAGTCATGTATCCATCAATACACTGTTGAGATCAGCTAGAACTTTATTTTAAGGTTATAATGGGGCCTTGGGATTAGGGCTTTGAAACGAAGGATATTCAGGAATTCAAATGACTATCCCGAGAGAACATGCACATTACACAACCAATTTTCTTTCCATGACCTTTCACTCTTCACCCTTTAGAAGCACAATTTACAATACTTGCTCAATTTTTTTTTTTTCAACACATGCTTGCTATTTTTCTCTCTTTTTTTTTCCAATCTGCTTTTTCACAGCTAGACATATTGTCTTTCTTTTTCTTCTCAACTTTTTTTTTTCCAGCAAGACAATGTATATATATATATATATATATTATTTTTAGCAAGACATCTAATGTAGATATTCACAATTATGCAGAACTCTCTTTTTTTATCATCTTTTCTCAACCAACATCTCCCAAATTACATAAACAATAAAAACCTCAATCTCGGGATAACCAAGGGTAAAGAATATTATTTTTTTTCATTGGCTTGGTTATTATTTGTTGGGAAAAAAAAAATAAAATAAAATTTTACTTCAAAGCTCAATCATGGTTTCTAGGGATAATAATATTCAAAAAATAAGGCTTATGCTCAAATAATATCAAAGATGACCTAAAATCATATCTCACGAGTTTTTGATAACACACTTCCCAATAAAATAATTTAAAGTCAAGCAATCATTCATAATATTGGTGTTGATCAAAACAAAAATAATGAGACTATTGAAGGAGATTAGCTGAATAAAAATATTTTTTATTGAGTAAATGTAAATAACCCTCCAAAAAAGATTAGATTAAAACTTATCAGGGTTTTTATGCAACTCCACTATATGTTTCAAGTTTTCAAGGTAAAATACCTAACAAATTTTTAACTTGGTAAAGTGTAAAGTGCACAAATTGTGAGTTTTTATAAGAACATGATATGAGATACAAAAATATAGAATAAAGTTCTATGTGATACTTAAACAATTGCAAATTTAAAGCTAAACAAATTATTTCTATATTGTGGTGTCAATTTATGCATAAAAATGTTATTTAAATATTTAATAACCATCAAATTTTTTAAAATTTTTTATTTATTTTTAAAATTTTTTTTTAGCAAAGTAATTAAAAAAAACATAAATTAGGAATTTTCACAACACAAAACATACTCATACCCTCCAACCTAAATCCAACATTGTCCTCAATGTAAAAATAAATGTCTTAATGCTCAATAAAAATAATGAATAAAGATCAAAGGGATAGGAATACCTGGTGCTGCAACAACTCTAAAACCTAAAAATAAAAACTCAACAAACAAAGAAAACTATAAATTGAAACAAACAGAAAGGAAACTAAAATTAAACAAAAAAATAAAATAAAATCTAACTACTATGTACAAATAAAAATAAAATGTCACACTCAATCCGACTTAAAATCAGATTTGAATATGTGTCCATTCAATTTTATTGGCTTAAAAATATGGTGTCGAAGTAACTCATTTAATCGACCTATCCACTCATATAGCCAATATATCTTTTGAACATGCAAGAAAAGGGAGATATATACATTTTTATGCAAATCTAAAAATGAGATAGCAAATAGATTTTTATCAATTACAACACACAACTCAACTTTCATACCCTCACCAAGATTAGATATATGAACCTCATTACTACTTGTTGATAATAAAAAGTCTTTGGGCTCATTAACCTCTTGTGGAATAATAATGTCACTTAATTCTTCACTATCAAGAGTATTAATAGATTCATCCTCAATTTGTAGTTCAGGAAAATAATCACTCTCACTATATTGACTATTGTCAACCTCTTATTCTTGTTTTAATGTATTGAGCATATCTTTTGTCTCTTCAATATCTTGGCTTATTTGGGCATTGAAAGCTTGTTGGCTTTCATTGAAAGCTAGTTCATTTTGCACAAATTCACAAAAAATGTCTTTGAAAGCTAGTTGGCTTTGCATAAATTCACAAAGAATGTCTTCCAAATTCTTTTTGTGTGGGTCATGGTAAGGTGGATATTGAGGAGGGTCATGTGGTGATTTGGCATATATAGGTAACTGAAAATGTTCATTCCCCCAACCAAAATTGGGATAAAAATTTTCAGAACAATGGTCGGAGTAAGGTTGAAAAGAATTAGGTAAGAAAATTGTCCCGTCTCTTAAAATTTTTCGAGCAGTTGGAATTAAAGGGCAAACTTCAATGGGATCCCCATACACATCACAAAGCTCACACAGTTCCTCCATCGGGAAAAATCTTCACACCACATTAAAAAATATAAAATAAAATATAAAATAAAAAATTATGAAATATCTAACCTACGAAAAAATAAAACAAATAAATAACAAATAATAATAATAAAATAAAATAAAAAGGAACAAAATTACAGGATCTGTAACGAATCTCAAATCTGGCAAACCTCAATAGATGACGGTGTGTTCCTTGCCTTCAAACAATTCCCAGGCAACGGCGCCAAAAACTTGCTACAACTTTGGAATTGATCACCCAAGTGCAGGTTGTGCGAAGAAATAAATTTCTCGGGAGTCCGAGGTCAAACCACAGGGAATTGGAAAAACAAGAGACACAAAACAAATAAAAAGCAAACTTGTAAGAACAATTTATTTAAGAGATTATTGAGTTGAGAAAATATTGATTGGAGTAATTAAAACAATATAACAAAAATACTAGAGCATCAGATACTCCCTTTCAATTCCATACAATAATGATTAAAGACTCAAATCTTAACTTGAGACAAGAATTAGATGTCGGTTGATTCAAATAACAAATCAAGTAAGAAAACCAAAAATTATAATCAAAAGATTATTTAGGAACCTGAATAATCATCCAATTATAATATTTTATGAAATAATGATAATTACCTCAAGTATAGGATAACCAGTTATTTACTCGCAGGGAAATTCAAGCAATCGATGTACATGACACAACAACTCAAGGATTTTTACAGAGGAAAAACTTTGCTATAAGATCAAAAGTTAAATTAATAAAATATCATAAATCATTAAACTCAGAATCAATAACATTATCATACTTCATTGAGAGGTTTTCTCTTAGCCCTAGCTTAGCCTTCTAGCCAGACATGACAAACTAAAACTAGAAAAGAAAAGATGGGAAAAGAATCATCCTTGAAATCCTAGATGAGAACCCTTATTTATACTAAAAATAAATCCTAAGTATAAGTAGAAGATATAAGGTTGGCTTGAAAGGAATTTCTTTCCAAAAAGAAATCTTGTAAGGTTAAATCCCGTGCATAAAATCTTTGGGGCGCTGGTACAAAATCTGTCTAGACTTCGAGCTTGAATTTTGCATATTTAGAGGTTAAATCATGAAATTTTTGTGAAATACACTTTTGTAGCCCTTGAAGTCTTCTTTGCAATCCCCAAACATCAAGTAAATCGGATATCAGAGTCAAACGTTATGACCAGAATATTGGAGACGTGTCAAATCCTTATTCTTCTAGGATACTTTCCTAATCCAACTTTAAATGAGTTTTCTTCCATCTTGGACTCTTATAAGGATTAAATTGCTGTCATATCTTCAAGTGTTCCTATCTCAATATTGACTCTTCAATCCTTATTAGTTGTGATTCTTCCTCTAGTAATTGATTTACTTGTCTTATCCATTATTACTTTAAATCAACCAATTTACCTGTAAAATAAACCAAACAACTAGAAAAAGTATCAAACTAAAAAATCAAGGAATTAAACACATTTAATCACAAATAATATACAATTAATCAATCATTAAATATAATAAAATAATAATTTTGATGGTTAATCAGTATATGTTCAAATGTGGTGGAAATGGTTCATGTGGCGCTTATAACATATTGAACATGATTATAGTACTACAATCGTACAATACATTACATTTGCACGGAGACATCGCATTCATGAGCATTAGGCATGAGTGTGGATGTGTGTGCATGGTTGTCATCAAACACCACACTTGGTGGATGATGCGTGGGTTCAAAAAAGTTGGATAAAAAATATTCATAAGTCACATGGTTTGCATTAAAAATTGGGTCGGGGTTAGAAAGAAGTGTTAGACTATCCCTCAGGTGCAAGACTTGGTTACTTAGGATACACACTCCCTTGGTTTAGTCCATAAAATGTGTCTGTTTACGCGCAACCGTTGGTAGAAGGCCATGAATTTCGTGTCGGTTGGGTGGCCATTGGTTTAAGTCCATAAATATCCATCCCAAGAAAAGCCCAAAAATTTAATGGTCATTGGATGTGTAACATTAATGACAGGGGCTTCGAATGTCCGAAATTGCACGCATGGCATATGTATGTGTTAAGGGTGTGGGTGAAGGCTCAGGTTGATGTGCATGACTGAGTCTCATCTCATTTTATGGCATGACATGGTGATTCCTATCTTTGAATTGGATATTCTTGATTGGAATGTTTGTTGCTTATTGTATTTTGCATGTGGACATTTCATATGCATCTAGGTTGGGGGTATCCTCTGTAGGATATACCCTATTAAGCATGGCTCACCCTTTATGAGAAAATATTTTAGGTGCGGGGTATACATCAGTGGAAGGCTCTCATTCGGAGCTCCAAGGATGAAGAAAAATCGACTTGTGGCTTTTAAACCTTATTTTGTGAAATTCGATTTTGAATATGTAAATATATGAAAATGATTGTAACGGAATTTGTACTATGTTTCATATGAAAACTTCACTATACATGTATTGAGTTGACATAGAGTGGATTGGAATGGACTGGAAATCAAAAATGGATGATATGGTCAATTTTGGGCACTCCTACTGGTAGAAAGTTAAGCCCTTCTATCGGTAGATGTGGTCTAGTAGGCAACTTCTACCGATAGATTTAGTTGATAAAAATTTTCTAGTAGGGTTCTCCTACTAGTAAAACATCACTGTTCCTACTAGTATAAGAATTCCAGTAGGCTCTTTCTATCGGCAGAACAAGGACTTCTTCTACCAGTAGCTTTTCTCATATTTTGTAAAAAACAGAAGTCCAGTACACAACTTCTAACAGTTGATTTTCTTCAAACTTCAAAATTTTTAAATGTTTTGCTAAGCTCTTGGGCAACAATTCTTTGTGCCCAAGGAGTTTATAATGGATACTAATGCCTATGATTGAGGTGTAAAGGCTACAAGTGTGGGTTAAGATCCCAGTTAAGTGGATACTATTGACGTGACATCAGGTTGTGCGACGATCACATGTACTTTCGCAGGTTAATGGGTGATCAATAGTTGATAAAGGACCCCCGATTTTAGGGGCTTCACACATGATATTTTTTAGGATATTTTCTTCCCTTTTGTTCTTCAAATGTTGTGAATGCATATTTTCTTTTATAATTAAGATTGATGTAATTAGATGGCATTTATTTGGTATGGTACATACGTCTCCCTACCTTGGTGTAATTCGATTTTTGTTATTAATAAAATTTTGCCTTCTAATTAAGAAAAAATTAAAATTAAAAAAATAAAATTTCAACTATTTTTCAAAACTATTGATATTCTTTTTTACCCCTCAACAAACCAATTAGGTCATTTTAATCTTGAAATGTAAATTTTTTATTTCCTTATCATACCTTTATTTATCATGGTAAGTCAATCTTATCCTTATTCTATGTGCACTAGATATACATAGTCATTGTACGTCGATTATATCCGGAAACTTAGATTCATTTTGTGTGTTGAACATCAATTACAAAGCCAAAAAACTAAATACTAATTCAACATTTACAAAGCCAAATATGCTCCCTTTTTTTTGTCACAAATGCCAAGTCAATGACGACCCATGAAAAATAAAGTACATAATAAAATTACCTAACATATTCTTCTTTTGTTTGTTATAGATGTCAATCTAATGATGACCTATAGCAATCATGACATAGAATCATAGTAGAGTAAGAAGGTATAAATTTATAACAACTAGTTAAAACATGCAAGTAAACTAAATATGGGACAAACAAAACATATAACTCAAACTTTTCCATTCACTTCAAAAGAAAAAAATGGTTTATATGATTTCACGCAACTTTCTACATCATGTATGTGATTGCATCATTGCTTGTTCTAGCCCAACCTTTTCTTTCTTTGAATTGCCTCAAGTAGTGGTCATATTCGTAGGAGAACATAAGAAATAATAAACTTGTTTCATTTATATACTAACTTCCTCCACAGGAATCTAATTTGTCAGATTGAACAAAAAATTATGAAACTTACTCTCTTTTTTTGTGAAACCCGAAAAAAATTTAATTTTTTTTTCTAAAAAAGGGTAAAATGGTAATTTGCCATCCTAATACGTATTTAAAATACATATTTTTATAGAGCTCGGATGAGATAATGGACCTCACCATTGGATTCGCATCGCGAAATCTAGCTGCCCTGTCAATTTTCGAGGCGATAGGTGTCCGATGACCCCCGAAAAACAAAATTTTTTAAAAAATTTTGAAATTTAGAAAATATTTTAAATAAATTTTATATAAAATATTTTGAGCTTAAACCGGTATGAAATTAAATTGTTTCGGGGCGGAAACGGACAGAGCAAGTGGGGGACACATAGCGCGACTCGGGCCAAGTTTTGAAAATTATAAATAGTGTTAAATATTAGATATTTTAGCATACATATCTCTGTATTCTGCTGGTTCACACGTTGGAGAGAAAGAGGAGAAAAAAGAGAAAATAATTCTTCCTTCTTCAATATCCGGAGTTCCGTCGCTCAGATCAATTCGGACCAAGAGCCAAAGTTCATCTTCTCGACGAGGGCTACGCGTACATACCAAAAAGAGTGGATTTCACCGAAGATCCAAGAGGAGACTTTGGGGAAAATCGAAGCTTTGAGGTTGTTTTGGTGTTATAGAAGTTCTTACACTTTTGTTGAGATAGGGTTCCCTCCTACCTTGGTTTTATTCTTACCTTAAGTGGGCTTTTAGTGGCTGAAAATGGGTTGTATGTGGGTTGTCCAAGGGTTGTCCAAATGGACTGTTAAGGGGCTAAATTTTGGACTGTTTTTAGGCCATGTTGTGGACTGTTTTGGTGCTGAAATTGGGGCTGTTTTGTGCACTAATTAGGGGCTATTTTGTGCACTAATTAGGGGCTGTTTTATGTACTAATTAGGGGCTATTTTGTGCACTAATTAGGAGCTATTTTTGGGGCGGTATACGGACTGTTTTGTGGCTTGTTTTGGGGCTACTATATGGCCTAATTTGGGGCTGTTTTGTGGGCATACTAAGTGTTTACTTTATGCCTTGAGAGTTAAGTGTGTTATTGCTTGATTATGTAGTAACATGCTTAGTAACATGTTTATGGATTGTGTTGAAAAGAAATGTTAATATATGTGTATAATATATTGACATTGTGATGAGTTATTTTTGTGGAGGTTATATGAGTATGATATAATTGTCCATGATACATGATGAAATGTGTGATTTAAGTTGTTTATGTGACATTCATTACACATGAGACATGACATTGACATGTGATGATACATTACATTGCATATGCACGAGGACATCGCATATTGAGGGTGAGTGTGTGCGTGGTTGTCGTCTTCACCTCATTTGGTGTATGACGAGTGGGCTTGAGAAGGTTGGATTGATGATTTGACTGAGTCGCATGGTTTTATGGAAAATTGGGTCGGGGTTAGCAAGAAGGGATAGAATATCCCTCGGGTGAAAGACCTGGTAATTGGATCTGCACTCCGTTGGTATAAGAGCCCATAAAGTGTGTCGGTGTACGCGGAACCGTTGATAATAGTCCATGAATTTCGTGTCGGCCGGGTGCCGTTGGTGTAAGTCCATAAATACCCACCCCCAAGAAAAACCCTGGATTTATATAAACATGTCATTTCATATGTAACATAGATGACGATGGCACTGCATTGTGTTGTTGGAGTTGGTGGAGACTCGAGGTAAACTGCATGAGTAAGTCTCATCTCATTTCATAGCATGACATGGTAGAATTCTAACATAGAATTGCATATTCTTACTTGGAATGTTGATGCGAATATGAAATGTTAAATGTGAACATTGTATGTGCACTTAGGTGGGGAGTAGCCTCTGTAGGAAATACTCTACTGGGTGTGGCTCACCCTATACGGGAAACATTTCAGGTATGGGATATACGCCGGTGGACAGCTCTCATTCAAGGCCGCAAGGGTGAAGAAAGCCGAATGTGGCTTTATTTTGTGTTGATATAAAATATTTGTGGAAAGAATGTTTTAAGCATGTAATCTTTTAAATTGTAATAGAACTTATATGGACTATCGTTAAACTAACCTTACATGTTTTGATATAAATATGGATGATTGGACCCGGTGTGACCAATGTGTAATTATAATTGGACCCGGTGTGGTCAAATTATACTTATAAATGGACCCTGTGTGGTCATTGTGTTATATGGGACCTTGGATGGGTCATGTTAATGTATATTGCAAAGGTCATGTTTTGGGTAGAGCTCCCCGTACAAAGGAGACTCTGTCCGAATTTTGTTAAATTAAGGACCTTGGTAAATGGGGCATAACGGTTTTATATCGAGCTACTCGGTATCCACGGGTATTCCGCGGGTTGATGGGTAATCAACGGACCCCCAGATTTTGGGGCATCACAGCTTGGTATCAGAGCATAGGTTATACAATTTACGTAGGGCTTGTTGGGCATTGGGACTAGACCATTGCATGCATTGTGTATCTCATCTTATGTGCTTAAATTGTTACATGTTTTGTTCAATGTGTTATGTGAAACATAATTACTTGCTAGGTGATTATGTGAAGGATATACTTGGTAAAGTGTATATGGAAAGAGACACTAGGGTTAGAAAACATAACCATGAGAGTCGGAAAAGAAATGAACGGGATAGTTCAAGTTTAAATGTTTTCTAGTGGATGGTATAGACTCTACTAGGAAAACAAGGAGATAAAATCTCAATGTTTCAAGTTTGATCCCTACATTGGAATGTTATGTGAATATTCTATTGTCATTTGACATGTGTGTAGATGGCAACAAGAGGAAGAGGACGCGGCCGAGGTCGAGGCGATGGGCGGAACAACCAACCACCACCTACTACTGACCAACCAGCCTTCATAGAAGCTCTTGGTGCTGTAGTTGCCACTATCGCATAGACAAGTACAAGTGGGGGCCAAGGAGGCTCTAGTCATCTCCAGAAGTTCAAGGCACATCAGTCGCCGATCTTCATGGGAGGGGCGGACCCGATGGTAGCTGATCATTGATTTTGGTAGGTTGACAAGATCTTGAGGGCAATAGAGATCACCTCTGACGCCACTAGGATAACTCTAGCTACATTCCAGCTGGAGGGGGAATCCCAAGTATGGTGGGATTGGTTGAAAGACTCCAAGAACTTGGAGGCCATGACATGGGTAGAGTTCAAGGAACTCTTCATGGGGAAATACTTTTCGGCGGCTGCGAGGCATGCAAAGGCCCGAGAGTTCCTAGATTTGAGGCAAGGAACGATGTCAGTAATGGAATACGTGGCTAAATTCACTGGGTTAGCATGTTTCGCTGACCAATATGTGGCCACAGATATGGCCAAGGTCAGAAAATTTGAGGATGGGCTGAAGTTATCCATTCGAGGTAAAATCGTCAGTCTTCTTCTGCAAGACTTCGACTTGATGGTCACCACAGCTTTGGCCATTGAGAGAGAGGTGGATGACGCAAGGAGCATTCGAGAATCTAGTGCAAAAGACAAGAAGAAGGAGGGCCAATCCTCTTCTTCTAGCTCGAGGAAGCAGAAGACTTCTGCTCCACAAGGGTTTCAGGGACAAGGTCGTGGTTATCAAGGCCAAGGCCAAGGCCAGTCCTCCCGAGGCAGGAGAAACTTCAGGACTACGTATCAGGCAGGTCAGAAGACTTGCTATCATTGTCATCAGCCGGGTCACATGAAATGGGATTGCCCTTAGAGAGGCAGGGATCCTGGGTCCTCGCAGTCCCAGACTTCGGTGGGGCAACCACAGACTCAGTATATTCCTCCCTACCATACCATGGGCCAGGGGAGTCATTATCAGTACCAGGGCACTGCACAAGGCCCCACTACTTCACGTGCGGGGACTCCGCAAGCAGGCCAGATGGGCCAGGGCATGGGTCGAGGCCAGGGACAGGGCTCACAAGTTGGTACTTCGGGGACGCAAGGGCGTGTCTATGCCATGATACCACAGGCTGAGCCGATAGATCTGTCGGTGATACAGGGTACATTTCTAATCTCTCGCTTATGGACTAGAGTATTGTTTGATTCTAGTGCATCACATTCTTTTATTATTGCATCTTGTGTGAAAAACTTGGGCTTAGAGGCTGTGATGTTGGAAGAGCCATTACATGTGAGTTCTCCCCTAGGAGCTGGGGTAAGAGTTGATCAGATATGTCAGGGTTATGAGCTAGAGATTTCGGGGATTCTACTCACCGTGGACCTTAGAGTCATGGACATGTCAGAGTTTGATGTTATCCTTAGAATGGATTGGTTGGCGGCACATCGGGTAGTCATTGATTATGATCGAAAGAGGGTCACTGCTTATACGCCGGAGGGTATTTGTTTCAAGTTCCAAGGGGAAAAGTGTGTTGCTTTACTCAGGTCGTGTATAACTCTAGATGGCACGGATAATTGATGGGTTGGCTTGCTAGCCTTACCCTGGAGGATGAGGTGAGGCAGGAATTTGGTCTACCTCGGGTTATGTGCGAGTATGAGGATATTTTTCTGGATGAACTACCAGGATTACCTCCATATAGGAACGTAGACTTTACTATTGAGTTACATTTGGGTACATCGTCTATCTCTATGACTCCACATAGGATGGCACTAGCTGAGTTGCAAGAACTCGAGGTCCAATTACAAGAATTGTTGGACAAGGGGTTTATTAGACCGAGCACTTCACCATGGGGTGCTCCGGTCTTGTTTGCCAAGAAGAAAGACAAGACTCTTTGGTTGTGTATTGATTATACTCAGTTGAACCGGGTCACTATCAAGAATAGGTACCCTTTGCCAAGGATCGATAACTTGTTTGATCAGCTGAAAGGGGCGCAGGTCTACTCCAACATAGATCTCGCACCGGTTATCATCAGCTGAGAGTTAGGGAGGAAGATATCCCTAAGACACCGTTTAGGACGCGATATGGGCATTTCGAGTTTACTGTCATGCCTTTTGGATTGATGAATGCTCCAGCGGCATTCGTGGATCTCATGCATAGGGTATTCCAACCCTATTTAGATCAGTTTGTTGTGGTTTTTGTTGACGACATCCTGATCTACTCCAAGTCTAAGGAGGAGCATGAGGGTCACTTGAGGATTGTTCTCCAGACATTGAGAGAGCATCAGTTGTACGCCAAGTTCAGCAAGTGTGAATTTTGGCTTACGGAGGTAAAGTTTTGGGGGCATGTAGTGTCGACTTCGGGTGTATCTAGGACCCAGAGAAGGTTGATGCAGTTACGAATTGGGAGAGACCGAAGTTAGTCTTTGAGATACGTAGTTTCTTGGGATTGGCGGGGTATTACCGGTGGTTTATTGAGGATTTCTCTCGATTGGCTGCGCCTATGACGAAGTTGACCTGGAAAGAGGTCAAGTTTGTGTGGAATGATTCTTGTGAGAATGCATTCCAGGAGTTGAAGAGGAGGCTTACTTCGGCTCCTATTCTGATAGTTCTAGAATAGGGACAGAGGTACATGGTCTATTGTGATGCCTCGAAGGACGGGCTGGGATGTGTTTTGATGCAGTTCAGGAGGGTAGTAGCTTATGGTTCTCGGCAGCTAACGAATCATGAGCAGAATTACCCCACACATGACATAGAGTTGGCGGTCATTGTCTTTGCCTTAAAGGCTTGGCGTCACTACCTGTATGGAGCAATTTGAAATGTTTTCGGACCACAAGAGTCTGAAGTATATTTTCACACAGCGGGACGTCAACATGAGGCAACGCCAGTGGATGGAGTATTTAGAGGACTATGACTTCACTTTGCATTACCATCCTGGTAAGGCAAACGTGGTGGTTGATGCACTTAGCCGAAGGTCACGGGGAGTTTTGGCTAATGTAGTTTCCCGAGAGTGGCAGATGCTCGAGACTGTGGGACAGTTTGAGCTATGTTATATGGGTCAGGCTCAGGGTACTTTGGGGAGTTTGGTGGCTACACCATCTCTACTGAGCAGGGTGATTAAGTCCTAGGGACAGGATACCGAGTTAGTGTCCATCAGGGACCGAGTACGGTTGGGTACGGGTGATGAAGGTTGGGTCATTTACACAGATGGTAGTCTTCAGTTCAGAGGACGGATTGTGGTTCCCCAATCTACGGAGCTCAGAGAGGAGATCCTCAGGAAGTTTCATTGCTCCCGTTTTGCGGTTCATCTAGGGGGCACGAAGATGTATGAAGATCTTCGTCGCCAGTATTACTTGAGTGGAATGAAGAGGCAGGTTGGCGACTTTATCAGTTGATGTCTCACGTGTCAGCAGGTTAAGGTTGAACACCAGAGACCTGCAGGTTTACTCCAGCCTTTAGAGGTAGCTGAGTGGAAGTGGGAGCATATCATGATGGATTTTGTGACCCATTTGCCACAGACATCACGGGGTCATGATGCGGTGTGGGTGATAGTGGATCGGCTTACTAAGTCGGCACACTTTTTGGTTGTACGAATGACCTTCACACTGGAGGAATTCTGTAGGTTGTATATACGGGAGATTGTCCGGCTACATGGAGTACTCGTATCTATTGTATCGGATCGGGATCCCTGGTTTACAGCTCATTTTTGGGAGAGTTTTTAGCGGGCCATGGGGACACAGTTAATGATGAGCACTGCTTTTCATCCCCAGATGGACGGTCAGTCTGAGAGGACTATCCAGACTTTAGAGGACATGCTACGGGCATGCGTCCTAGAACTCAAGGGTAGCTAGAAAGATCACTTACCCTTGGTGGAATTCGCATACAATAACAGTTATCAAGCGAGTATACAGAGGGCACCCTATGAGGCGCTATATGGGAGGCCATGTCATTCTCCGATTTGTTGGACGGAGGTAGGAGAGAGTTCTTCTACGGGTTCGAAATTGGTTAGAGACACCTTGGAGAAGGTGGACTTGATTCGGAAGCGTCTTCTCACGGCTCAAAACTAGCAAAAAAGCTATGCTGATAGACGGCAGCGACCTCTAGAGTTTGAGGTGGGAGATCATATCTCCTTGAAGGTTATGCCTAAGAGAGGAGTGGTCTAGTTTGGTAAGCGGGGGAAGCTGTCGCTGAGATATATCGGGCCCTTTGAGGTACTTGAGAGAGTGGGTACAGTTGCTTACCGGTTGGCATTACCGCCAAATTTATCGGGTGTTCATGTGGTATTCCATGTCTCTATGCTCCGGAAGTATACTCCAGATCCGACACATGTGGTGGATTGGGGTGAGTTGACTGTTGATGTAGATGGGACCTTCGAGGAGGGACCGGTGCGCATCATAGATAGCCGGGAATAGGTTTTGCGAGGCAAGATCCTGCGGCTAGTGAAGGTGCTGTGGCAGCACTGAGGAGTGGAGGAGGCGACACGGGAGCGCGAGGACACTATCCGTACCAATTACCCTTTCTTGTTCGAGGATAGAGATACACTGTTATGGATATTTAGCATTGTTGGACTGTTGCATATGCAAGTGATTGTATGTGCATATGTATGTGAATTTCGGGGATGAAATTCTTTTAAGGGGGGAAAAATGTGAAGCCCGGGAAAATTTTGAATTTTTTTTTTGAAAAAGGGCAAAATGGTAATTTGCCATCCTAATACGTATTTAAAATACATATTTTTATAGAGCTCGGATGGGATAACAGACCTCACTGTTGGATTCGCATTGCAAAATCTAGCTGCGCTGTCAATTTTCGTCGAATTCCGAGATAGTCGAGTTTTTCACGTTTTTCGAGGCAACTGGTATCTGATGACCCCCAAAAAATAAAATTTTTTAAAAAATTTTGAAATTTAGAAAATATTTTAAATAAATTTTATATAAAATATTTTGAGCTTAAACTGGTATGAAATTAAATCGTTTCGGGGCGAAAACGGACCGAGCAAGTGGGGGACACGTGGCGCAACTTGGGCCAAGTTTTGGAAATTATAAATAGTGTTAAATATTAGATATTTCAGCAGACATATCTCTGTATTTTGCTGGTTCACACGTTGGAGAGAAAGAGGAGAGAAAAGAGAGAAAATAATTCTTCCTTCTTCAATATCCGGAGTTCCGTCGCTCGGATCAATTCGGACCAAGAGCCAAAGTTCGTCTCCTCGATGAGGGCTACGCGTACGTACCAAAAAGAGTGGATTTCACCGAAGATCCAAGAGGAGACTTTGAAAAAAATCAAAGCTTTGAGGTTGTTTTGGTGTTATAGAAGTTCTTACACTTCTATTGAGGTAGGGTTCCCTCCTACCTTGGTTTTATTCTTACCTTAAGTGGGCTTTTAGTGGCTGAAATTGGGTTGCATGTGGGCTGTCCAAGGGTTATCCAAATGGACTGTTAAGGGGCTGTATTTTGGACTATTTTTAGGCCATATTGTGGATTGTTTTGGTGCTGAAATTGGGGCTGTTTTGTGCACTAATTAGGGGCTGTTTTATGCACTAATTAGGGGCTGTTTTATGCACTAATTAGGGGCTGTTTTTGGGGCTGTATACAGACTGTTTTGTGGCTTGATTTGGGGCTGCTATGTGGCCGGTTTAGGGACTGTTTTGTGGCTTGTTTTGGGGCTGCTATATGGCCTAATTTGGGGCTGTTTTGTGGGCATAATAAGTGTTTACTTTATGCCTTGAGAGTTAAGTATGTTATTGCTTGATTATGTAGTAATATGCGTAGTAACATGCGTAGTAACATGCTTATGGATTGTGTTGAAAAGAAATATTAATATGTGTGTACAATATATTGACATTGTGATGAGTTATTTTTGTGGAGGTTATATGTGTATGTTATAATTGTCCATGATAAATGATGAAATTTGTGATTTAAGTTGTTCATGTGACATTCTTTACAGACGAAACATGACATTGACATGCGATGGTACATTACATTGCATATGCACGGGGACATCGCATATTAAGGGTGTGTGTGTGCATGGTTGTCATCTTCACCTCATTTGGTATATGATGAGTGGGCTTGGGAAGGTTGGATTGATGATTCGACTGAGTCGCATGGTTTTGTGGAAAATTGGATCAGGGTTAGTAAGAAGGGCTAGAATAGCCCTTGGGTGAAAGACCTGGTAATTGGATTCGCACTCTGTTGGTATAAGAGCCCATAAAGTGTGTCGGTGTACACGAAACCGTTGGTAGTAGTCCATGAATTCCGTGTCGGCCGGGTGCCGTTGGTGTAAGTCCATAAATACCCGCCCCCAAGAAAAACCCTGGATTTATATAAACATGTCATTTCATGTTTAACATAGATGACGGTGGCATTGCATTGTGTTGTGGGAGTCGGTGGAGACTCGGGGTAAACTGCATAAGTGAGTCTCATCTCATTTCATAGCATGACATGGTAGAATTCCAACCTAGAATTGCATATTCTTACTTGGAATGTTGATGGGAATATGAAATGTTAAATGTGAACATTGCATGTGCACTTAGGTGGGGAGTAGCCTCTATAGGAAATACTCTACTAGGCGTGACTCACCCTATACGGGAAATAGTTCAGGTAGGGGATATGGGGATATACGCCAGTGGACGGCTCTTATTCAAGGCCGCAAGGGTGAAGAAAGTCGAATGTGGCTTTATTTTGTGTTGATGTAAAATATTTGTGGAAAGAATGTTTTAAGCATGTAATCTTTTAAATTGTAATAGAACTTATATGGACTATTGTTAAACTAACCTTGCTTGTTTTGATATAAATATGGATGATTGGACCCGGTGTGGCCAATGTTTAATTATAATTGGACCCGGTGTGGTGAAGTTTTACTTATAAATGGACCCTGTGTGGTCGTTGTGTTATGTGGGATCTTGGACGGGTCATGTTAATGTATATTGCACAGGTCGTGTTTTGGGTAGAGCTCCACGTACAAAGGAGACTCTGCCCGAATTTTGTTAAATTAAGGACCTCGATAAATGGGGCATAACGGTGTGATATCGAGCTACTCGGTATCCACGAGTATTCCGCGGGTTGATGGGTAATCAACAGACCCCCGGATTTTGGGGCGTCACATTTTTTCCCTGTGCAGTGTACTAATTGAAATAGTAACAACATTTAGGGTGGATTTAGCATGGGGTAGTGGGGTAGCTGCCTCCACTAAAAGTTTCAAAAGTTTTGGGTGTTATTTGAAAATTTCAAAAACAAATTGAACCTTGTCCTGGTAAATTTTTTATGAAAAATCAAAATTTGGTGAAAATAAGATTGTTAGGATTCAATTCAAATCCAATGAAAACAATGGATTACATCTCCAAATTAGGTTTTCAAATTAAATACACATAGTATTATTGGTAGTTTATATTTTAAAGCAATCAAAGCTTAGAGATTTCTTAAGAAAGGTTATCATGGGGATTTTGCATATCTGAGAGTTACTGGTAAAGATAAAGTAAAATTATCTGATTTGCCACTAGTTTGTAAATTTTTTGATGTGTTTCCAGATGAGTTATTGGGTTTGCCGATAGATATGGTGGTTTAATTTGTTATTGAGCTTAACACAGGGGCTCCACCTATATCTATTGCTCCATATCGGATGACACCTGCTGAGTTGAAGGAATTAAAAGAATAGTTATAGGATTTATTGAATCGAGGGTTTATTCAACCTAGTATATGTACCTGGGGTGCTCCAATTTTACTTGTTAAGAAGAAAAATGAAACAATGTGATTGTGTATTCATTATTGACAACTGTAACGCCCCAAAACCCACCTTGAACGACATTACTATCTAAATACTATTTACATCATGAGAGAAACAAATAAAATCCATCAAATAAGAAAATTTCATTCATCATAGGTAGAGTCTACAATATCCTCCCAAAAGATTATGCCCAAAACATGGCAATTACATCCAAAAGAATCAAATTTCACTTGTAGCGGAATAACAAAATATTAGACTCCCTCGAGTCTCAAAATAAAATTTTCTAATCTAGGATAAAAGTAAATATAATCCTATGCATCCATCTCGGGATCCAAGTTTCCATCTATCGAAGCTTCCCCATGTGCTTGTTCATCTACTCCGAGCTCCTCCTCTAATCCATAAATTGAAAAATATGTTATTTGTAGGGGTTGAGCACACAGCTCTGTAGAACAATCCCCTCAAACTCAAATAAGGTTTAAAAAATATATAAAATAAGTCGGTCTCATTTCGTAAATATCATATATCTATTTTGAAAGAAAACAGTGACATTTCATCTTATCTCAAGTTTAAGCAATATCAATAGATTAAATAAGGAAACAAACCAATTTCCAACAAGGAGCCATTTCCACAACCTCCATTTTCACCATAAAACATAACCAGCATGGATCTCAATCCACCGTTTGCACAATAAACAATAATCAACAATAAATATCTATATCTCAGGTATGATGCATGATTCACATGAATAAACACATAGAAAATATCTTGGCCCACACACACAAACCTAATCTTTGCAAGGATTCTCAATTTTTAGGAAGGGCGTATACCAACGCATTGGCAGGGACGATCCAACCCAGGAATAGTATACTAACCCTCAGCCTCAATAACACGCGAGCGAATAGTGGTTTGGTCCTCTCAAGGCACCAACCCCACTACGAGTGATAGAGAACTTTCAAACCCACACGGAGTAACAAACGTATCTAACCCACTCTACGATATCTGGTCAATGGCCACCCATGGTCATTCAAACATCCACAAGAGATACAATATTCAAATCAATTTCTCCAATCACAAATATATTCAAAAATCTCCAAATTTTACATATTGTATCTCCAAAGAATAATTTAAGAAAAATGCAAGAGATCATCATAAAATACCATTTTGTGGTTGAATATAAAGCCCTAAATTTTTGGAATCAAGAACAAAGAAAAAATCAAGAGAAAAATCCATTTCTTTTGAAAACTAGGGTTTTGAGTCAAGAAGAAGAATTTTAATGGTTATCCCACCATAGATTTGTTTAAAACATGATAGTGTTTGCAAGAATATTAAGAATCAATGATTTACTAACAAATAAATAATATTTAGAGTCAAAGAATACATATAAGTAAACCCTAGCCTCAATGTAAGAGAATAGGAAGAAACCCCTACCTTGGTGTTCTTGAAGAAATCTAGGGTTTTGATTCAATCCAAGGTGCAAATCCCCTTTTATCTTGTGTTCTTCTCTTCCTTTCTTCCTCTCTAAGGTTTTCTAGGGTTTGAGGTGTTGAAATGGGGCTAAATGGGACGTCTTTATGTATTTATAGTGGAAGGAATCGGACCTAGATCGCGACTTAAAATTTCTGGAATCTTTTGGGCGTACCGGTACGGTATGGCTACTGGTCTTCGGCGTACCGGTACCCTTTGGTAGTTTTGTCCCTTTTTCCTTTTTTTTTTCATTTCCAATTCACCTTTAACTCTTCTAAAGCCAACCCAAAATTAGACAAAATACTTTTGAACATCAAACCTAGTTGGTACAACTTCTATTATAAACGATTTCATATATTTATCCAGGTTTTCACAATATCATTATTTCTACGATTGTAACCTATATGGTTCATTCCTGTTTTCTTACATATATTAAAATTGCTACACAATTTATTATGATATTACTATAATCATGTGGGGGTTTACAATCCACCACCTTAAAGAAAGTTTCGTCCTCGAAACTTAACTCAAGTATCAAATAAATGGGGGTACTTGTCTCGCATTTCTAGGTTGGGTTCCCAAGTAGCTTCTTCTATCCCATGATGTTGCCACAAGACCTTCACCAGTTGGATGACATTATTGCGAAGTACTTTCTCATTGGTATCAAGAATCTTCACCGGTTGTTCTTCATATGTTGCTCCATCTTGAACTTCGATATCCTCAAAATCCACGACATGCATGGTATCCGAATGACACCTTCTTAACATTGAAACATAGAACACATCATGAACCCCTAACAACTGACCTGGTAACCGAAGTTGACACGCTACCTTGCCCACAGCTTTGAGCACTTTGAATGGTTCGATATACCTTGGAGCTAATTTTTCCTTTTTACCAAATCTCAACACTCCATTTTTGGGTGACACCTTGAGGTACACATAGTCCCCCTCTTGGAATTCCAACGGTCTTCATCTTCGATTCGCATAGCTTTTCTGTCTACTTTGTGCCGTGCGTAGTCTCTCCTGGATGAGTTGAATTTTCTCCATGGTTTTTCGAACAATTTCTGGCCCAAATAAACTACTCTTTCCAGTTTCTAACCAACACGTTGGGGACCTACATGGTCTTCCATAAAATGCTTCATAAGGTGCCATGCCAATACTAGATTGGAAACAATTATTATACATGAACTCCACCAACGGCAGATGATCACTCCAACCTCCCTTGAAGTCCAACACACAAGCACGCAACATGTCTTCCAAAATCTATATTACCCTCTCTGATTGGCCATCCGTTTGCGGATGAAAGCTGGTGCTAAAGTGTAACTCTGTCCCCATAGCTCGTTCTAGGCTTTGCCAAAATTGCGCCACAAAACGAGAATCACGATCTGACATGATAGCGAGTAGAACTCCATGTAGTCTAACAATCTCACGAATATACAACTTGCTCAAGGTCTCCAAAGTATCTGTGGTCTTCATACTTAAGAAATAAGCCGACTTGGTGAGTCTATCTACAATTACCCATACGACATTATGACCGCGTGAAGTCCATGGAAAACCCGATACAAAGTCCATGGTGATGTGATCCCACTTCCACTCTAGAATAGGCACGGACTGTAATTATCATCTGGGCTTTTGATGCTCAATCTTCACCTGCTGACACACCGCACACTTTGAAACGTACTTAGCCACGTCGTGTTTCATACCTTTCCACCAATATTGACGTTTTATGTCTCTATACATCTTGGTACTACCCGGATGTATGAAAAATTTTAAACGATGGCACTCACCCAACACTTCTTCCCTTACTTGATCGTTATTTGGTACACATAGTCTTTCACGAAATCGTAACTCATCATCCTGAATTGACCAATCCTCAATGATCTCATTCCTCTCCAATCTACCCTAGATGGCTCCCAACTCAGTGTCTAATCATTGTAACTCCACAATCCTTTGTTGAAGAATTGGTTGAGTTACAAGATTAAATAAGCATGATCGATCCCTCTGTCTATCCACCCATAGATCAAATTCTTCTAAGGCATCAATCATCTTCCACCTATTGACAGCAAGAACATTGATCTCACTCTGAGATTTTATGCTTAGTGCATCTGCTACTACATTCGCCTTCCCCGGATGGTAGTTGAGTGTAAAATCGTAATCTTCTAGATACTCAATCCACTTTCTTGCCAAAGATTCAAGTCTTTCTGAGTGAATATATACTTGAGGCTCTTGTGATCAGAAAATACTTGAAACTTTTCTCCATACAAGTAACACCTCCATAACTTAAGCGCAAAAACCACAACAGCAAGCTCTAAGTCATGGGTGGGATAATTTTTCTCATGGATCTTTAGTTGCCTTGAGCCATAAGCAACTACCTGACCTCCTTGCATTAGCACACATCCCAAGCCTTGTAACGAAGCATTGGTGAAAACATCGTATCCTCCCCACTGCTTAGAATAATGAGGATCAGAGCCTTTGTCAACCATTCCTTCAAGGTGCAAAAGGCTAGGTCACACTCTTGGGTCCACAAGAATCTTTTCCCCCTTTTTGGTAAGGCGAGTCATTGGTATTGTAAGCTTTGAGAACCCTTCCACAAACCTTCAGTAGTAGCCTACTAAACCTAGGAAACTACGTACTTCGGTCACATTCTTCGGTGGTGCCCACTTCATCACTACTTCAATCTTAGCGGGGTCAACAGCTACCCCTTGTTCAGACACAACATGACCAAGGAATTTCACTTCCTTCATCCAAAACTCGTATTTACTCATCTTCGCATACAACTTATGCTCTCTTAGTGTCTGTAGCACAATCGAGAGATGACGTTCATGTTCCCCTTGGGTCTGTGAATAAATCAATATGTCATCGATAAACACAATGAAAACTGATCTAGATACTACCGGAATACCCTGTGCATCAAATCCATGAAGGCTACTAGAGCATTAGTCAATCCTAACGGCATCACCGTGTATTCGAAATGACCATACCGGGTACGAAAAGATGTTTTAGGAATATCCTTCTCCCTAATCCGCAGTTGATGGTACCCTGTGCGAAGATCAATCTTGGAGTAATACTTAGAACTCCTCAGCTAATAGAACAAATCATCAATTTGTGGCAATGGGTATTTATTCTTTACTATAACTCGATTCAACCTTCGGTAGTCCGTGCATAACCAAAATATTTCATCATGTTTCTTCATAAAAAGGACCGGGGTTCCCCAAGGTGAAGTGTTTAAACGGATAAACCCAATAGCCAAAAGTTGGTCCAACTGTTTCCTTAGCTCCTTTAACTCCAAAGGTGCCATCCGATATGGAACAATGGATATGGGTTCTGTTCCCGAATAGAGATCAATCTTGAACTCAATCTCTTATTGTGGGGGTAATCCGAGTACTTCATCTAGGAAGACATCCAGAAAATCTGACACAATCAATACCACGTTGGATTGAAATTTATCATGATCACCACCCGTTAAGCTAGCCAAGAAACTCAAGTTGTTCCCCGCCTTAGCTTTCAAGAATCTACTACCTATAGTAGGAAATGGATGGGAAGAATTTTGATCATTCTTGAAACTGAAAACTACACCTTTCGGTAATTGAAAGGAAATCCGTTTACGAAAATAATCCATTACCGCACGGAAGGTAGACAACAAGTTCATCCCAAATATTATGTCATACCCCTTCATATCTAACGCAACCAAATCTACGATTAATTCTTGCTCCCCAATTCGAAGCACACACCTTCTACACACCCTTCTAGTATCAAACCATTCTCTCGTAGGCATGTCAATATTGAAGGCATGTTCTAGTTTCCCAAAGTCCAAACCTAAACTCAAAGCATATGTAGTGCGTATGAATGAATGAGTAGCACTGGGATCAAATAAAATTCAGGCCCAAGAATTGTAGAGAAGAATAATACCTTCCACAATGGCATTGAAAGCATCTTCCTCCGGTTGAATCAAAGCAAGCACTCTCCCTTGATTGGCACCATCGGGTGCTATAGCTCCTAACTATCTCTAGTGTAGTGGCTTTCGTAGTGGTAGCTTCAGTGCATTAACCTGTCTAGCCATCGGGGTATTCTTTTGGGGTGGGAAGATCGAACAATGATTCTAAATATGCCCCAAACCCCCACATGCCAAGTAGGCTCGTGGGTCTACTCCTACCCTCTCTGGTACACCTCCAACTCCTTTGGCTGTCTGAAGCCTTTGTCCAACCGCCTGGTCTGGGTGACGGTAGGGTGCCGCTCTCTACCCTCCACTACTACTAGAACTGGTCCTAACCGAACCTCCCCTTATGAAGTTCTGTCACCTCTGATTGTCCTCGATGTCTCTCTCCACCAGTGTAGCTCTATCAAAAAGATCCCCATAATCCCGGATCTTGAGAGCCACCAGCTTCTCCCCGATGGCAGGCCTCAAGCCCTGTTCAAAGCGTTTGACATAGCGGGATAGCTCATCAAACCTCTTCTCATACTCGGCCACCGTCATACTTCCCTGTCGTAGAGCTAGGAAATCTGCACTCATCTTGTCCTTGACGGATTCAGGAAAGTACTTGTCTTAGAAGATTTGGTCGAACTCCTCTCAAGTGAGCGCATCAGCGCTCCTTCTTCTCTTTATTGAATCCCACCAATGGTCAGCCTCCCCTTTAAACAAATATGTTACCAAGTCGACCCGAAGATCCCCGATAACTGCCATACCGTCACACATCTTCTTTATCTGACGGATCCATTTATCCGCATCCAAGGGGTTAGAGCTGCCTTGGAAAGTAGGTAGGTGTTGCTGTAAGAACTCTCGAAGAACAACCATCCTTCAGTTTTCGTCCCCGTTGCCCGGTACTTGAGCTAGTGGATGAATCCCACCGTTGTGGTTGTTATTCCCGTTCTGGTGTTGCACCAAAGTGGTAAGCTCTCTTAAACATTGGTATATGCCGTTCATGGCATCAGGAGGTGGTGGTGGTGGTGGGTTTGCTTGACCTCCATGACCACGTCCACGTCCTCCGTCCATCCTACACATCAATGCACAATTTAGTTTCATTGATGTACTAGACATCCTAACTATACTTTTAATCTAAGGTATATGGCTTGTATAAATTTAAATCAAGAATTTCATTCAACTTATTCCTACTTCTCAAGTGGTAATTTATAACCTACAGCTCCCATGTAAGACCTAAAGCCTAAGCTCTGATACCGAAATCTGTAACACCCCAAAACCCACCTTGGATGACATTACTATCTAAATACCATTCACATCATGAGAGCAACTAATAAAATCCATCTACAATATCTTCCCAAAAGAATATGCCCAAAACATGGCAATTACATCCAAAATAATAAAATTTAACTTGCAGCGGAATAATAAAATATTAGACTCCCTCGAGTCTCAAAATAAAGCATCCATCTCGGGATCCAAGTTTCCATCTATCAGAGCTTCCCCATGTGCTTGTTCATCTACTCCAAGCTCCTCCTGTAATCTATAATCTGAAAAATATGTCGTTTGTAGGGGGTGAGCACACAGCTCTGTAGAACAATTCTCTCAAACTCAAACAAGGTTTAAAAAACATATAAAATAAGTTGGTCTCATTTCGTAAATATCATATATCTATTTTGAAAGAAAATAGTGACATTTCATCTGATCTCAAGTTTAAGCAATATCAATAGATTAAATAAGGAAACAAACCAATTTCCAACAAGGAGCCATTTCCACAACCACCATTTTTACCATAAAACATAACCACCATGGATCTCAATCCACCGTTTGCATGATAAACAATAATCAACAATATATATCTGTATCTCAGGTATGATGCATGATTCGTATGAATAAACAGATCGAGAATATCCTGGACCCACACACATAAACCCAATCCTCGCAAGGATTCTCACTCCTTAGGAAGGGTGTATACCAACGCATTGCTAGGGATGATCCAACCCAGGAATAGTATACTAACCCTCAGCCTCGATAATACGTGAGTGAATAGTGGTTTGGTCCTCGCAAGGCACCAACCCCACTACGAGTGATAGGGAACCTTTAAACCCCCACGGAATAAGAAACACATCTAACCCACTCTACGATATTCGGTCAATGGCCACCCATGGTCATCCAAACATCCACAAGAGATATAATATTCAAATCAATTTCTCCAATCACAAATATATTTAAAAATCCCCAAATTTTACATATTGTATCTCCAAAGAATAAATTTAAGAAAAATGCAAGAGATCATCATAAATACCATTTTGTGGTTGAATATAAAGCCCTAAAGTTTTGGAATCAAGAACAAAGGAAAAATCAAGAGAAAAATCTATTTCTCTTGAAACTAGGGTTTTGAGTCAAGAAGAAGAAATTTAATGGTTATCCCAACATAGATTTGTTTAAAACATGATAGTGTTTGCAAGAATATCAAGAATCAATGATTTACTAACAAATAAATAAGATTTAGAGTCAAAAAAATACATATAAGTAAACCTTACCCTCAATGTAAGTGAATAGGAAAAAACCCCTACCTTGGTGTTCTTGAAGAAATCTAGGGTTTTGATTCAATCCAAGGCACAAATCCCTTTTTATCTTGTGTTCTTCTCTTCCTTTCTTCCTCTTTAAGGTTTTCTAGGGTTTGACATGTTGAAATGGGGCTAAATAGGACATCTTTGTGTATTTATAGTGGAAGGAATCGGACCTAGATCGCAACTTAAAATTTTTGGAATCTATCGGGTGTACTGGTACGTGTACCGGTACGGTATGACTACTGGTCTTCGGCGTACCGATAACCTTTGGCAGTTTTATCCCTTTTTCCTTTTTTTTCATTTCCAATCCACCTTTAACCCTTCCAAAGTCAACCCAAATTTATACAAAATACTTTTGAACATCAAACCTAGTTGGTACAACTTCTATTACAAATGATTTCATATTTATCTGGGTTTTCACAATATCATTATTTCTACGGTTATAACCTATATGGTTCATTCCTATGCCCTTACATATATTAAAATTACTACACAATTTATTATTATATTACTATAATCATGTGGGGGTTTACAACAACTCAATAAAGGTAGCAATTCGAAACAAGTATCCCTACCTAAGATTGATGATTTATTTGACCAATTACAAGGAGCAAGGGTTTTTTTCTAAAATTGACTTGAGATTAGGATACAATCATTGAGGGTGAGGATGAGTGATGAACCGAAGACAACCTTCCATACTAGATATGGAAACTATGAGTTTTCAGTAATCCCTTTGGTTTAACAAATGTTCTAGCTGCTTTTATGGATTTTATTAATAGAGTATTCTATCCATATTTGGAAAAATAGTTGTATGCGAAATTTAGAAAATGTGAGTTTTTGGCTGGAAAATGTGGTCTTTCTAGGACATGTGATTTCAGAAGATAGCATTCAGGTGGATCCTACAAAGGTGGAAGCTGTTGTAAAATGGAAACAACTAGGGAATGCATCTGAAATTAGGAGTTGCTTGGGGTTAGTGTGCTATAACCACATGTTTATCCTAGGTTTTTCAACTATTGTTATGCCATTGACTCTATTGACAAGGAAAGATGTGAGGTTTGAATAGGATGAAAAATCTAAGTAGATTTTTTAGGAGTTGAAGACTAGATTGGTCTCAGCTCTAATGGAAGAGAGTTATGAGGTTTGGTAAGGAGTAAGCTAAGTCCAAGGTATATTGGATCGTGCAAGCAATTGGGAGAAAAATAATGGGTCCTAAATTCGTGCAAGCAACTGTAGATAAGGTAAAGGTGATTCAAAAACGATTGAAAATTGCTCAGAGTTAGCAGAAAAGCTATGCAGATAACCGAAGATGGGACTTCGAGTTTGCTGGTTTTATCATAAGCTTAGAGAATTGTTCATTAATTAAGAAAAACGACCATTATAAAAACCATTCATCCATAACACCCATTTGAAGGAAACATCCACATCATAATATAATTAATTGTGTTTTACAAAACACATGTCAAAACAAAAACACTGTAGGCATAAAGTTAAGCATCCTAACACTCAAAATACTTTAAGAGTTTTTAGAGTGACAAGCATCAAACAAACAATAAAACACTTAAAAGTCCAAGTAGGTGTTATCATCTTGGGGAACTTGAGGTTGGTACATGAATGGTGGTGATGACGGAGGAGGAGGTGTGCCAAACTTGACTCGAAGAAAGTCCATCACACCATCTACTTTGGTGTGAAAACTAGCCATGCTTCTGGTGAGACCTTCAACGGACCGACAAATTTGGTCCAAATCTTTAGCATATTGTGGCCTCAAAGTTCCTTCATCTCCCATTCCTGCTCATAAACACCACGAAATTCTTGGGTGTGCGAAGGGTTTTCTTCTTGAAATTCCTCACCATCTTCTCCTCGTGCTCTCTTCTTTCCTCATTCAATAATATGCTCCATGGTCTCAATCCCCATCATCTTAAGGGATGTACTTCCAAAGATGTTTTTTCCGGGAATGCTCTTTTCATGGTTAAAATCAATGTCAAATGCTTGAAAAACCTTTGTGAGGATCATGCCATATGAAAGCCTTGCATTCTTCCTTTCAAATTGTTGCATGTATTGCATTATGATGTAATGAAAATTCAAATTTCTTTCTATCATAATGCATACAATGAGAAAAACTTGAAATTGGGTAACTTCGTTGAAGTGACCACCCCTTGCAATAACACTCTTTGTCAGAATTTTGTTGACCAGCCTAGGAATGTCAAGCATATTCTTTGCATTTAACTTTTGATTTCCGTCATAGTTCTCTCTAAATACAACGTTCATTCTTCCATTAACATCGGTTACATAATCCTTTATGCTCCTCCTTTCCCAAAAGAAAATTTCTTCACCCTCATCTTCTATACCAAAAATTTGTGTAAGTTTCCTTTGTGAGATTTTAATAACTTTGCCTTTCACCATTGACTTCATTGTGCCCGATTTCTTCACATGAAGATTAGCATAGAAGCGGAGCACAAGTGCTGGGTAATATGGTTTATCCAAGACCATCAAGGGTATATATCCCATTTCTCCTAACATAGTATCTATGCTTAAATGACAAAGTTGTTGAGGGATAATGGGTTGAATCTCAGATGAGGCTCTAGTTTCATACCTAGGCCATCTTCCCCTACACTCTTCATTGAGAAAAGAGAGATCCAAGTTTCTCTTCATTCTCTGTTCTGCTGTTCCACTCGTTGTTTCCCTTGCAGGTTCCTTGTCTTCTCTTGTCTTTGGTGGAGACATTGACGTATTTTGAGGAAGAAGATGAATAATGCTAGGGTTTTGAAAGTATGCGATTTGGAGAATATGAAGTGATAATGTGATGAGAAATGAGTAGGTAGAGGGTTTAAATAGAGATGAAACAATAGGTAGAGAGTTCATGAGGAGTTGTAAGGAAAGATATATGTTTTTAAGAGTAAGAGTCATGATTTTTGAATTTCTACAGGGGTGAACCGGTATACCTGTTGGACTATAAATGCTGGTTGGGTTATCCGGTATACCAGATGAATAGATCGGTATGACGATTGGGCTATAGAACCTACAGTTATTATTCCTTTTTCTTAGCCTTTGTATTCACCTCTTTGCCTTCTAAGTTTCTGCTACCATGGATATATAATGCATAACTCCCTTCTAATTGAACTAAAACTATCCTCACTCAAAGGCTTGGTAAATATGTCTACTAATTGATCTTTGGTTATCACAGATTAAAGCTCAATATTTCCATTTTGCACATGAGTTCTAATGAAATGTTGCCTAATCTCAACGTGTTTAGTTCTTAAGTGTTGGATAGGGTTCTTGGTAAGATTTATGGCACTAGTGTTTTAACATCTAATTGAAATGTGATCAAAATCTAAATTGAAATCTTTTAATGTTTGTTTCATCCATAAGACTTGGGCACTACTGCATCTAGCGGCAATGTATTATGCTTTAGCCATTGACAAGGCAACTGAGTTTTGCTTCTCCTATCAACTGTGCATCAGACAAAGTCCATATCGGAGTAGCCAATGAGTTCAAAAGATGAACTCTTTGGATACCATAAACCTAAGTTTGTGGTACCACCAAGATATCTAAATATCTTTTTTATGACATTCAAATGTGATTCCTTAGGATTAGCTTGAAACTTAGCACATAATGTGACACCCCTAAAACCGGGGGTCCTTTATCAACTGTTGATTACCATCAACCCACGAAAATACCTGTGATCATCGCACAACTAGACATCACATCAATAGCATCCCCTTTACTGGGATTATTCCCAAACACATATCTTGTATACATTTACTCACATGACCTATCCAAGGTCCAACATACCACCATTTATACTCTATTATTGTCCATTTAATTCATTTGAATAAAAGGACACATGGCCCGAAAGCATATGTAACGCCCCAAATTCCCCCTTGGACGACATTACAATCTAAAACCATTCACATCATAAGAGCAACTAATAAAATTCATTAATAAGGAAAGTTTCATTCTCATACATAATATCTACAACACCATTCCAAAAGGATATGCCAAGCCATGGAAATTACATCTAAAAGAATCAAACTTAATCTTGTAGCGGAATAACAAAATATTAGACTTCACATTGTCTCAAAATAATTTCCTAGTCTAGGACATAAGAGAGTATAGCTCTAAACATCCACCTCTGGATCCACGTTCCCATCTATTGGAGCTTCCCAATGTGCCGGCTCATCAACTCTAAGTTCCTAACTAGGCCACAATCTGAAAAGGATATTGTATATAGGGGGTGAGCACTAAGCTCTGTAGGAAAATCATTCCAAATTTGGACAAGGTTTTGAAAAATATATAAAACAAGTCAGACTTATTTCACAAATCTCATATATAACTTTTGAAAGAAAAATAGTGACAGTTCATCTGATCTCAAGTTTAAGCAATATCAATACGTTAAAAGGAGAGATAAAACCAATTCCCAACAATAAGTCATTTCCACAACAACAAACACTACCCACAACTTGTACCATTTCCAACAATGTATATCAAACCAGAACGTGTATCTTTACTACATTATGTATCTATGTATCTCATTTATGATGTATGACTTTGCATGAATAAAAACATCGAGAATATCCTGGCCCACACACACACACCCAATCCTAGCAAAGATATCCAATTTTTAGGAAGGGGCGTATACCAACACATTGGCAGTAACGAATCTAACTTAGGAATAGTATACTAACCCTCATCCTCTGTACCCATGAGCGAATAGTGGTTTGGTCCTCACTAGGCACCAATCCCATTACGAGTGGTAGAAAAAATTCAAACTCGCATGGAGTACGAAACACATCTACTCACTCTACGATACCCGGTCAATGGCCACCCACGGTCATCCAATCATCCACAAGAGATACAATTCCCAACAATTTCTCAAAAAACAAGCAAATTCAAAAATTCCCAAATTTCACATGTAATATTACCATAGAACAATTTAAGAAAATAAGCAAGGATCATAAAAAATACCGTTTTATTGTTCAATACAAAGCACTAAAGTTTTTAAATCAAAGACAAAGGAAAAATCAAGAGAAAATTCATTTCCCTTGAAAACTAGGGTTATAAGGCAAGAAAAAGAGATTTGATAGCTATTCCACCATAGCTTCCTTTAAAACATGAAAATCTTTGCAAAAATATCGAGTAAGGATTTCATAGTGTACATATATGATTAAGAGTAAAAAGAATACATATATGTAAGCCCTAGCCTCAATGAACAAGGGTGGGAAAAAACCCTTATCTCGAATCAAAAGTTCCAAGCAAAGCGCAAGCTCTAGAGACTTCCTTCCTCCCTTTTCTTTCTCCCTTTATCTTCTCCTAGGGTTCTAAGTGTTTTGGGGTGAGAGTGGAGTGAAAGAATGAAAGAAAATGGTATGAAAATGGTGTTTTAAAGTTAGCCCAATCCTGAATTTTACTGTTCATAGGGCCCAAAAATTACATTTTTCTCCTAAATTAAGGTTTTACCACTAAATATCTCCAATTTGATTCGTATGACTACCCTAAGCTTTTTAGACGTTTCGGATTCATTTTTAATGCTATTTTAACCTAAAAAAAATTAGTTTTATGATTTATCTTTATACTAAAGTAAATTTACACTCGAAACACTAAAATTACTATTTTCTTCCTCCGAACCGTTATTAATGAAGTTTTAAATTGATTGATCTATCCGAGGTCCAACATATCATCCTTGGTATTCTATTATTGTCCATTTATAACATTTGAAGGAAAGAATGCATAGTCTCAAAGCTTGGCATAACACTTTTTAAAATTTTTGATTTTTAGAAAGAGTATCGGTATGCTCTCTAGATAGCGTTGTACCGGTACACGATACCGGTATTGTTTGTCCTTTGGACAGTGTGGTACCATTACACGGTACTGGTACTGCGTGGTATCGGTACACAGTACCAGTACTGTTTGTCCGGATTTGCCTTTTTTACCTGTTTTTCATTTCCAATCCATTTCAAACCTTTCCAACACCAACCCAAACTTATACAACGTACATTTATACATCAAACATAGTTGGTACAAGTTCTACTACAAACGATTTCACATATTTACCCAAGTTTTACAATATTAGCATTTCGAAAGGAAATGATTATTTGCATATAAAGATAAGAGTGTGGGGAGGGGAGTTTACATCATAGCACAATATTCTTAAAATTTCAGATTTTCGGAAAACCTACCGGTAGGTTTGTTTCTTCCCATCCTTAGGTTTTGCCTACTGGACCATATCTACCGGTAGGTTTAATACATGTTTAATGAAGTTTTTCACATGAAACATTACAAACAATTCCATATATTTACATGTCATAAATGGAATTTCACAAAATTTATACAAAATGAGTCATAGAAGCCACAAGTCGGCATTCTTCACCCTCGAGGCTTGAATTGGGAGTCGTCCGCCAATGTGAACCCTGAACCTGAAATATTTTCCCACAAAGGGTGAGCCACGCTCAATAGGGTATTTCCTAAAGAGGCTACTCCCCAACCTAGATGCGTATAAAATATTCACATGCAACAATCAACTATTCAAAAGATTCCCAGCAAGAATATGCATTCAATGACAAAAATTCCATGCAATGCCATGAAATGAGATGAGAATCATTCATGCATTTTAACCCGAGCCCTCACCAGCTCCCACAACACAATGCAATGTCAATGTGTGAAAATCGGGCATTCCAAGTCCCCCGCCATTCATTTTGCACATCAAATGACAATTTTATAAAGAAAAACATGTGTCTTTGTTAGGTAGCAGACTTTTGATGTCGCCTCGCCGGTTCCGCACACTGATACATTTTTTTTGACTTGCACCATCAGAAGTATATAAACCAGTAGCGGGGTATTGCACCCGAGGGAGAGTCTAGCCCTTCTTTCTATACCTGACACAAGTTTTTCATACAACCGTGCGACTCAATAGGAACTTTGTTCCAACTTTTCCCTTGCCCACCCATAATCCACCAAGTATGGTGTTTGGTTGAACCATGCACACACATACCCACACTCATGCACAATGCCCGTGAATGTGATGCCAACATCAAGCCCAATATGCAATGAATGTCAAATGAGTAATTTCCACCATTATATTGCCAATTATATCAAAAACATATAATTTTTTCACTTATCATAATGCTAACATATCATAAAACATATATTAACATCACACCATAACAATTTCCTAGCATGTTATCACATTATCCATGCAAACATACTTAATTTCACATTTGCATTTATTTTAAACACCTTCAAGACATCCAATCATGTCATCACATAATTTGCCCAATTAATCACACAACTTAAGTATCACATTAGATAATTTTCACATACCTAAATCATGATAGAAATTATTGTACCCATTCTCAATACCCATTTCCTCAATTTTTACAACAATAGGCATGTGATACAACTTCTATCAACCTACCCTTTCCATATTTCAAACCTAGGTTGGAAATAAACATAATTATGATGACATCTCTACCTCTTGAAACATAAAATGGGTTGTAGAACCTTCAAGAACACCACCCAATCTCAACCTTGAATTTTCCCCAAAATTGCGTCTTGAAAACTTCGGTGGAATCTGTCCCTTTTGATATGAACGTGTAGCCCTCGTTGAAGATAATAACTTTAATACTTAGCTCAAGTTGATTCGAGTGATGGGGAGGCGTAGATCGTAGAGAGAAGTTAGATTTGCTCTCTTTTCCATCTCTTATTTTTAATGTTAAAACCCAGCTGATGAATAGGGGAGAAATCTGATTTTTCTCCTAGGATCCTTAGCCCACAACGAGCCACACGACCTCCTTTCCCGGGTCCCTTTTTGCTGTGAATCGATTAAATTTCGGCCCAGTTCAGGTTCAAAATATTTTTCTATGAACCTTCTTTAAATTATTTTTCAAATTTCAAAATTTTATTCAAAATTTTGTTTTTGGGTCACCCAAGGCCCTTGTAAAATGCAAAAAATTTGACTACTTCGGAATTCAACAAAATTTGGCAAGGTAACTAGATTTCGCGAGTTGAATCCAATAGTGAGGTCCGTTTCTTCATCTAAGATCTAGAAAATTTCAGGTTTGCAACCCATACCGTAGTGGCAAATTACCGTTTTTTCCCTTTTCATAAAAAGTTCAAATTTACCAGAGTTTTACACATAAGCACACAAAAAACATATTATCGGGTTTACTACTAGTTAAGTATAGAAAACTACCAATCATGACTCTATAAATTTTAATTTCTTCATTTTTTTCATTTCATCTTTTTCAAGATTTAGGGAAGTGCTCATGGGGGTGGCTATAGGACTTAAGAGTTTTCCAGGCCAAATTTCTTTAGTAATTCCTTAGCATATTTATATTGACTTATGAAAATTCCTTCTTTTCCTTTTTAATTTGCAAACCAAGAAAGAAGTTTAACTCATCCATTAAACTCATTTTAAATTCGCTACTCATTCATTTATCAAAATCTTCACATAATTCTCATTTAATATCATCCACATATATTTGCACAAGTATATCATCATGTATATATTTGACAAAAATAGCAGTATTAACTTTTCCCATAGAAAAACCATTATCTAAGAGAAACTTACCAAGTCTTTCATACCAAGCATTAGGTTCTTGTTTCAATTCCTATATTGCCTTAGTGAGTTTATATACATAATTTGGATTATGAACATCCTCAAAATTGGGTGGTTGCTCTACATATACTTCTTCAATGATGTGACCATTCAAGAAAGCACTTTTGATATCCATTTTATATAGCTTAAAATCTTTGTAACAAACATAAGCAAGCAACATTATAATGACTTCTAGTTTAGCTACGGGTGCAAAGGTGTCATCATAATCTATCCCTTCTTGTTGATTATAACATTTTTCAACTAATCTAGCCTTGTTTCTAGTTTTATTTCCCTCTTCATCTTGTTTCTAAAGACCCATTTTGTTCCTATTATGAAGTTTTTCTAGGTCTAGGGACTAATTCTTATACTTCATTTATCTTGAATTAGTTTAGCTTTTCTTGCATAGCCATGATCCATGATTCATCATTTAATGCTTCATTTATGTTTTTGGGCTCTATGTGAGACAAGAAGGCTAAGCTATTACATATGTTTCTAAGACTAGATCTAGTTTTGACTCCTTGTGAGGGATTCCCTATGACTTGTTCGAAAGGATGATATATGACTTTTCTATATGCCTTTGGAAGTTCTTGGGAGGAAGTCTCATTGATTTTATCAACTTAACTATCTTCTTCTTTCTTATCAGCTTTTCTATGTGTGGAATAACCTAAGAATATGGCCTCATCAGACTTGACATCAAACTTACCTAGATGATCCTTTGTATTAAGCACAAAATATTTACAACCAAAAATTTTAAAGTATCCAATCTTTGGACTTCTACTGTTCCATAACTCATAGGGGTCTTTTTAATAACAGGTCTAATTAGAGCTCTATTAAGGATATAGCAAGAACAATTAATGGTGTCATCCCAAAAATACTTTGGTAAAGTATATCTTAACATGGTTCTACTCATTTCAATAATTGTTCTATTCTTCCTTTCGACTACATCATTTTGAGGAGGTTTTATAGGTGACAAGAATTCATGTCCATAGCCTTTATGAAGACAAAAATTCTCAACTTTGTGTTGATCAAACTCTCCCCCATGGTCACTCCTAACATGAATAATCAAGTACCATTTTTCACTTTCAACTCTCTTACAATAGTTTTTAAAGGTTTCTATGGCATCATCTTTGTGTCTTAGACAATACACCCATGTATATCTAGAGTAATCATCAACAATGACAAACGTATAGCTTTTGCCTATCAAGGCTAATTACATTTGAGGGTCCAAATAAGTCTATCTGAATGAGTTTTAAGGGTTTAGAGGTAGATAAGACATTCTTAGACTTAAATGTACTCTTTCATTGTTTCCTTAGACAAACTTTGTCTTTTTAAAATCTAATTTTGGGTAAGTCATCTATCAAGTCTTTTCTAACAAGTTTAGAAAGTGTGTCCATGCTAGAATGCCCTAACCTACAAAGCCCTAACAAGTTTGGAACGTGTATCCCTTCTTTCTACACCTGGCCTTATTTTCAATGCAACTCGTATGACTCATTCGAACCTTGTTCCAACTTTCACGAGCCCACGTATCACTCCACCGAGAATGGTGTTTTATCAAAACCACACCCACACCCATGTCACGTACCCATGAATGTGATGCTCTCTATGCATATCCAATGTAAAGTACAATTTGCAATTTTAACACCATGTTCGACATGTCATGAGCACTATATGAACAATTTCAAGTCCTAAATGTAACTTATATCATTAAAAATATAATTACATTCTAACATCACCAGAAAACATGTTATATCAATTTCATTGAAATAACATACTTATCAATCATAGGCATTTTATCAAACACCTTTAAAGCACAAAATCATGTACATAATCATGCCCAATTTGTCACATTCTCGTGAAATCACAAAACAAGCAATTTCAAAAATACTCAATTCATGCAAAATTGGTTTTATACATTCTTATACCATTTAGCATACTCTAGTTACACTATGAGTATATTTAAACAAGAGATTTCATCTCTAATTATTCTAACCTTTTCATACGCAAACCCTAGGTTGAAAATAAACCTAGCTAGGAGAAAACATCTGATTTTTCCCCTATTTATACTCTTAGGATACTTGGCCTACAACGCGCCACACGACCCTTTTGTTTTCAGATCCGTTTTCATCTCGAAATAATTAAATTTTGTCCCGGTTCAAGTTCAAATTAATTTTATTTTAATTTGATTTTAATTATTTTCCAAATTTCAAAATTTTATTGAAAATCCCATTTTTTTGGGTCAACTGAGACTCAGTCGCCTCGTAAAACGTAAAAATTTTGACTATCTCAGAATTCGATGAAATTTGACGTGGTAACTAGATTTTGTGAAACGAATCTAACGGTGAGGTCCGTTTTGTCATTCGAGATCTAGAAAAATTCAGATCTCCAACCCGTACTGTAGCAACAAAATTACTGTTTTGCCCTTGTTTACAAAAAATTAAATTTATCGAGTTTTACATTTAACCGAAATCTGAAAGATTTCTTCAACCGGTTAATGAGGGAGGGGAAAAGGGGGAAAAAGGGAGGAGCTCTCTACTTCTCTCTACGATCTACGACTCCACGGTCCTCAAATCCACTCGGGGTAAGAACAAAAATTATTCTCCTCGTCGAGGGCTACGCGACCACACCAAAAATGACGGGTTTCACCGAAGGTTGAAAAATGAGATTTTGGGAAAGTGAGGATTCAAGGTTGTTTTGAATTCTTGGGGCTTTCCAACGTTATTTTACACTTCGAGAGGTTGAGATTTTCCTACTTTGGTTCATTTTTCACTTGTAGTGGTATATGAAATGTGTGGGTTAAAAGGGAATATGTATTTCACTCATTTATGTATATGACATGGGTGAAATGGGTATGAAAAACTAGTATGTAATGGGTTAGAATAGAATTTCCTAGCTCAAAATTGTAATGTGGAAATTGCTTGTTTGGTAATTTCATGAGAAAAGTGATTATATGAGCATGCTATATGTTTTATATTAGGCTTTTGTGAATGAGGTGGAAATTCTTATGTGATAATATGAATTGTTGCCATAAAGGTGTTTGTCAAAATGCCTATGTGTGGATTGAGTTGTTATGACTTGATGATGTATAACATGCTTAGAAAATGTGTTAGAAAGAAATGTTAATATGTGCTCCTTGAAATATTGACATTGTGATGACTTATGGAATTCATATGCATATGATATGAACCTCCATGGAACATGTACACATGTGGTTTAAAATTGCTCATATGACATTCATTACATGTGGCACAATATTGGAATAGCAATAATTCATTACATTACATTACATATGCATGTAGACAACGCAATTTATGGGTGTGGGTGCATGGTTGGTATCAAACACCACGTAAGTGGATGATGGGTGGGCTCGGAAAAGTTGGATTGAATGTCCGACTAAGTAGCACAGTTGCATGAAAAAGACATGGGTCGGGGTAGCAAGAAGGGTTAGACTATCCCTCGGGTGAGATACCTGGTATTTGGATACGCATTTTTGTTGGTATGAGAGCCCATAAGCTGTGTCGGTGTACGCGGAACCATTGGTGAAAGTCCATGAATTCCGTGTCAGTTGGGTGATCGTTGGTGTAAGTCCATAAATACTCACTCCAAGAAAGACCTAGAGATTTTAGTTAGCCAATAGGTGTGTAACACAAATGGTGGGGGCTTAGGGAGTCCGATTTGATATTCACTGGATAACATAGGGTGAAGGTAGATAGCCAGAGCTAGAAAACCTTGGTGTTAATACACAATGGCATGACATGTGTTGTGGAGCTGGGAAGGGCTCGGGTAAATTGCATGTGTGAAACCCGGGAAAAATTTTAACTTTCTCTGAAAAAAATGGCAAAATGGTAATTTGCCATTATAGTGTGGGTTAAAAAAAACTGGTATTTTTATAGACCTCGGATGATGAAACGGACCTCACCGTTGGATTCGTCTCACGAAATCTAGTTACCCAGACAAATTTTGTCGAATTCTGAGATAGTCAGATTTTTTACGTTTTTCGAGGTGACGGGTGTTCGATGACCCCTAAAAACGAAATTTTTATAAAAATTTTAAAATTTGAAAAATATTTTAAATAAAGTTCATATAAAATATTTTGAACTTAAATCGGTACGAAATTTAATCGTTTCGGGATGAAAACGGACCCGGACAAAGGACGACACTTGGCGCGACGAGGACCAAGTGTTTAGAAAGTATAAAAGTGGGCAAATATCTGAAAAATCAGATATTTGCTCTTCATTTGGCCGGCTGGATCAGACCCAAGAGCAAAGAAGAAAAAAATATAATTCTTCAAGCTTTCTTTCGTCGATTCTTGGAGTTTCGTCGGTCGGAATTCGTCGGGCCAAGAATTAAAGTCGACCTACGCGACGAGAGCTACGCGTGGGTACCAAAAACAAATATTTTCACCGAAGATTCAAAGGGAGGATTTTGGAGAAATCTAAGCTTTGGACTTCAATCTTGTTCTTGAGGCTTCCTACAAATTCTTTACGCTTCAAGAGGTAGGGTTCCTCCTACTCGGACCTATTTCTAACCTAAGGTGTCCATAGGATTCATGTGGGCTGTTTTGGGTATTTCTAATATTTTTTCATTATGATTGGTGCTATGAAAATGGGTAGGATCAATTCTAGTGTGAATTGGTAGTTAGAAAGTGCTAGTTTGTGATTTCTTGAATGTTTAGATAATTGGTTATATAAAAATCATATATTCTGATTTTTATTTTGTTTGAATGATCCATATAAAATCTTGGCTTGATTTTGGTATATGGAAGTATTTATGTAATCCCTTGGAAATTGGGATCATGTGGGCATGCTTTGTGTTTTATATTATGCCTTGTGAATTAAATGTAATATTAGCATGTATTATGTGTTATCATGTTGATGGAGTGTTGATATATGCTCTTGAATATATTGAACTTGAAATGGTTATGTGATTATATGCAAATGATATTAATTGTCATGGTATACAATGATATTTAAAAATTGTCATTTGGCATGCATTGCAATATGGACATGGAATTAACATCACATTCATGGGCTACATGCATGAGTGTGGGTGTAGGGTTGCATGAGGTGATCAACACCAACATTGGTACTTGATGGTAGGCTCGGGAAAGTGGGATGGAACGTCCTACGGAGTCGCACGGTGACATGCATAAGAAAACTTGTGTCGGGTATAGCAAGTAGGGCTAGACACTCCCTCAGGTGAAAAACCCGACCACTTGGTTCATACACTTACCGGCGGTGAAATTCCAGAAAAGTGTAACGCCGTACGGAGCCGGAGGTGCGATTCCTGAATCCGATACCCCATAAAGACACATGATTTTGATATATAAATTATTCATTTGATGGGAAACATCCAAGAATGAATTAGTTTTATGACATATGGTTGATTTCAAAATGATCTTTGGATGTGTTTCATCAAAGACGTTTGTTTTACACGTAAGTGTCGCATTGTGTTATGGGAGTCGGTGTGGGCTCGGGATAGCATGCATGGGTGAGTTTCATCTCATTACTTGGCATGGCATCATGATTTTCCAACATTGTATTATATGTTATTGTTGGAGGGAATACTTGTTGTGAAATGTTGCATTTATACATTGCATATGCATTTTAGGTGATGAGTAGCCTCTGTAGGAATTATTCTACTGGGCATTGGCTCACCCTATACGGGAAACATTTCAGGTGTGGGTCATGCACCAATGGATGGATCACAATCAGGGTCACATGGTTGAAGAAAAGCCGACTTGTGGCTTCCAATCCATTTTTTTTGTTAAAGTTGATTTGTAATTAAATTTTGGCATGTAATGTGTAAAGGAATTGTAATAGAGTATATATGGACTGTTTTAATATAACCTTGCATATTTTGATATAAATATGATGATTGGACCCGGTGTGGTCAAGTTTTATGTATAAAATGGACCCTGTGTGGTTATGGTATTATATTGGACCTCGGATGGGTCATGTAAATGTTGATTGCACAGATTGTATTTTGAGGTAGAGCTTCCCATACAAAGGAGACTTTGCCCGAATTTCGTTAAATTATGGATCCCGGTAAATGGGACACAACGGTACGATATCGAGTTATACGGTATCCACGGGCATTCCGTGGGTTGATGGGAAATTAACGGACCCCATGAATTTGGGGTGTCACAGCATGAATGAGCATTATCTCATTTCATGGCATTGAATGTTAGATTTCAATCTTGACTTGTTTAAGTATTAATTGGAATGGATTTTGGTTGTGTTTTATTGCATAACACATTGCATATGCACTTAGGTGGGGAGTAGCCCTTGTAGGAAATTTTCTACTGGGCGTTGGCTCACCCTATACGGGAATATATTTCAGGTACGGAGTTCGTACCGGTGGTGAACTCACATTCGGGGCCTCAAAGATGAAGAAAAGTCGGTTTGTGGCTTTTGGAAACAAGTTTTGTATAAAAACTTAGGTTATATTCCATTTTGAATTGTAATTATATGGAATGGGTTGTAATAACCTTGTATGGATCATGTTTTATGTATTAAACATCATTATACAAGTTTTATATGATGTTGAAATGAGTTAGGATGAATTGAAAATGACAAATTGATGAAACAGAAAATTTTGGGCATTCAGTAGAGCGTACCGGTACACTAAACCTCCTGGAGTTCGGCGTAACGGTACACTTTTCTGCTCCCTAGTTTTCGTAGAATCGTCATAACTGTTGATCCAACCATTGGATTGAGCTGCAATTTTGACACAATACAGAAGACATCTAGATCTACAACCTTACTGTTTTGAACCTTTCTAGATTCTGAGTGAATCATGGTCAAAATGGAGGAAAACTGACGTACTTCCACCAGATGGTGCCAGTGCTGGTGCCTTTGTTACCAAACACCAAAGACCTCCTTGATTTCTTCACTTCTAAGCCTCCAAATCCTCATGTAATGTGTGCATATCTTCACCACACATCCAACATGGTTACAAGGTGGGCAAAGCGTACCGGTATGGCATACCGGTACGGTACTATCCAGAGAGTTTAGCGTACCGGTACACTCCCTCAAACTTTGAAAATTTCTTATTTCTTGCTATGCCTTTGGACCTTGGTTTCCTTAGTTCCTTTGACACAAATGGACCTTAAAAGAGATATATTGGGGTATATTGAATCTCGATAAGAGTAAATGAATAACGAAACACGGGTAACACGTATGAGTTAAAATTTCGGGGATTGGGATATTATTGGTGAGATGTCGGGTCGAGTGACACTCACGGGCATTCCACAGGTTGACGGGTTGTCAACGGGACCCTCGGATTTTGGGGGCATCACATTAAATCCCTGATTTTTGGTACGTAGACGTAACTCTCGTCATGTAAATTAACTTCAATTGTTGACTTGAGGAAATTTGACGAGAGTTTAGCCCTAGATTGTTGAGAGAAGCTTAAAACCCACTTGATTTTTCCTTCTTCTTCTTCTTCTCTCTCTCTATCCAAAAATTTGAAGGTAAATGGGGAGAAAATTGAATTTTTCTCCCCTGTTTATACTCCAAAATACTTGGCTCTCATTAAGCCACACACCTCGTCTTTTCCTGATCTAATTTTGTTCCGAATCAATTAAATCTTGTTTCATTTTAAGTTCAATATATTTTATTCATACTAACTTTAAATCATCCCATTTTAAGTTCAATATATTTTATTTGTACTAAATTTAAATTATTTTTCATGTTTCACAATTAATTCCTAATCACGTTTATTTTGGTCACAAGACACCCAATTGTATCGTAAAATGCAAAAATTTTGACTCTCTTGAAATTCAACGAAAATTGACTGGGTAGCTAGAATTTGTGAGATGAATTCATTAGTGAGGTCCGTTTCATCATTCGAATTCTAGAAAAATTTGGATATTGAATCCGTACCTTAGCAACTAATTACCATTTTACCCCTTTTTCATAAAAATTCAAAATTTCCTGGATTTTACAATATTGAGGATATTAAGAGTCATTTTACCAAATTGACCCAGTCTTTAAGCAAAACAAATTCTCATCTCAACCTAAACCACTGAAAGGTAAAAACTAGGTCAATGTTGTGTCTTCTGAATATTTTTTGAGTCAAGTACAAGCAATTACCACACTGAAAAGTGATAAGGTGATTGACAAAATCATTGAAAAAAAAATCTTGAGCCAATAATTGAATCAATCGCTGTAAATGAACTAATTGAGCATGGACCATTGATTGAAAAGGAAACAAAAATGTTAAATGAAAAAGAAAAATCAAGTCATGTTCCCTTACCTTTTCCTCAAAGAGTCAAGAAGCCTCAACCATTGAACAATCATGCTAAAATCTTTGAATTTTTTAAGCAAGTAAAATTAACATTCCCCTATTGGATACAATCAAGCAAGTCTCATCCTACACCAAGTTTTTAAAAGGCCTTTGCACAATAAAGATAATAATCTACATATAGAAAAGAGCAATTTTGACAACACAAGCTAGTGCTATCAAAGATCTTGGGAATCCTATAGTTTCATGCATAATTGGGAACTTCTGGATTGAGTAAGTCCTACTTGATCTTGGATCTAGTGTTAATTTGCTTCCATATTCTATCTATGAGCAATTAGGATTAGGTGAATTAAAACTGAATAATGTCACATTGCAATTTGTTGATCGTTCTATGAAAATTCCACATGGAATTATAGAGAATGTACTTGTTCAAGTTGATAAGTTTTATTTCCAGTGGATTTTATTGTGTTGGATACACAACCAATCTTGCATGGCTCTACACAAATTCCTATCATTTTAGGTTGACCATTTCTAGCTACATCAAATGCATTAATTAATTGTAGGAATAGAATTATGAAACTTTCATTTGGAAATATGATGTTGGAATTAAATGCGTTTGACATTGAGGAAGAAGAACTGTATGGAATAAATTGTATTGAGTCCTTAACTCAAAATCTATTTGAAAATGCTTGTACAAAGAAATAGTCATATGCATTAGAGTCTGTATAAAATGTCAATTTTGTAGAAATGTCAGTTGTTGAAACATGGATTCCAAAATTTGAAGAGTTATTGACTTCTGGAATTAAGTCTGTAGAGTCTAGTGTTGTAGTCCTTAAACTAGAATTGAAACCTCTTCCAGCTGACTTAAAATATTTCTTCTTGGGGGAAGATGAAACTCATCTACTAATAATATCTTCAATATTGTTAGAAGTCCAAGAAAAGTAATTCACCAGAGTTATAAAAATCATCAAAGTGCAATCAGTTGGACTGTAGTAGATATAAATGGAATAAGTCATCTTCTTTGTACTCATTGTATATATATGGAATAAGGCTCTAAACTGTACCGAAAGCCCCAAAGAAGGTTGAATCCACATTTGAAAGAGATAGTTCGGGCTGAAGTATTTAAACTATTAGACACTAATATTATATATCCTATATCTAATAGTAAATGGGTCAGCTCTACATAGGTAATGTCTAAAAAGTTTGGTGTCACGGTCGTGAGAAACCAAGAAAATGAATTAGTCTCTAAACGTATAGTTACTAGTTGGCGTATGTGTATTGACTATTGGAAGTTGAATTCTCTCACCAGAAAAGATCATTTTCCCCTACCATTCCTGGATCCAGTCTTAGAAAGAATAGCTGGACATGCATATTATTATTTTTTAGATGGATACTTCGGCTATAATTAGATTGATATAGCAATTGATGACTAGGAAAAAATCTACTTTTACACGTCCTTTTGGCACTTTTGCTTATAAAAAAATGTGATTTGGATTGTGTAAAACTCCAGCCACTTTTCAAAGTTGCATGTTAAGTATTTTTAGTGATATGGTGGATCAATGTTTGGAAGTTTTTATGGATAATTTTTCTGTATATAGTGATTTGTTTGAATCATGTTTGAAAAATCTTGAAAAATTCCTTATTCAATGTGAGGAAATAAATCTTGTTTTAAATTGAAAAAAAATGTCATTTCATGGTTATACAAGGCATTCTTTTAGGACATGTAGTTTCGGCAGAGGGAATTGAAGTTGACAAGTCCAAAATTGATTTAATAGTCAATCTCCCTCCTCCTAAGACTATAAAAGATGTTCGATCATTTCTAGGTCAAGCAGGATTCTGTAAAAGATTCATTAAATACTTTAGTTTGATTTTATGACCAATGTGTAATCTTCTATGTTAGGATGTATCATTTGGTTGGAATAATGCATGTCAATCAACATTTGATAAACTTAAAGACATTCTTATCTCTGCACCAATTATGCACCCTCCTGATTGATCCTTATCTTTTGAATTAATGTGTGATACTAGTGACTATGCAGTAGGAGTTGTTCTAGGTCAGATGAAGATAAAAAAACCCTATGTGATTTACTATGTGAAATAAATTCTGAATGATGCACATATGAATTTTTCTACCATAGAAAAAGAATTTCTTGTTATAGTATTTGCTTTAGATAAATTTTGATTATATTTCGTTGGATTCTTAATTGTTGTGTTTACTGATCATGCAGCCTTGAAATATTTGCTCACTAAGAAGGATGCTAAATCACATCTCCTACGATGAATATTGTTGCTTCAATAATTGATCTTATCATCAAAGACAAGAAATGAGTTGAAAATGTGGTAGCTAATCATTTATCAAGTCTGAATTATGATACACAAGAAGAGTCAATACCAATTAAAATTTTTTTTCTAAATGAGCAATTGATTGCTATCACAGAAGTACCATGGCATGCAGATATAGCCAATTATTTAGCTACATATACTATTCCTTTTCATTATACCTAGATCGACAAGAAATTTTTTTTAAGAGGTACGCAATTTTTTTTGGGAAGATCCCTATTTTTTTAAGTACTGCAAAAATTAGATAATAAGACGTTGTGTGCCCAATTATGAAACCAGTCAAGTTATTTCATTTTTTCATACTAAAGCTTGTGGAGGGCATTTTTCTTTAAAAAAAAATTACTCCTAAAATTTTGCAGTGTGAATTTTATTGGCCCACTCTTTTTAAAGATGTACATGTCTTTTTTCTAAATTGTGACATATGTCAAAGAATGAGAAATATTTCAAAAAGAAACATGATACCTTTGAACCCTATTTTGGTTGTTGAGATTTTTGATTGCTGGGGCATCAATTTTATGGGACCGTTTTTCCAATTTTTTGGACATCTGTATATTTTGGTTGTTGTTGATTATGTTTCAAAATTGGTAGAGACAATTTCATGTCAAAACAATGATCACCGCACAATAATCAGGATTTTAAAAGAAATTATTTTGTCTAGATTTGAAATTCCTCGAGCCATTATAAGTGATGGGGGAACAGATTTTTGTAATAATTGTTTTGAAAACCTAATGAAAAAATATTTGATTTCTCGCAAAATATCTGCCCCTTGTTATTCCCAGAGAGGTGGACAAGCTGAATTGGCTAATAGGGGAATAAAATATATTTTGGAAAAAACATTCAATCTAGATTGCAAGGATTGGTCTTTGAGATTAACTGATATGCCTTGGCCCTATTGAACTACATACAAAACTATTTTAGGAATGTCTCATTATCGACTATTTTATGGTAAACCATGTCATTTTCCTATGGATTTGGAACATCGAGCATATTGGGCAATCAAAATAATAAATTTTGATATGGACAAAGCAAGTGTATCCCGTAAACTTCAGATTAATGAATTGGAAGAAATGAGAAATAAAGCATAAAAAAATGCAAAGATTGCCAAGTCTAGAATGAAAATTTATCATGATAAAAATATTGTGTGGAAGTCCTTTGTGCCCTCTCAAAAAGTCTTGTTATATGATTCAAAGCTCCGCTTATTCCTTAGAAAGTTAAGGTCAAGATGGACAGACCCTTACATTATCAACAAATTTTTGAACATGGGGCAATTGAAATTGAGAATTCATTAACTAGAATTGTCTTCAAAGTAAATGGTCAAAGGCTTAAGTCATATCATGATGGATTTGTTAAAACTGTGGATTCTATTCAGTTAATGGAACCCGAGTTTGTGCCTTGAGAAGTCTTTATAAGTGTCTAAATATAAGTAGTAGTACTAACTGTTTGCTTATATTTTTATAGATTAGGGTTTTGAATTATGGATTGCTCTCACCTCCAAATCTTATTAGAAATTTTCTATCATTTTACTTTATATTTCCATACATTGAGGATAATTTTAAATTTAAGTTGGGGGGAGGGAAACAATCATATTCGTCTTTGTGACCGACATACGTTAAATAACCGAATAGTGAGTCTTTTCTAATTTCTTTTTCAAAATTTTTCCAAAATGGATGAAAACTTTTTTTGGTTTACTTTGGGTATGTTGCATATTTTTCCAAAAGATATACATTCTTTGATCATAGCGAAAGCAAAGGTTGTTAGAAAATTAGAATTGCTTGCAATCAAGCAAAACCTTTGTGCAAAAAAAATTCATTTGCCAAACGCCAACGAGCAAATCGACTTGGTGATTTTGTAAGTGCTATCGATTAATGCATATGAGAGAATATAATTAGTGTGCTGAACCAATTTCAGGTCGAGTATTTGATTGTCTTGATTGGATTAAGTATGGACAGAGTAAGGATTACCCTAAGATGTCATCCTATCCCAGTCCCCTACTTTTAAGATATGTGCAACAGGAGATTAATTTGTTCACTAATGTTCTTGATTTAGAAGATTTTGATTAAATTTACTAATTATCAGAGATGTATAATCTTAGGATTTGTATGAATGTATATAACTATAGGATGAATTAGTGTAATAAGTTAGGATTTAAGTTATTGAATAGTTAAATGTGTAAAAGTTTGAATTTAAAATTGATTATCTATAGCTGCTGGGTAAAAACTGAAATTGATAACCAAGAGGAGATTAAGGTTCAGTAGCTGGAAGCCTAAGCAAAAATCTAGAGGATCACAACTGTCCGGATGGTACTAGCCAGTATAAAAGCTCCTGTTCGTACAGAAGCTAGTCCAACGGTTCCCTAGCAGCAGAATTTCAAAAAACAAAAACAATAGGTTTCTTCACCTTCTCTCTTCTGATTCGCTTTACCCATCAACTTTTCTTCAATTTTTATCTGATTAAACACTTATCCATCATCTTTTATAGGTTATCCATCATTTTTAGCAAGAGATTCAGAAATCATATATCCAAGAGCAAGAACAAGAGCCTTATCAAGCCAAGCATGGCGAGGAGCCTTTTCCATCGCTTGAAGCAGCCCAACAGCAACAAGAACAACTCTAGGGTCAGAATGTATTCAATGCTGCTATGTTTGGAAACATTGATTAGCAAGTTTGATATGATACTTATTTTTATTCTAAGCCTATTACTATTGAACAACCTGTGGTATATGGGGATTTTGAACAAATAGGGGTTACACAAAATTTAGCAGCACGAGGTTGGCTTAGTTAAGTGAAATTGGTAGGTCTTGCATATGAATGTTTAGTTTGGAAAATTTATAGTAATGCAAAGGAAACTGGGACAAGGCAATTTCGTGTTTATGTTAGGGGAGTTGTCTTTCAAGTTACACCGGCTACCATTGCTAATTTTTTGAAATCGATCCCAAGGTATTAGCATCCCCAATATCCCTATACCATATTGCTTGACATGACTATCATTGGAATTTAGTTGACTGGGAATCCAGAATATGTATAGGGAAGACCAAACAAGTATATTAAGCAATGGGACTTAAATGAAAAATAAGAATCCTGAATTTGATCACTGTGAATAATCTGTTGCCCCAATCTTTGAAAAACCAAATCTATACTAAGAAAGCCTATTTTTTGTATGCCTTTTGGAATGAGACACACTATTGATTTGTCAATATTGATATTGGCCCAAATGATGGTAACTATTAAAGCTAAGAATGCCTCACTCCCTTTTGCTATGTTAGTATCTGAGTTATGCAGGACAAAAAGAGTCATTGTAGATCCCACATGACCAACGGTGGAGCATTTAGCACCATTGGAAAAACCTCGCTAAAGAAGAGCCATGGAGGGCGGGGTGAGGAGCAATAGGAAGCACCACCAGAACTTCAAGCATATCCTTTCCTGGAAGGTGTAGACTTTCAACCACCATAGGAGTCTCAACAACAAAAAGAGCAACCTTATATTCCAGTTGATGGCAGGACTGATCACTAGATTCTATTGGGATTGGAGACTCGCATCACTAAGTTGGATCAAAGAATGGCAAGTTATAAAGAAAATCAAAATGAGATCCTGAGGCTACTTCGAGAACAGTATGGTGTAGGCCCATCAACTTAGTGGCAGGAATTTCTGAAATTTCTATGCTCTTTCTACTCTTACCAAACTTTTTACTCAAGCACTTTATTTGAGTTTTATGTTTTGAATAGTGGTTTGTATTTGGTTTTGATTAATATGGTTGGTTTATGGTTTTGCTAAGTTTTTCCGTTTTAGGATACTTTTCTCATATGATTCACGATACGAATTATGTTATCATTCTAATGCATTGCCGGTATAACCCTAACTAGATTACGCAAGATTTTCATACATTCTTTTTACAATATCTCTGTATTTTCAGAGACACTCAATCATTCTAAGCACGTAAAAATTTCTTATTGTGAAAACCTTCAAAAATACTACAATTCTTTATTAAGCTTACATATATAATGAAGATGTAAATATTATGCAGATTTCGAGTCAATCCTCTTTGGAGAGATTTTTCACATTTAGTCAAGAATTTCGGTTCAGCGTAAAATTTCTTTGAATAATCTCATCATCCTTGTTTTGATTAGCACTCATTGAATAACATGGTTAACATTTTCCTTTAATTTCTTAAATGGAAATTATAGGTGCATGAATTCTGGAAAATCATCTTAGGCTATTTGTGATTTTATTTTAAGCCTCAACCATTTCTTTTACAAATCTATATCCCCAATAAGCCGTGATGGAGCATTAATTATTTTCTTTTCTTTATAACCCATCAGTTAACCTAGCCATAGAAAAAATATATTGACCGACCCTTGCTATCTAATTTTCTTGCACCCTTTCCTCAAGGGAGCATTATATAGAAAAAGGAGAAAAGAAAAAATGGTAACTATGATTCAAGAAAGAAAAGAAAAGAGAAAAGAAAAAGAATTTATGAAAGAAAACAAAAGAGAATTGCAAAAGAAGAAAAAACAAGGGAGTAAAGAAAGAACGAAGAGCCAGGAGATTGCATAAGTATGATTGAAAGAAGAAATGAGAAATATGATGTATGAAGTTTTTGGGATAATAAGGAGAGGTATGTACTACACTAATCACAAAAGATAGCTTTTTGAATACTTTTGACGTCGTTTCTTAAACCCAATACCCTTGGCCACATTATAACCCTGATAAAGTCCTTTTTGATCAAGAAAGCATGCACATGTATGGTTTCCACCTATTCATCGAAATAGGGAGAGTGTTGATAAAGTTATTTAATGCAGTTTTAGTATTCCTTCATGAGATTATGCCAATTTTCAATTCTATTCAAATGAAATTCTCTTGGGTTATTACAGGTGCATTATCTTGCTTTGAGAACAATATTCTTATCATATGTAATTTTTTAGCGATAGTCACTAAAACTTAAGTGTATTCTTTATTGAGTGATTTCTAGGAAAGGATTGACATCGAGACTAATTCTTGTACATCAAAGTGAAAGGTGGTGATATTTCTTAAATATTTTTGAAATCAAGAAATCCCTGCACACATGAGTTTTTCTAAAAATATATGAAATAGTGTTACAGTTAATACGTGTTACTCTTATAGTGATCAGGGAAGAAAAGTATCCTGGTAATAAAATAGAATGGTGATTTAATTTTATTTGTGAAAAATGTGAATTATGTCATCCTAACCTTTGAGGGTTGTAGGCATCTTCATTGGAAACCTTCAGAGATAAAACTCGTCCACTAGGAATCACCTAGGGGTTTAACAGCTTGTTACATTAAGTAAATGCAATTGTGAAATATACGAAAGTGATTTTGTTTTATTATTACTAGGGACTAGTAATGTTGGTGGGGGTGTGATTAACCCTAAAAAGTGTGTAAATGAACTAGGGTTTAAGGTTAACTGTGTGTGTAAATTAGGTTAAAAGTAATCAAACTATAAAGTATTAGGGTTCATGCGTAGGTTAAAAGTAATTCAAGCGGAAATATGGAAATTCAAGAGGATCAAAGTGTAAAGGTTAAATGAAGAAGGGGAGGCAAGTATAATTCACAAGTCAAAAAGTGAAACAAAAAGGCTACCAAACATGGAAAAATGGAGGATCTCTACCGTCCATACGGTGGTGGTGGCATCCGGACAGTCCTTAAACCGTCTCACTTCTATCTCTTCTCCTATTGGTCCATTTTAACAACAAAGACCTCCTATTGGTCAGCCTAGGTGTTTTTCGCCTCACTCCCTCCTTCTGGTGCCAATAAATAGGTCGTTCCAGCCATTTCTCAGAGAGATTCTCTGGAGTTCAGTCCAATGAAAGATAGAATAAATGAGAGAAAGAAAGGAAGAGCGAAGCCCTACCCTAATCACTTCTCAACCAAAATTTTATCTACTTATGTCATCCTGTTTATCCTTTCTACTTGGATGATTGAACCTTTCCCACTTTTGTGCCCTAGCTGGTAATAAGAGTGGTAGTGTTTCAACTATTACTCGAGGAAGGACGTTTATGTATTTTGTTTTCAGTTGTAATGAGGTTATATCACTCCTTTTGCTCGTCTATAACAATGAGGCGTGAATAGTTTGTTTATAATCCTTGGTGAAGGGTGAATGCATATATGATACTATTTAAGTCATGGAAATACCGATATTTTATTTATGCGTTAATGAGTATACCTCCCTTAATTGATGGATTGTTACTATTATAATATGCTCATGGTTATGAACAATGAGCAGAGTTTTAATGCTATATACCATACTATCTAAAATTATTACATATTGCATGCATGATACAATGATGCATGTAGTTGGGCTTTATGTAATAGTCAAAAGTTTGGTTATAGGTGAGTTAAATCTTTCCATAGTCAATGCTTTTGATTCAATGCATAAACCGGAACTCCATCTTCGTTGACCAGCCTGCCTATTGAATAGCTAGAGTAAATCTTGTGAATGGTTCACCTTCAGGTTTACTAGGGTTATTTGATTGTTGCATGGTACATAGACCTTCTGCCTAACCTAATTAGTTGTTGTGATATGGTTCAGTTATACATCAAACCTATCGATTAGCTTTCTAGTAAAATGGGAGTTAATTATTATAAGGTGACGTTTTCATAAATAAACAGTATGATGTGTGTTGGATCCCCGAACTAAAGAGTACCTTTTTTATCGTTGTTATTCAAAGTTTTAGTTAAGTGCTTATTTGATAATTTCTAAGCTCGCACCGCAAGCTATTTCATTACACACTACACACACAACAATTTTACTGCTTTCTATTTTGAGTACCAATAGTTAGCTCCCTGTGCATTCGACCTGGGACTTAAATTGAGAAATATTATAATTTAACCACTTATATTTGGGTGTACGGCATAAATCAGGTTAGATCATAAAGCAAACCATGAATTTAACATTTATAATTGTCAATCACCTCTAGATGATTAAAAATCTTAAATGTGAGCATACAATCATTTATACCTTACTTTGTAACTTCATAATTATACATTTTAGGATCAGTTTGACAATTACCTAATATACCAACTAGAATCATATCTACCACATATATATACGTAAGTGCACACATAAAACTTTCCACAACATAAATATAAGAAATCCATTCCATTCTTCAAATATTAAATAATGTTGAAGTTATCCCTTTCACTTTACTAAAGCAAAATTAGCTAAATAGTTCTTCATATTAAATCTCTCTAGAATTCTTCATTGATATGATTTATAAGACAACCCCAACGATTCATGTGATTGATCCTGAAATATTTAAATTCCAATCACATAAGTTGACTCACCATATATTTCATTTAATATTTTATAAAGAGAAACTTGGTTTCATGTAAGAATCTAAGATTAGTATTGATAAACAATACAACATCAATATATAGAGTTAAAAACTTACTGTCCTTATATAAGAAATATTGGTATTATTGAACTTAAAATACCATTGTGGGAAAAACTTTATGTCTATATATTGACCTATTAAGTTTGCAAGCCAAGTGTTACTTTTCCTTATTGAAAACCCTTCAGGTTAATCTTTCATTAAAACAATAATTTTCAAATTTATTTGGAACAATTCTAAATCATAACGAGTTGCCAGTGTCATAATGATTCTTAGTGAGCCCTTCTTAGATACATGACAGAAGATCCCTATATAATCAATGCCTCCTTTATAAGTAAAACCTTTGGTCAAACGTCTAGATTTATATCTAACAAGTTCTCAATGTTCATTCTATTCCACTAATTTCAATTAATTATTCATGAAATGAATCCATTTAGTAGAATCATCACTTTATATGGCTTATAAAAATGAAATTGGATCTTTACCTATACCTAAATCATAGTTAAATTCTTGTAGATATCTCACATAATCATTCGAAATAACTAGTCTTCTTTATTTCAGATATCATTTGAATGTTATCCCATTCGGTTTTTGTACTATTAGTTCATTGGAGACAATCTCATTATGGAGTGTTTGATCATTCATTTGTTGTCTAACGTTTCAAGTCATTCAACAACTATTGGAACAACATCATTTTAAGTTACGGTTATTGAGACTTTCTATCCTAACTTCTTTAATAATCACATTACTTGATTTATCACTCCCACTAATTCAACATTCTTAATGAATCTAACATTATTGGTCTTTACAATTCTTGTACTATAGGTTGAACATTTAAAACCTATACCTTGTTTATTTCAAGGTAACTTATGAGGTAACATCTGATCATTTTGTATGACCTCGTATTAAAATTAAATAAGGAAAATATTATTTTAAGAGTTTTTATAAGATGAATAAAATCATGCTAGAAACTTAGAATCATTGTTGAAAGATTGATTATGCAATTTGAGTTTCAAGCGTATTGACTTTCAAGGTAAATTGAGTTTTGGAGATGTTTAAGTTTAAGAAGGGTGGCTAAGTAATTTTATAAATATTTTTAGGTCAAAATAGGGTTTCCATTGAATCCGGAAGGTCAAAAAACCATGAAAAAGGTTATATGAGTTGTATTAGAAGTTTAGAAATATTCTAGAGTTAAAACCTATTTTGAAGAGGATTTGGGTAGAAAGGAGTTTGATACTATATTAGTATTTTGACAATAACATTTTACCCCAATGTCTAATTCATCTGAAATTTTTACAATAGAAACTAGACTTCAAGGTCTACAAAATTTAATTTTACAAAAATTTCTTGAATTGGCCTCTAATAAGGTCAAAATCGAGTTAGTAGTCAGGGGCAGACTATTACCCGCAGCCAAATGGGAATTCTCCAATTTTTAGCCTATAAATACCATAGGGCCGTGATTTAATGTGTCTTTACCTATCTTTTAAACCCCAAGAATCCTAGAAAATTTTGAGGAGAAAAAAAGGAGGAAGAAGAGGCTGAATCTTGAACGGTTAACATGTGGTAATCACACAAAATACGTTAGGATTAAGATCTCAAGAATCAAGGTAGGGGTTATTTTCAGATTCATTCATTGATGATTAGGGTTATATAATATATATTTTTTTGTCCTTTTTATGATATAAATAATTGATCTACAATGTTTTTACATTCATTTGAATCCATGATTCATTTCTTGAACAAAATACATGATTTACTTCCAAGATCAATTCCTTCTTGATTTAAAAGTCTAGTTCTGATTCCTACTCCATATATATGATATATTCACAATGTTTTTCCATTATGTTTTAAGTATGTTTTTCAATTCTTGAATAAACACTTGGTTTAGATCCAAATACATCTTTTACATCATAAATTTTATGTCATTGATTACAAAATCCTAGGAAAGGATACTTTAATGCTAATACGTCGATACATGCCCTTCCTAAAGTGTTGTAAGTGTTGTGGCCCTGCAGTGATTGATTTGAGATGGTTTGTATTTGTAGATGGAAGAGATAGGTTCGGTGTGTATATTCATAGTAGTCTACCTACATACATGAGATATTATGTTATGAATTGTGATTTTTCTGAGTGATTCTATCCTATTATGAACTCTATTGTTTTATATCATGTACTTGAGATCGTTATTAAATGTCATTGTTTTATCTCAAAATCATATATGCTATTTCATAACTGTGACTTACATGTTTTCATAATTTTTAAACCTTGTTTGCGTTTGAGAAGGATTTCATACTGGGCTTTATTGCACACCTTACCAGAACATTTTTCAGATTTTAGTATTGAGCAGAATCTAGAGTTAGATGAGTCGGTAGATTGGAATACTGAGGGGGATCATGATGTGGATCCAGCTGTGGAAGTTTGAAAATGAATTTTAGTCTCTAGAGTTTATATTTGACGGTTAACTTATGTTAAGGATTTATTTATGTTTTCTTTGGGGATTTATCTAATTAGATGTTGGATTATTAACTATTTTATTTATTTAATGGTACTTTAGTTTGCTCTCTTAGTTGGATATTGTATAGATAGTTAATGCTTTCCAAGGTGGATTTTGGCTCAACAACCAAAAATATTCAGGTGTCTCAAACTCCAAGAGCATTCATTAACAAAAATAATAGTACTAAGAAATTACATAGTATACTCCCAAGTATTTCCACTATGTTGTCACTATGGCTATTAGCTATATCATTATGTACAGCGTACTAGACATAGTGTATTGAGCACTAATACCATACTTTAAGGAGTTTAACAAATAGACAATAACATTATTCTTAACTATTAAATGTAGAGGATTAACACAATATTAGAGAGTAACAGAGAGATGTCAAAAGCTTAACTTAGCCTTCATACATCACTTGTATTTATAGTTAACTCACAATAATAAAAATTACACATACATCCTCTTGTATTTACACATAATGACCTAACACTATTAACAATTTACACATACACCCTAATACTCTTATCATTCCCCCTCAAGTTGGACTATATATATCATATAATCTAAGCTCAGAATAAATTGCTATAAGACGTGTACGACTCAATGCTTTGGTAAACATATCTGCAAGCTGATCGTCAGATTTCACAAATGGAATTGTAATCTCCCCAGCTACTATCTTGTCTCGAATAAAGTGAAAATCAACCTCAATATGTTTGGCTCTTTCGTGAACACTGGATTGACAGCGATATGGATAGCTGTCTGGTTATCACAGAACAGCTACAAAGGAGGTTGAACTGGGAACCCAATTTCCTGGAGGAAGTGTAGTATTCAAGTTAACTCACTCGTCGATGTGCCGTTGCCCTATACTCAGCCTTAGCACTGAATCTTGCTACCACAGATTGTTTCTTAATTTTCCACAAGACAACGTTACCTCCTAAGAAAGTACAATAACCAATGAATGATCTTGGATCAGAAGGAGAGCCAGCCTAATCAGCATTTAAGAAAGCTTACACTCTAAGATGTTCATTAGCTCGATATAACAGTCCAAATCCAGGAGCTCATTTGAGATATCGCAGAATACGAGTAACTGCCTCCCAGTGTGGTACTCTAGGACACCCCATGAACTGACTGCATAGGAAATATCCAGTCGATTAATAGTGAGATAATTGAGCTTTCCAACCAATCTTTCATACCGGCTTGGATTCTCAAAGAATGCACCATCAATCCATCAATAGTTTCTAATTCGAATCAATTAGAACATCAATCGGTCTGCCACCCAGCAAACTTGCTTCCTCTAGCATGTCAAGTACATATTTTCTCTGTGATAAACAAATTCGCTGTTTAGATCGAGCCACTTCAATTTCCAAGAAATACCTGATTTTTTTCAAATCCTTAGTATGAGATCGATCTTGCAAGAAGATTTTTAACTTGGCAATCCCCTCAGAATTAGTTCTAGTAATCACAATATCATCTACATAGACCACCAATAGAACATATCCAACCTCCGTCTGTCTATGAAACACATAATGGTCTGTCTAACATCGAAGAAGACCAAACTCTAAAACTGCATCGAAAAACTTACCAAACCATGCCCTTGGTGACTACTTCAAACCATACAAAGATTTCTTTAACCGACATACACTCTAACCATACTCCCCCTGAGTAGTAAACCCAAGTGGTTGCTCCATGTATACCTCTTCAACCAAGTCACCATGTAGGAAGGCATTCTTGACATCAAACTAAAACAAGGGTCAACCAAGATTAGCAGCCAAAGAAATCAAGATACGAACAAAGGAAATTTTGGCAACAGGAGATAAAGTCTCCTCGTAATCAACACCATAGGTCTGAGTAAAACCCTTTTCAACAAGCCAGGCTTTGAAACGCTCCACAGAACTATTCGGATGAAATTTAATAGTATACACCCAACGACAACTAACAGTTTGTTTACTAGGAGGTAAAAGAATGAGATCCTAAGTCCTATTATGATGTAAGACATCCATCTCATCCTCCATAACTTTCCTCCAACCTGGATCAGATAATGAATCCTGTAAATACTAGGGAATAGATATAGTAGATAATTGAGAGGTAAAACAAGAGAAGACAAGAGACAATACATCATATGAAACAAAATGAGCAATGAGATGATTAGTAACACATGAACGAGTACCTTTTTGAAGAGCAATAGGTAAAGAGTCTAAATTACCCGATGGACCAGGATAAGAAGGCGGCAAGGAAGATGGTATGGGCATCTCAATCGATGGTTGAGGACGACGAGAGTATACACGAAGAGGTAAAGTAGATAGTAACACAGTGGACAGCGAAATATCTTAAGATAAGAGAAGAGATGGTGGCACAAGAGATGACCCAAAGTCTAGATCCAAAGGCTGAGAAGGAGCTAAAAAATAAGGAACAGATTGCTCAAACGTGACATTGGCACTAGTAAAGTATTGTCGCAAAGAAGGACTGTAGCAATGATACCCCTTATGTGTGCAGGAATAACCAAGATATACACATTTGGTAGCTCGAGAGTCAAGTTTATCAAACTCATGACCCAAATTATGAACATCACAGACACATCCAAAAACCTCAGGATTGAGGAAAAATAAGGGCTTACCAAGAAAAATGACAGAATATGGACTTTGCCCATTTAACACAGAGGATGACATACGATTAATAAGGTGACAAGCAGTAAGAACAACATCACTCCAAAAATATCAGAGAATATTAATCTGAAATAACAGGGAACGGGTGACTTCCAACAAATGACGGTCCTTGCGTTCAACAACACCGTTTCTATGGAGATGTGTAAGCATAGGAAGTCTGATGAATAATGTCAGTTGTACTAAGATAAGCTAAAAAAGGATTAGATTCATATTCCTGAGCATTATCAGAATGTAAAATACATATACGACAACCATACTAAGTTTTTATTTCCTTATGAAAGGTCTCAAATATAGAGAATAATTCAGACCGAACTTTTATTAGAAACAACCAAGTCACATGAGAATAGTTATCCATAAATGTCACAAAATAAGGATATTTATTGGATGACATATTCTTTATTGGACCCCATACATCAGAATGTACCAACTCAAATGGACTAGACACATGATTATTGACTCTAGACTGAAATGACACACGGTGATGCTTCACAAGACAAAGATGACACACAACTAAGACTGAAAACTTGGCTCTTCAGATTCTAGAGAGAGGGATGTCCAAGACGACAATGTCAATGAAAAGGAGACAACGAGGTTTGTAGGGCCCGAGTAGGTGAATCAAAATCAAAGTAATATAGGCCACCAGCTTCATGCCCCGTACCAATCTTCCTCTTCATCTTGAGATCCTGAAAGACACAATAAGAGGGATAAAAGATTACATAACAATAGAGAGAACGAGTAATCTTACTAATGGAAAGTAAACTAAAAAAAACTGAGGAACAAATAACACAGAAGATAGGGGCATATCAGGACTCAAGTGAGTAATCCCGAGACCTGAAACTTTAGAATATGTACAATTAGCAAGAGTAACACTACATGTGGAAGTAGCAGACTGATAAGTAGAAAAAATATTAGACCCACCAGTCATGTGGTCAGAAATGCTAGAGTCTATGATCCAAGGACTGCGAGTGGAGGACAATAAAAAAGTGGAAGTAATACCTGACTGAGCAAAAGTAGTAGTGCAGGGAGATAGGACAGCCTATTGCTGGCACAGGAACTGAGCATACTCCTCTCGTGTAATAGTAACCGACCTAGTGTCTGGTGAAGCTGATCGAGGTATGCAAGCAACAACAGAGCTATCATCCCGATAGGAAACCTAATTTGCAGCACCAGAAGGTTTTTCATGTAAATCCCAATAGAAATCAACAGTGTGCCATCCACAGCTGCAGTGATTACAAGAACGAGGTCTGCTACGGCCTCCCACGACCACCCGTACGACCTCCTCGACCACGATGATCACCTCGATGACTATCACTATGGCTACTAGGAACCACAAGAGCTGAGCGATCAGTGGGGACCCCATGATCGATGCCTAGAGTAGACAAGGTAGTATGTTGTACACGAGAGAAAACCTCAAGTAGTGAGGGAAGACTAGAACCACCCAAATCCTGAGAACAAATAACCTCATATTCAGGTTTCAATCCTAGCAAAAATCTAACAACATTCATGTTCTCATGTTGCTTCTGTCAAACTACTACATCAGTAGTAAACAGATGGTAGGTCTTCATCTCCTTACAAACTCCCCGAACCTAAGAGTAATAATCCTCAATGCTCAGAGTACTCTGTTCCAGCCGAAAGTACTCCTTGCACACCTCATAAGCTCAGGTAAAATTACCTATACCATAATACATAGTGGCCAAGTAATCCCATATCTCCTTGGCAGTGTCAAGGGAGAGCAAAGTAGAACTAATACTAGGCTTAATGCTATTCAATAGTAAAGAAATGATTTGAGCGTCCTCTTGTTCCCACTGATCATACCCAGGAGTATCTCCCTTGGGTTTAGAATCCACCAAATATTTCTTAAATTCTTTGTCTCGAAGAAAGACTTGAATGGATCGGGACCATAAAGTATAATTGGTCCCACTGAGTTTAACAAAGAAAGACTTGAATGGATCGGGACCATAAAGTATAATTGGTCCCATTGAGTTTAACAAAGGTTATGAGACCATTGATAATAGTTAGTGGCAAAGATGGAGTAAGTGACCTAGTATCTTGTTTGGATTCCATAAGAGTGCAACAAATAGAAAACAAGGAGTGCTGCAATGCTAAATCAAAAGAAAAAAGTATGCTGCAAAATTGAACCGGGCCTGCTAAGGCTACTGGAAGACTAAACCGGACCACAGGAGCCTACTGGAAGACTGAACCGGACCTGCTAAGGCTACTGGAAGACTAGACCGGACTTGCTAAGGCTTCTAGAATACTGAACTGGACCACAGGAGCTAACTAGACCACTGAACCGAGCAAACTAGGCATGCTGGACCGCTGAACCGGAGTAAAAATTTACTGAACCGGTCTAAACTGGTGCAACACTATTTGAACCGGGCCAAAAGAGCTTACTAGACCGCTGAACCAAAAAGACCACTATATGAACCAGTGTAAAGCTAGCTGAATCAGCATCAAACCGGGATTGATCCAATCTAGGATGGATCGTGGGCTGGACTTGATCTGATTGGATTTGGATCGAAGTGGGTATGATTTCGGTTTAAACCTGTGAATTCAAGTCTGGACCTTTTTCCAGGTTTGGACCTTTTTTTCTTCTTCGTCGATTAGGGTTCCAATAAACCCTAGTCTTCAACTGTGCCTCGACTACCACAGCGAACGACAGACCACCACGATGGCGGCACCACAATAGTGGACCCTAATCTTTGACTGCACCTCAACCACCACAATGAACGACAGACCACCACAATGGCCACACCACAACAGTGCTACAACACGACGAAGAAATCAACAATGCACCACCACAGCTACACCACGACGACGAACACCAAATGATGGCAAACGATGATCAACAGTACCACACCACCACCACCACAACACCACCACAACAACATAGATCAATCACAACAATTGTTTCACCACCACCATTGTAACTTTGACAAACAATAGTACCACCACCACAAACAAAGTTAATTTATTCAAAATATATTTAGGATTGTAAATGTAGAGGATTAACACAATATTAGAGAGTAAGAGAGCGAGGTCAAAAGCTTAACCTAACTCTCTTACATCACTTGTATTTATAGTTAACTGACAATAATAAGAATTACACATACACCCTCTTGTATTTACACATAATATCCTAACACTATTAACAATTTACACACACACCCCAATACTCTTAACATTAACCATCATACCTTCCATAATATTCATGTCACACCCTGAATTTCAAAAAAAAATATGAGTTAAATAAAACATAATTTTTTTCCAAAAATGCTTGTCAGTTTACAATTAGATTGAATACAAAAATTCATTTGATTTTAATAAAGCACATTTATTTTTCAAAAATTCGGCAGAGTATTGTTTGAAAATCGAGCATTTCAAACATAGGTAAGAGCGACCTATGAGCGCATTGTATATAATAAACAAAATCCAACTAACTATCCATATCATACGAACTATAAACAACTAAATAATATCCACATCATTCATTCATCACAACGTAATCTAATATAAAGCCAGAGTGGCAAATGGAGACCCACGAAGTCCTCCTAAACCTGGTATTCCTACATAAATTTCATTTATCAAAACTTAACACTAAAGCCATAACTTTATATTACAATACCCAAAAGATTAACTTCTCATGAGGTAATTAAGTTTACATCACAAGCTCATCAACATACCCTTCAAATAAAAGTTTGTGTACAATCATATTTCTATATAACATTCTAAGAGTAGATACAAAATGGTTTTCAAAAGGAGTCCCTCCTACCCCAAAGCTCCCACAAGTCTTCTTCAACTAAGTCCCAAGATTCACACTAGTATCTAAACATGTTAATAGGGGATAAGCAACCACAGCTCAGTAGGATAATAATTTTTCCTAGTATATACAAGGTTTTAAATGCCACCAGTTCACAATCATTAAGTTCTGGTAGAAGATAAGTATCTTTGATAGTACATTACGTACCATCATTTGAAATACATAAGTGAAACATCAAGGAATTTACCATATCGAAACTAAATCCCAAGGCTTCACTATAAAACCTTTCTTCTTAAATTATAATGCAACACCATTGATTTTATAAAGCACAAATTCAGAAATCTTTATACAAGTATATGGATAATAAATGTGGTAAAATCATCATTTCTTGTTTTGAACAAAATTTCATAAACATAAGAGATTTGTTGAAATATTGGCCTATTGGTTTCGTGGTACCCAGAATCCATTTAAGCTCCCATATGGCCACATATCATCAAACTAACACTGGTTAACAAAATGAACCATCCCTAGGGAATCTTTTGGGTCTTGCATCCTAGGGTCTGATCACCCTTCTTATTTTTCAGGGGGAATGTGTAGGTCACAACTTGTGATGCCACACAAGTTGTCATCGAAACCACTAGCATTACCAATCCCTCATAGGACTAGTAGTCGCTTTAGCAAGCCCCCTCAAGGGCCCCAACCGTTTACTAATCGTCTACCTATCAGTACCGAGCATATAAATTTCAAACAATAATTTTGTGATCATCTTTCATTGCCAAAATCAACCACAACTTTGGCACTTTTTTAAACATATGTAGTTTTCAAAAATTTCACATTTATATTTCCAACATAACACATTTTCAAAATAACTCACACACACACCACCACAAAAAATATAATGTGTACCCTTTTATAGCAAAATTTGCAAATTAAAGGATTCAAAGGTTATGTACAACAACACCACCCTTTTCATACCCAAAATCATGGTAAATATACTCAACAATATCATTAGAATCAATACCTCTTTTCAAAAATTCATCATTTTAATACTCATAGTAACTTTGGCATATACTCATTTACAAAGTTACACACCCATTCTTAAGAGACAAGTCAAATATATTATATGCAAGATAATATAAACTCTAAAGAACCCAATATCTTAAGTTCAATCAAACATTCATAACAAAAAATCAAGCTAGGTGTTCAAACCCACAATACCCAATGTCATTTAATGCATGAAGATTCACAAATTCATGGTATACTCATTATTTATGTAGAATCCATAGTATGGAAACATGTATTTAGCTTATATTAAGCAAGTAGATATTTTGTGATGCAATAGAATCTAGGGGTCCTTTCTCGAACCGTTGATCACCCATCAACCTATGAAAGTACTCGTGCATGCTGCATAACCTGACACGACGTCATCATACGACCACTCCAAGGTCCAATATCCATCAATATTACTCCATTTATGTTCTTTGAACAAAAGGACTCAAGGAAAAAGGCTTGGATAAATTATTTTAAATTTTTTAAAATTTTGGAAGAGCTACCAATGGCTCTTATACTTGGTACCGATAGATGAGCCCTCTGCCAGCGAGCTACCAGTAGCTGCCCACTACCAGTGAGCTATCGGTACCTCAAGCTGCTACCAGTACCTAAGCCTAATAGAATTGTAATACTGGTAGCTAATCAACTTGCTACCAGCACTAGGGCCCAGTTTTTCCCAAATTCAATCCTTTTTCAATTTCAAATCACCCAATCTCATAAAACATTCGTCCAAACTCATATAACATCAAACTATAATCAATATATAGTTCGTAAAGGTTCATTACACAACCCTTTAAACACTATTACAAGTCCAAAATAATTTATACCAGTGTTTTACAAAATGCAAGCTTAAAGCCACATTTCGGCTTCTTCTTAACAGGGTCACATGTGAGGGCCGTCCACTGGAGCTTGTCCTGGACCTAAATTGTTGTCCCCATAAAGGCTGAGCCACACCTAATATGGTATCTCCTAAAAAGGCTACCTCCTAACCCAGATGCATATGAAATATTCACATATAATTCATCAATCAAACAAGCATTCATCCAAGAACATACAACTTCAAGAATGATGTCACGATGTTATACCATGTTATGAGATGAGACTCACACATGCAATGCAACCCGTGCCCTCCATAGGCTCCTATACCACATTCAATGTTATGCGTATGCATATGGGCATTCCAAGCCCCTGTCATTGATATTGCACATCCAATGACAATTTATAAATTCTGGGTCTTTCTTGGGTTAGGTATTTATGGATTTCCACCAACGAGTACCCAATCGACATGGCATCTATGGACTTCCACCAATGGCTCTGCATACGCCGATACACTTTACGGACTCAATACCAACGAAGTGCATATCCAATCACTTGGTCTTGCACTCGAGGGATAATCTAGCCCTTCTTGCTAAATCCAATCCTATTTACAATGCAACCCGTGCTACTAAATCAAACAATCCGACTTTCCCAAGCTCACGCGTCATCCATCAAGAATTGTGTTTGATCAAAACCATTTACACACCCACACCCATGTCACATGCCCATGAAGATGATACTTTCCGTGCATACACAATGTAATGTACAATTGTAACTCCAATGTCATGTTCATCATATCATGAGCGTAGCATGACATACACAATTTCCACAATGTCAATTATATCATGAGCATATAATTACATTCTATAATTTTCACCAAGCATATTATATCATATCCATTCAATTAACAAGCCTAATCCTTCCTTGGCATTTTATCAAACACCTTTAAAGCACATAATCATGTAACATATAATCATGCCCAACACACCACATTATCCATGAAATTCTTAATCAAGCAATTTCAACAAACTCAATTTACATAAGAATTGGTTTAACATGTTCTATATCCATTTCTCATACTATAGTCACACTAAGAATATGTCAAGACAAGAGATATCATCTCTAATCTTGTTACCCACTTCATATGCAAACTCTAGGTTAAAAATAAACCTAGATAGGAGAAGAACCCTACCTCTTGAAGCGTAATACGAGTGGTAGAAACCCAATTCAAGTTTCAAACCTTGATTTCCAAACATTCCATCTTTGATACTTTGGCAAAATCCACGATTTTTGGTACGTAGATGTAGCTCTCGTCGCGTAGATCAACTTTAATTCTTGGCACGAAGTAATCCAACGAAAGGTTGGCCCTAGATCGTAAGGAGGAGATGGAAGAAAGCCTTGCTTTCTCTCTCTTGTTCTCTCTCTCTCACTCTATCCAAAATCAGCAGCCAAATGAGGGAAAAATCTGATTTTTTTCCCTTTTTATACCTCTAGGATACTTCACCCGCAATGCACCACACATCCCGCCTTTTCCTAATCCAATTTTATCCCGAATCAATTAAATCTCGTTACATGTTATGCTCAAAATATTTTATTTGAATTAATTTTAAATTATTTTTCTTGTTGCGCAATTAATTCCCAATCGCATTTATTTTAGTCGCGCGACATCTGATCACACTGTAAAACGTGAAAATTATGACTGTCTCAGAATTTAAAGAAAATTGACTAGGTAACTAGATTTCATGAGATGAATCCAACACTGAGGTTTATTTCATCATGCCAATTCTAAAAAAATTTGGGTTTTTAACTCGTACCATAATGACTAATTATCATTTTACCCTTTTTTTGATAAAAATTTAAATTTTTCCAAATTTTACAATCTTCCCTCTTAAAAGAAATTTCGTTCCAGTGATTTATAATTGCATACACACATAATCACATGTATATGCAACAAGTCATATAATACTACATGACTATAAGAAGGTATCTCTATCTCCGAACAAGAACAAATAGGTGGTACGGGTAGTGTTCTCACACTCCCATGTCGCCTCCTCCACACCACGATGCTGCCACAACACCTTCACGAGCCTCACAGTCTTGCCTCGCAAAACCTGCTCTTGGCTATCCATGATAATTACTAGTCTTTCCTCAAAGGTACTATCAACTGCAATAACTAGCTCCCCTAATCCACCACATGCATAGGATCTGGAGTATATTTTCAGAGCATGGATACATGAAACATCATGTGAACACCAAATAGATTTGGCGATAATGCCAACTAGTAAGCAACTGTACCAACCTTCTTGAGCATCTCAAATGGCCCGATATACCTTAGCAACAACTTTCTCTACTTCCCGAAACCAATAACTATCCTCTTTAACATCACCTTCAAGAAGACGTAATCTCCAACCTCGAACTCTAGATGTCATCTCAGCCTGTCTGCATAGCTTTTCTATTGGCTCTAAGCAGTGAGAAGGCGCGACCATATCAAGTCCACCTTCTTAGAGGTGTCTCTAATCAAATTCAGACCCGTGGATGGTCTCTCTCCAACCACCATCCAACAAATCAAAGAACGACATGGCCTCCCATAAAGTGTCTCATAGGGTGTCATCTGTATGTTTGCTTGATAAATATTGTTGTAGGCGAACTCCACTAAGGATAAATGCTCCTCCCAACAACCCTTGAGATTAAGGACGCATGTCCATTATGATACCCCTAAAATTGGGGGTCCTTTTTTATAAAATTTCAAAATTTTCCTGGTTTTACATTTTTTCCATATTATAACTACAAGAATGTACCTTCATTCTCGAACAAAAATTGATAACTGACACATATAGTGTCCTTGAGCTCCCATGTCACCTCCTCCACACCACGATGTTGCCATAACCATCCATGATATGCACCGGTCACTCCTCAAAGGTCTCATATGTATCAAAAATTGGCTCACCCCTATCCACCACATGCGTAGGATCTAGATTATACTTACAGAACATGGAAACATAGAACACCACTTAAATACCCGATAAATTTGGTGGTAATGTCAATCAGTAAGTAACTGCACTAACCCTCTAGAATACCTTGAAAGGCCCGATATACCTTGACGATAGTTTTTCCCACTTCCCAAACTTAACCACTACCCTCTTAGGCAGCACTTTCAAGAAGACATGATCTCCAATCTCAAACTCCAAAGGTCATCGTTGTTTATCGGCATAGCTCTTTTGTCAGATTTGTACCCTGAAAAGACAATTTTGTATCAAGGCCACCTTCTCCGAGATGTCTCTAATCAAATTCGAACCTATAGAGGGTCTTTCTCCAACCTTGTCTAACAAATTAGAGAACGAAATGACCTCCCATAAAGTGCCTCATAGGGTATAATCTGTATACTCGTTTGATAACTATAGTTATAGGTGAACTCCACTAAGGGTAAGTGCTCTTCCCAGCTATCCTTGAGATCAAGGATGCTTGTACACAGCATGTCCTCTAAAGTCTAGATGATCATCTTTGACTGATCATCTGTTTGGGATGAAAAGTTGTGCTCATCATCAACTGTCTCCACGGCCCACTAGAAACTTTCCCAAAAATAGGCTATAAACCTGGGATCCTAATCCAATAATATAAATATGAGTATCCCATGTAACTGGACTATCTCTCGTATATACAATCTGTAAAATTTCTCTAGTGTGAAGGTCATCTCCACTGCCCAGAAGTGTGCCACCTTTATAAGTCGGTCCACTATAACCCATACCGTGTTGTACCCACCCGATGTCCATGGTAAATGGGTCACAAAATCCATGGTAATGTCCTCCTATTTCACTCTACCACCTCCAAAGGTTGGAGCAACCTAGCTTGGTCTTTGGTGCTCAGCCTTGATTTGTTGACATGTGAGACATCGACTAACAAAGTTTTCAACATGCCTCTTCATCCCGCTCCAATAGCATGGATGACGAAGATCATGGTACATCTTCGTGTCACCTGGATGCACAGCAAAATGGGAGTAATGAAACTCTCTAAGGATCTCCTCTCTCAGATCCGTAGACTAAGGAACCACAACCATTCCTCTAAGCCGAAGACTACTATCTGCATGGATGGCCCAGCCCTCGTTACCTGTACCTAACTATTCTCGATTCTTGATGGACAATATCTCCATGTCCTGCCCCTGGGACTTAATTACCTTACTCAATAGGGCAGCCATAGCCACCAAACTTTCCAAATGGCATTACTGTGAACTCAAAATGCCCATATCGTATCCTAAATGTTATCTTAGGGATATCTATCTCCCTAATCCTCAACTAATGGTAACCAGTGTGCAGATTTATCTTGGATTAGACTTGTGCCTTTCTCAGTTGATCAAACAAGTCATCAACCCATGGTAAAGGGTACCTAATCTTAATGGTAACCATATTCAACTATCGATAGATTTTGTGACCCACTTGCCACGAATATCGCGAGAGCATGACGTGGTATAAGTGATAGTGGACCGACTTACAAAGTTGGCACACTTTTTGGCTGTAAAGATGACCTTCACACTGGAGAAATTATGCAGATTGTATATACGGGACATTGTCCGGTTGCATGGGGTGCCCATATCTATAATATCAAATTGGGATTCCAGATTTATGGCTCATTTTTGGGAGAGTTTTTAATGAGCCTTGGGGACAATTGATGATGAGCACTACTTTTCATCCCTAGATGGACGGTCAATCAGAGAAGACCATCCAGACTCTAAAGGACATGCTACGGGTATGCATCCTAGATCTCAAGAGTAGTTGAAAAGAGCACTTGCCCTTAGTGGAGTTCGCCTACAACAACAGTTATCAGGCGAGCATACAGATGACACCCTATGAGACACTACATGGGAGGCCTTTTCATTCTCTGGTTTGTTGGAAGGAGGTAGGAGAGAGACCCTCTACAGGTCTGAAATTCATTAGAGACACCTCAAAGAAGGTGGACTTGACATGGCAGCGTCTTCTCACAGCTTAGAGCTGAGAGAAAAGCTAAGCTGACAAATGGTGGTGATCTCTAGAGTTTGAGGTAGGAGATCATGTCTTCTTGAAAGTGATGCCTAAAAGAGGAGTGGTCAGGTTTGGCGAGCAAGAAAAGCTGTCGTCGAGGTATATTAGGCCCTTCGAAGTACTTGAGAGGGTTGGTCCAGTTGCTTACTGGTTGGCTTTTCTGCCAAATTTATTAGGTTTTTATGCGATATTTCATGTCTCTGTACTTCAAAAATACATCATAAATCTGACTCATGCGGTGGATTGGGGTGAGATTGTTATTGATGCAGATGGAACCTTCGAAGAGGGACCAGTGCATATCATGGATAGCCGAGAACAGGTTTTGCGAGACAAGATCATTAGGTTAGTGAAGGTGTTGTGGCATAGAGGAGGCGACATGGGAGTGTGAGTACACTATCCGTACTAGTTATCCTTTCTTATTTGAGAATAGAGGTACATTTTTATAGTTATGCATATAATATACTTGTCACATATGCATGTGGTTGAATGTGCATGTGTGTGTGAATTTTGGGGATAAAATTCTTTTAAGGGGGAAGAATGTAAAATCTAGGTAAATTTGAAATTTTTTGAAAAAGGGTAAAACGATAAATTACCACTACAACGAGGATTGAAAATCCATATTTTTCTAGAGCTCAGATGACACAACGGACCTCAGCATTGGATTTGTCTCACAAAATCTAGTTATCCTATCAATTTTCATCAAATTCTGAGATAGTTAGATTTTTTAATTTTTTCGAGGCAACTAGGTGTTGGGTGACCTCAAAAATGTCCCCCAAATAAAATTTATAAAATTTCCTTACAATTGAAGAAAATTTAAATAAAATTAATTTGAACTTAAACCGAGATGAAATTAATTTGTTTTGGGACAAAAACGGATCCAAAAATAAGAAACGTGCGGGCGTAACGTGGACCGCACAACTAAAGGGTATAAATAAGGAGAAATATCTGATTTTTCTCCCTATTCCATCTGAATTCTCACATTGGAATAGAAAGAGAGAGAAGAGAGAAAAGAGAAAAGAAAATTTCTATCTTCCCTCTACGATCTACAGAGTTCCAGCAATCGGAATCCTTCGGACCAAAAGTTAAAGTCGATCACCTCGACGAGGGCTACGCCTACGTACCAAAAATGAAGGATTTCACCGAATATCTAGAGAGGATATTTGGGAAAATCAAGATTTTTGGGCTTAGAAAATGTTCTTGAGGTTTTCTACCACTCGTATCATGCTTCAAGAGGTAGGGTTTTCTCCTACTTTGATTTATTTCTAACCTATGGTGTCCATAGAGAATGGTTAGGTGTAAAGAACTTGCTCATTGTTATGAAAATGAGGAAATGGGTATGGTAATGGCTGAGACCAATTTCTAGTTTGAATTTGGTGTAAGGAAGTTGCTTGTATAATTTCTTGGAACTTGTGTGATAATTTCTTGGAACTTATATGGGCAATTTTGTGTGATAACATAATTGGTGCCTTGAAGGTGTTTTGCTAAATGCCTATATGAGAATTAGGTTTGTTGTGGCATGAATTATGTATAACATGCTTACGAATTTTGGTGGAGTATAAATGAGTTGATACATGTTGTTAATACATTAGCATCATGATGATTTGTAGTAATTATATGCTTGAGATATACATTGCCATGAGATATGTTGATATGTGGTTCAATTGCTCATTTGGCATTCATTGCATATTGGGCATGAAATTGACATCGCATTCATGGGTATTAGACATGAGTGTGAGTGAGTGTGCATGGTTTGATCGAACACCATACTTGGTGGTTGATGGGTAGGCTCGGGAAAGTTGGAGTGAAGATCCGACTAAGTCTCATGGTTGCACGAAAAACTTGTGTCGGGTATAGAAAGTAGGGCTAGACTCTCCATTGGGTGAAAAACCCAGCTACTTGGTTCATACACTCCCCTGAGGTGAAATTCTGGAAAAGTGTAATGGCGTACAGAGCCAACAGTGTGATTCCAAAATCTAATACCCAACAAAGACACATGATTTTATTCTATAAAATGGTCATTTGATGTGTAACGTCTAACAATGATATGGTTTTATAAACACATGACTCTTATTTCAAAATGATCATTGGGTGTAATTCATCAATGATAGATTTATTACACATTCGCATTGCATTGTGTGGTAGGAGTCGGTGAGGACTTACGTTAAAGTGCATGAGTGAGTATCATCTCATATCATGACATGATATGGTAGGATTCCAACATTGAATGGCATATTCTTGTTTGGAATGGAAAATGATTATTGATTGTTGTATGTGCACATTTCATATGCATCTAGGGGGGAGTAGCCTCTATAAGTGATACTCTATTGAGCGTAGCTCACCCTATATGGAAAAATATTTAAGGTGCGGGATATGCACCGATAGAAGGCCCTCACACGGGACTTCAAAGATGAAGAAAACCGAGATGTGGCTTTATTTTGAGTTTTTGTAAAAATTGTTATGAAAACTTAGTTTTGGTATGTAAATGAATGTAATAGAACTTGTATGGATCATGTTTAATGTGGAAAACTTCATTAAACATATTTTGAATGGTGGTGAAATGGATTGAATGGGTTGGGAATCAAAAACAGGTGAAACAAGCAAAACTGGACAAAGCCTACCGGTACAACTTTGTCCAATAGGCAAACCCTATCGGTATACCCTACTGGTAGAAACTTTTCAGTAAGCTCACCCTACCGGTATGCTCTACCGGTAGGCCTTCTAAAAATATGAAATTTTAAAATTGTTTAGCCATGCTCCTAGGCCATGTGTCCTTCCTTCCCAATGATGTAAATGGACTACAATGAAGTATGAAATGTGGTATATTGGACCACGATTTGATTAAATGATAAAATATACACGGGTTATACGTGTGGGTTAAAATCCCGATTAAGGGGATGTTATTGACGTGACGTCGAGCTGTGCGATAACCACGGGTATTTCTTCGGGTTGACGGATGGTCAACGGTTGATAAAGTAGCCCCAATTTTAGCGGTGTCACAGCTTGGTATCAGAGCTTAGGTATGCGATTTACCTAGGGCTAAATGGGCATGGGTCTAGACCATTGCATTCATTGTGCATTTCATATTATGTGCTTAAATTGCTACATATTATTTGCTATGTGTTATATGGATTATATGCATGGTGAAATTCATATGGAAAGGAGAAACACTAGGTTTAGAAAACATAACCTTGGGGTTTAGAAAGAAGGATGAATGGGATAGTTCAAGGTGTAAATGTCTACTAGCGGTGGCATACGCTCTACTACTAGTGAGACAACGAGAGAAATCTTAAATTTTAATCTTGATCCCTATCTTGGGATACTATGTGAGGCTCTGTTATTATCTTACATGTGTGTAGATGGAAAATTAAGGAAGAGGACGTCGAGGCGGTTGGTGGAACAATAATCAACCACCACCGGCTTTTGACCAACAAGCCTTCGTGGAGGCTATTAGTGTTGTGGTTGCTAGTATAAGGAGGCTCAAGTAACCTCCAGACGTTTAAGATAGACAAGCCTCCTACTTTCATGGGAGGGGCAGATCCGATGGTGGCTGGCCATTGGTTCTGACAAGTCAACAAGATCTTAGGGACTATGAAAATCACCTCCGATGCCACTAAGATAACGCTAGCTACATTCCAACTAGAGGGAGAATCCCAATTGTGGTGGGATTGGGTGAAGGACTCTAAGAACTTGGAGAAAATGACATAGGCAGAGTTCTGAGAACTCCTCATGGGCAAATATTTTTTGGCATCTGTCTGGCAAGCTAAGGCTCGGGAATTCCTAAATTTGAGGCAAGGGACTATGACGGTGTTGGAATACGGGCTAAGTTTACAGAATTAGCTTGTTTCACCGATGATTATGTGGCCTCAGACATGGCCAAGGTGAGAAAGTTTGAGGATGGCCTGAAATTGTCCATCTGGGGCAAAATTATGGGTCTCTGCTTGCAAGACTTGGACTCGGTGGTCGAGGCATCTATGGCCATTGAGGGAGAGGTGGATGACGCACGGAACATCCAAGAAGCAGGTGTTAAAAACAAGAAGAAGGAGGGCCAATCTTTTTCTTCAAGTTCGGGGAAGAGGTAAAGGACTTCGACTCCATAGGGCCGCAGCTATCAAGACCAAGGCCAAAGTCAACCCTCCCAAGTTGGGAAAAATCAAAGGCCTTCCTACCAGGCAGGCCAAAGGACTTACTATCATTGCAACAAACCGGGGCATATGAAGCGGGATTGTCCTCAGCAACAGCGATCTCAGAGCTATGGAGCATCCCAGTCCCAGTCTTTGGTAGGGCATGCACAAACACACTTTGTTCCTCCCTACCCCACCATAGGCCGGGGAAGTCAGTACCAGTTCCAGGATGTGGCACAGGCCCCTGCTACTTCAGGAGTGAGGACTCCTTAATCAGGCCAGATGGGCCAAAGCATGGGTCGAGGTTGAGGACGGGGCTCACAAGCCGGGACTTTAGGGACCTAGGGGCATGTTTACGCCATTATGCCTCAAATTGAGCAAGCGGATTAGTCCGTTATTTAAGGTAAATTTCTACCCTCTTGCTTATGGGCAAGGGATTATTTGACTCTGGTGCATCTCATTCTTTTATTGCAACATCATGTGTGAAAGATTTGGGCTTAGAGGTTGAGACCTTGGAAGAGCCTTTCCATGTGAGTTCGCCCCTAGGAGCTAGGGTGAGTGTTGATTAGATATGTCAAGGTTGTGAGTTACAGATCTTGGGGATTCTACTCACTGTAGACCTTAGGGTCATGGACATGTCAGAGTTTGACGTCATCCTTGGAATGGATTTGTTGGCGGCACACCGAGTTGTCATTGATTGTGATCATAAGAGGGTCACTGCCTACACCCCGGAGAGTATTTGTTTCAAGTTTTAGGGGGAAAAGCATGACGTTTTACCCCTAGCCGTGTATGACTCTCATTGGCATGGGTAGTTGATGGATTGGCTAGCAAGCCTTACCTTGGAAGATGAGGCAAGACAGGAGTTAGGTCTACCTCGGGTGGTTTGTGAGTATGAAGATGTTTTTCATAGGGATGTAGACTTCACCATTGAGTTACACTTGGTACATTACCTATTTCTATGACTCTGCATAGGATGGCGCCTGCTGAGTTGCAAGAACTTAAGGTCTAATTACAGGAATTGTTGGATAGGGGCTTTATTAGACCGAGCACTTCACCTTAGGGCACCCTGGTGCTATTTTCCAAAAAGAAGGACAAGATCCTTCGACTATACATAGACTACCGATAGTTAAATAGGGTTACTATCAAGAATAGGTACCCTTTGCAGAGGATTGATGAATTATTTGATCAATTGAGAGGGACGCAGGTCTACTCCAAGATAGATCTTCATACCGGTTACCATCAGTTGAGGGTTAGGGAGGTGGATATCCCTAAGATGGCGTTTAGGACGTGATATGGACATTTTGAGTTCACAGTGATGCCATTCGGGTTGACGAATACCCCAGCGGCATTCATGGATCTCATGCATAGGGTGTTCCAACCCTACTTGGATCAATTCATCGTGGTCTTTGTTGACGGCATTTTGATCTACTCCAAGTCTAAGAGGAAGCATGAGGGTCACTTTAGGGTTGTTCTCTAGACCGTGAGAGACCATCAGTTGTACGCCAAGTTCAGCAAATGTGAATTTTGGCTAACCAAGATGAAATTCTTAGGGCATGTGGTCTAGGCTTAAGGTGTATCCGTGGGCCCGGAGAAGGTTGAGGTAGTCATGAATTGGGAGAGGCCCATGTCAGTCTTCAAGATACCCAGTTTCTTGGGATTGGCAGGATACTACTAGAGGTTCATCTAGCACTTCTCTCGATTAGCTACACTATGAACCAGTTGACCTGAAAAGGGGTCAAGTTTGAGTGGAATGATTCGTGTGAGAAGGCATTTCAAGAGTTGAAGATGAGGCTTACTTTCGCCCTTATTTTGATAGTCCTAGAAAGGGGAGAGAGGTACGCAGTGTATTGTGATGCCTCAAAGGATGGACTTATTTATGTTTTGATGCAATTGGGAAATGTGGTGACTTATGGTTCTCAATAGTTAAAGAACCATGAGTAGAACTATCCTACGCACGTCATGGAGTTGGCGCCCATAGGCTTTGCCTTGAAGGCTTGGCACCACTGTATATACGGTGAACAGTTTGAGGTGTTTTTAGACCATAAGAGTCTGAAGTACATCTTTACACAGCGGGACCTCAACACGAGGCAACACAGGTGAATAGAGTATCTGGAGGACTATGACTTCACTTTGCATTACCAGCTCGATAAGGCAAATGTGGTGGCTGATGCACTCAGTCAGAAGTCACGGGGAGTCTTGGCTAGTGTGGCTTCCCGGGAGTGGTAGATGCTCGAGACTGTGGGACAGTTTGGGCTACACTACATGGGTCAGGCCCAGGCATTTTGGGGAGTTTGGTGGCTATGCCTTGCCTACTAAGCAGGGTGATCGAGTGCCAGGGGCAACACCCAGAGCTATCATCCATTAGGGACCGAGTACAGGCCAGTACCGGTAACGAGGGCTGTACCATGCATACGGATGGTAGTCTTTGGTTTAGGGGAAGGATTATGGTTCTCCAGTCTGCCGAGCTGAGAGAGGAGATTTGTAGAGAGTTTCATTGCTCTCGTTTTACGGTCCATCCATGTGGTACAAAGATGTACCATGATCTTCGTCGTCAATACTATTGAAGCGGGATAAAGAGACACATTGGGGACTTTGTTAGTTGATGTCTCACGTGTCAACAGGTTAAGGTTGAACACTAAAGACCAGCAGGGTTACTCCAACCATTGGAGGTAGTTGAGTGGAAGTGGGAGCATATCACGATGGATTTTGTGATCCATTTGCCATGAACATCACGAGGGCATGACGCGGTATGGGTGATAGTGGACCGACTTACAAAGTTAGCACACTTTTTGGCTATGCAGATGACCTTTACATTGGAGGAATTCTACATGTTGTATATACGAAAGATTGTCTGGTTGCATGGGGTGCCCGTATCTATAGTATCGGATCGAGATCCCAGGTTTACGGCTCATTTTTTGGAGAGTCTTCAGCGAGCCTTGGGGACACAGTTGATGATAAGCACTGTTTTTCATCCCTAGACGGACGGTCAGTCAGAGAGGACCATCCAAACTCTAAAGGAAATGCTACAAGCATGCGTCCTAGATCTCAAGGGTAGTTGGGAAGAGCACCTACCCTTAGTGGAGTTTGCCTACAACAAAAATTATCAGACGAGCATACAAATGGCACCCTATGAGGCACTATATGGGAGGTATTTTTGTTCTCCAGTTTGTTCGATGGAGGTAGGAGAGAGACCCTCTACGGGTCTGAAATTCGTTAGAGACACCTCAAAGAAGGTGGACTTGATACAAGAGAATCTTCTCATGGCTCAAAGCCGGCAGACAGAAGAGCTACGCTGACAGACAGCGGTGACCTCTAGAGTTTGAAGTGGGAGATCATGTCTTCTTGAAGGTGATGCCTAAAAGAGGAGTGGTCAAGTTCAGCAAGCGGGAAAAGCTATCGCCGAGGTATATCGAGCCCTTCGAAGTATTTGATAGGGTTAGTCTAGTTGCTTACTGGTTGCCATTACCGTCAAATTTATCAGGTGTTAACGCAATATTCTATGTCTCTATGCTTTAGAAATACACCCTAGATCTGACTCATGTGGTGAATTGGGGCGAACTTGTTGTTAATGCAGATGGAACTTTCAAAAAGGGACCGGTGCGCATCATGCATAGCCAAGAAGAGGTTTTATGAGGCAATACCATGAGGCTAGTAAAGGTGTTGTGGCAGCACTGAGGAATGGAGGAGGCGACATGGGAGCGCAAGGACACTATCTGTACCAGTTATCCTTTCTTATTTGAAGATAGAGGTACTTTTTTGTAGTTATGCGTATAGTATACTTGTCGCATATGCATGTGGTTGAATGCGCATGTGTGTGTTAATTTCAGGAACGAAATTCTTTTAAAGGGGAAGAATGTAAAACCCAGGTAAATTTCAACTTTTTCTGAAAAAGGGCAAAACGATAAATTGCCACTACAATGAGAATTGAAAATCCGTATTTTTTAGGGCTTCAATGATGCAACAGACCTCACCGTTGGATTCAGCTCGCGAAATCTAGTTGTCTTGTTAATTTTCATCAAATTTTAAGATAGTTAAATTTTTCACATTTTTCGAGGTGACCGAGTGTCAGGGTGACCTAAAAAACGTCTCTAAAAATAAAATTTATAAAATTCCCTTATAATTGAAGGAAAGTTCAAATAAAAATAATTTCAACTTAATCCAGGATGAAATTAATTCGTTTTGGGACAAAAATGAATCCCGAAAATAAGAAACATGCGGCGCGACGTGGACCACACAACTAAAGCCTATAAATAGGGAGAAATATCTGATTTTTCTCCCTATTCCATCTCACTTCTCACGTTGGAAGAGAAAGAGAGAAAAGAGAAAAGAAAATTTCTATCTTCCGTCTACGATCTACGGAGTTTCGGCAGTCGAAATCCTTTGGACCAAGAGTTAAAGTCGATCACCTTGACTAGGGCTACGCCTACGTACCAAAAACGAAGGATTTTACTAAAGATCCAGAGAGGAGATTTGGAGAAATAAATATTTTTGGGCTTGGGAGGTGTTCTTGAGGCTTTCTACCACTAGTATCACGCTTCAAGAGGTAAGGTTCCCTCCTACTTTGGTTTATTTCTAACCTATGGTGTCCGTAGGGAATGGTTAGGTGTAAAGAACTTGCCCATTGTTATGGAAATGAGGAAATAAGTATGGTAATGGCTGAGACCAATTTCTAGTTTGAATTTGGTGTAAGGATGTTGCTTGTATAATTTCTGGGAACTTGCTATTATGTGGGCAATTTTGTGTGATAACATGATTGGTGCCTTGAAGGTGTTTTGCTAAATGCCTATATGAGAATTAAGTTTGTTGTGGCATGGATTATGTATAACATGCTTGCGAATATTGGTTGAGTATAAATAAGTTGATATATGTTGTTAATAAATTAGCATCATGATGATTTGTGGTAATTATATGCTTGAGATATACATTGCAATGAGATATGTTGATATGCAGTTCAATTGCTCATTTGGCATTCATTGCATATTGGGCATAAAATTGGCATCGCATTCATGAGCATTAGACATGAGTGTGAGTGAGTGTGCATTGTTTGATCAAACACCATACTTGGTGGTTGATGGGTAGGCTCGGAAACGTTGGAGTGAAGATCCGACTGAATCTCATGGTTGCACAAAAAACTTGTGTCGAGTATAGCAAGTAAGGCTACACTCTCCCTCGGGTGAAAAATCCGACTACTTGGTTCACACACTCCCCTGTGATGAAATTATAGAAAAGTGTAATGGCGTACGGTGCCAGCAATGTGATTCCAGAATCCGATACCCAGCAAAGACACATGATTTTATTCTATAAAATGGACATTTGATGTATAACATCTAACAATGATATGGTTTTATAAACACATGACTCTTATTTCAAAATGATCATTGGGTGTAATTCATCAATGATAGATTTATTACACATTCGCATTGCATTGTGTGGTGGGAGTCGGTAAGGACTCGGGTTAAAGTACATGAGTGAGTATCATCTCATATCATCACATAACATGGTGGAATTCCAACATTGAATGTCATATTCTTGTTTGGAATGGAAAATGATTGTTGATTGTTGTATGTGCACACTTCATATGCATCCTCTATAGGAAATCCAAGAATTATCGGCCTTTCTCTTGCCAAACAGTCGACAGGAAGTACTTGCCCATGAATAGCTCTCAAAAATCTCCCCATGTCACTGCCTCTAGGTTCTTCGAGGCCTTTGCCCAATCCCACCATAGATGGGCCTCTCCTTCAAGCTAGAATGTAGCTAACCTTATCTTAGTGGCACCTAACAAAATCTCCATTGCCTTTAAGATCTTATCAACTTGTTGGAACCAATGGTTGGCCACCATCAGATCTATCCCTCCCATTAAAGTCGATGGCTTGTGTGCGTTAAAATTTTGGGTGTTCCTTGAGCCCCTTTAGCCTATGTTGTCCCTAGCTTGTGCAAAGGTAGCCACCATTATGCCTATAACCTCCATCAAAGGCCGGTGGTGGTTGATTGTTGTTCTGTCCACCTCCTTGGCCATTTTGGTGTCTTCTTCCTCTATTCGCCATCTACACACATGTCAAATGAAAATAGAGTATTAACTTAGTATCCCAAGGTAGGGTTCAAAGTCAAAACATTGAGATTTCTACCCTTTTCTCACTAGTAGAGTGTGTGCCACCCATTAGTAGACATCTATACCATGAATCATCTTGTTTCTTCTTTTTTCGACCCCTAATGTTATCTTCTCTAACTCTAGTGTCTCCTTTCCATATACATTTAATCATATGCATATCATTCATATAACACATAACATGTAGCATTTAGAGCACATAACATGTAATGCATAATGGATGCAATGGTCTAGACCCATGTCCCACAAGCCCTGGGTAATTCGTGAACCTAGGCTCTGATTCCAAGTTGTGATGTCCCTAAAATTGAGGGTCCTTTTTTCATAAAATTTCATATTTTCTCAGGTTTAACACCCGTAGCATGTCCTCTAAAGTCTAGGTGATCCTATCTGATTGACCGTTTGTCTGAGGATGAAAAGGGTGCTCATCTTCAACTACGTGTCGTGGCCTATTTGAAACTCTCCCAAAAATAAGTCATAAACCTAAGATCCTGATCCAATACTATAGATACGGGCACCCCATGTAACCAGACTATCTCCCGTATTTACAGCCAGTAGAATTTCTCTAGTGTGAAGGTCATCCACACTACCAAAAAGTGTGCCGACTTTGTAATTCGGTCCACTATCACCCACACTGTGTCATGGCCCGTGATGTCTATGGCGAGTGGGTTATAAAATCTATAGTGACATGTTCCCCCTTCCACTCAGCCACCTCCAAAGACTGGAGCAACCTTGCTGGTCTCTGGTGCTCAGCCTTGACCTGCTGACACGTGAGACACCTACTAACAAAGTCTCCGATGTGTTTCTTCATCCCACTCTAATAGTACTGACGGCGAAGATCATGGTACATCTTCGTACCATCTGGATGCATAGCAAAATGAGAACAATGGAACTCCCTAAGGATCTCCTCTCTCAGATCCGTAGATTGGGGAACCATAACCCTTCCCCTGAACTAAACACTACCATTCGCATGAATGGCCTAGCCCTTGTCACCTGTACCTGGTCCCTGATGGACAATATATCTATGTCATGCTCCTCGAGCTTGATTACCCTACTTAGTAGAGAAGGTATAGACATCAAACTCCCCAAAGCGCCCAAAGTCTGACCCCTGTAGTGTAGCCTAAACTACCCCACAGTCTTGAGCATCTGCCACTCCCAAAAAGATATACTAGCCAGGACTCCCCGTGACTTCCGACTGAGTGCATTAGCCACCACATTTGCCTTATCAAGATGGTAATGCAGAGTTAAGTAATAGTCCTCCAAATAGTCCACCCATCTGTGTTGCCTCATATTGAAGTCCTGTTGAGTGAAGATGTACTTTAGATTCTTGTGGTCCGAAAAAAACTCAAATTGCTCTCCATACAAATAGTGGGGCCATGCATTCAAGGCAAAAGGGATGGTCGCCAACTCTATGTCATGTGTGGCGTAGTTCAGCTCAGGATGTCTTCAACAAAGACCACAACAAACTGATCAAGTTAGGGTTGGAACACCTTATGCATAAGGTCCATGAATGCCGCTGAGGCATTTGTCAATCCAAATGGCATCACAAGGAACTCGAAATGCCTATATCGTGTCTTAAACTTCGTCTTAGAGATATCTGCCTCCCTAATTCTTAACTGATGGTATCCCTTACACAGATCTATCTTGGAGTAGACCCGTGCCTGCCTTAATTGAACAAACAAGTCATCAAATCCGCAATAAAGGATACCTATTCTTGATGTGACTCAATTCAACTACCGATAGTCTATACATAGCCGAAGGATTTTGTCCTTCTTCTTGGTAAATTGCACTGGAGCACCCAAAGGTAAAGTACTCTGCCTAATGAAACCTTTATCCAATAATTCTTGCAACTAGACCTTGAGTTCTTGCAACTCTGCAAATGTCATTTTATGTAAAGTCATAAACATAGGGGATGTAGCGGGGGTACAACTCAATGGTGAAGTCTATATCCCAACGTGAAGGTAATCCCATTAGTTCGTCTAGAAAAACATCCACATGCTTACAAACCACCCGAGGTAGACCCAACTCCTGTCTCACCTCTTCCTCAAGTGTAAGGCTTGCAAGCTAACCCAATAACTGCCCATGCCAACGGGAATCATATATGTCTTGAGGTAAAGCATTGTGTTTTCCCCCTAAAACCTGTAACAAACACCCTCTAGTGTACAAGCAATAACCCTCTTTTGATCACAATCAATGATAACTTGTTGTGCCGCCAACCAATCCATCCCGAGGATAACATCAAAATCTACCACGTTCATGACCCTAAGGTCTACGGTGAGTAGAATCCCCAAGATCTCTGACTTATACCCACAACATATCTGATCAATGCATACCTAGCTCCTAGGGAAGAACTCACACGCAATGGATCCTCCAAGGTCTCAACCTCTAAGCCCAAACCCTTTACACATGATACAGCCCATAAGGGAGAGAATAAGAATATACCCTTAATTATCGATTGATCCACAGGCTTAGTCTGAGGTCTGATGACTTGGACTCGCCCATGGGTCCCTGAAGTTCCAGCATGTAAGCTCTATCCTTGGCCTCTACCCATCTGGCCTAATTTTGGAGTCCCCGCTCGTGAAGTAGTGGGGGCCTATGTAGTATCCTGGAAATGAAACTGACTTCTCTAGCCTATGGTGGGGTAGGGAGGGATGAAATAAATATGTGGATGCCCCACCAATGATTGGGATTGAGATGTTCCATAACTCTGGGATCCCTACCTCTGAGTTGTGATCGGCTAGTGGCATATGAAACAAGTCATCTGGCTTGCCTAGCAGGAAGTCTTGAAGTTTCTCACGCCTTAGGAGGATTGACCTTGGCCTTTGCCTTGATAAAAATGGCCCTGCCCTTGTGGGGTATAACTCTTTTCTTTATTTCCCGAACTAGAAGAAGAGGATTGACCCTCCTTCTTATTGTCCTTAGCATCCACCTCTCAGATGCCCCTTGTGTCTACTACTTCTCCCTCAATGTTCATGGCTATCTTGACTATTGAGTTCAAATCTTGTAGGCAATGACCCATAATTTTCCCCCAGATGGGCAACTTCAAGCCATCGTCGAACCTCCTCACTTTGGCTAAGTCTGTGACAACATAATCCTTGACAAAATGGGCTAACTCGGTGAACTTAGCCACGTATTCCATCATTGTCATAGTCTCTTGCTTCAACTCCAAGAATTCCTAAGCTTTCACTTGCCGAACAGCCGATGTAAAGTCCCTACCCATGAAGAACTCACGGAACTTTCCCCATGTCATTGCCTCTGGATTATTTGAGGCCTTTGCCCAATCCCACCATAGATGGGTCTCTCTCTCAAGCTATAATGCAACTAGCTTTATCTTAGTTGCATCGGATGTGATCTTCATAGTCTCTAAGATCTTATCCACTTGTTGGATCAACGGTCAGCCACCATCGAATCCACCCCTCCCATAAAATTAGGTGGCTTGTGTGCCTTAAATTTTTGAAGATTACCCAATCCTCCTTGGCCCACATTGGGGCTAGCTTGTGCAAAGGTAGCCACCATTGTGCCTATATCCTCCATGAAGGTTTGTTGGTCAAAGGCCGGTGGTGGTTGGTTGTTGTTCTACCCACCTCCTCAACCATTTTGGTGCCCTCTTCCTCTATTTTCCATCTACACACATGTCAAATAGCAATGGAGTACTAACTTAGTATACCGAGATAGGGATCAAAGTCAAAACATTGAGATTTCTCTCCTTATCTCACTAGTAGAGCATGTGTCACCTACCAGTGGACATTTATACATTGAACCATCTCATTCCTTCTTTTTTCGACCCTCAAAGTTATGTTCTCTAACCCAGTGTCTCCTTTCCATATACAGTTAATTATGCATATTATTCACATAACACATAACATGTAACATATAGAGCACATAACATGTCATGCACGATGGATGCAATGGCTTATGATTCGACTTTTTATGTGATTGAATTTATATTATACACCCAAGTATAAGTGGTCGAATTGTAGTTTTGTCGATTTAAGTCCAAGATCGATCCTACGAGTTTTAATAATTAGGAAATAAAATGAAAATAGTGCAATTGTTGTTTAAAATAAGACAACATGAGATAGCTTGTAATGTGAGCTTATATTGATAACTAGTCTAATTAAACGGTTGTTTGCAAATAAATTGTGAAACGACAATAATATAAAAAGTACCCTTCAGTTTAAAGATCTCATATGCTTTATATTGGTTAAATACTGAAAATGCTACTTTACAACAATTAACTTCCATGACACTAGAAAGTCAACCGGTAGGTCTGATGTATATAAACCATCACACAACAACTTCTTAGGTTAGCTAGTGGTATACGTGTGTCAATTGACTAACCTTAATAACCTAGAAGGACAAGTCATTCATGAGGGATATTTGAGCTACTCAGTTGACCATATGATAGTAAGTAGGTGCATAATAAACCATAACACAACAACTTCTTAGGTTAGTTGATGGTATTAATAGGCTATAACACAGCAACTTCTTAGGTTAGCTGGTCGCATCCATGTGTCAATTGACTAACCCTAATAACCCAGAAAGACAAGCCACTCATGAGGATCAATTGAATTACTCAATCGGCAATATTATAATATGTACATACATAATAAACCAGAACACAACAACTTCTTAGGTTAGTTAGTGGTATTAATAGGCTATAACACAACAACTTCTTAGGTTAGCTGGTTATAATATGTATCAGTTAAACAATCCTAGTAATCTAGAAGGACAAGTCATTCATGAGGATCACTTAGATCATTAGTCTGATGATTATACCATACTACAGTAAAACTGTGACACCCCAAAATTCGGGGGTCCGTTGATTACCCATCAACCCGCGGAATACCAGTGGATACCGAGTAGCTCGATATCACACCATTATGCCCCATTTACTGAGGTCCTTAATTTAACAAAATTCGGGCAGAATCTCCTTTGTACGGGGAGCTCTACCCAAAACACGACCTGTGCAATATACATTAACATGACCCGTCCAAGGTCCCATATAACACAATGACTACATAGGGTCCATTTATAAGTAAAACTTGACCACACCAGGTCCAATTATAATTAAACATTGGCCACACCAGGTCCAATCATCCATATTTATATCAAAACATGTAACGTTAGTTTAACAATAGTCCATATAAGTTCTATTACAATTTAAAAGATTATATGCTTAAAACATTCTTTCTACAAATATTTTACATCAACACAAAATAAAGCCACATTCGGCTTTCTTCACCCTTGCGGCCTTGAATGAGAGCCATCCCCCGGTGTATATCCCATACCTGAAATGTTTCCCATATAGGGTGAGCCACGCCCAGTAGAGTATTTCCTACAGAGGCTACTCCCCACCTAAGTGCACATGCAATGTTCACATTTAACATTTCATATTCCCATTAACATTCCAAGTAAGAATATGCAATTCTAAGTTGGAATTCTACCTTGCCATGCTATGAAATGAGATGAGACTCACTCATGCAGTTTACCCCGAGTCTCCACCGACTCCCACAACACAATGCAGTGCCACCGTCATCTATGTTACACATGAAATGACATTTTTATATAAATCCAGGGTTTTTCTTAGGAGTGGGTATTTATGGACTTACACCAACGGCACCTGGCCGACACGGAATTCATGGACTACTACCAACGGTTCCGTGTACACCAACACACTTTATGGGCTCTTATACCAATTACCAGGTCTTTCACCCAAGGGATATTCTAGTCCTTCTTGCTAACCCCGACCCAATTTTTCATAAAACCATGCGACTCAATCGAATCATCAATCCAACCTTCCCAAGCCCACTCGTCATACACCAAATGAGGTGAAGACGACAACCATGCACACACACACCCTCAATATGCGATGTCCTGTGCATATGCAATGTAATGTACCATCGCATGTCAATATCATGTCTCATGTGTAATGAATGTCACATGAACAACTTAAATCACACATTTCATCATGTATCATGGACAATTATATCATACTCATATAACCTCCACAAAAATAATTCATCACAATGTCAATATATTGTATACACATATTAACATTTTTTTTCAACACAATCCATAAGCATGTTACTACATAATCGAGCAATAACACAATTAACTCTCAAGGCATAAAGTAAACACTTAGTATGCCCACAAAACAACCCCAAAAATAGCCCCTAATTAGTGCACAAAACAGCCCCAATTTCAGCACCAAAACAGTTCATATGGCCTAAAAACAGTCTAAAATTCAGCCCCTTAACAGTCCATTTGGACAACCCTTGGAGAGCCCACATACAACCCAATTTCAGCCACTAAAAGCCCACTTAAGGTAAGAATAAAACCAAGGTAGGAGGGAACCCTACCTCAATAGAAGTGTAAGAACTTCTATAACACCAAAATAACCTCAAATCTTTGATTTTTCCCAAAGTCTCCTCTTGGATCTTCGGTGAAAACCACTCTTTTTGGTACGTACGCGTAGCCCTCGTCGAGGAGATGAACTTTGGCTCTTGGTCCGAGTTGATCCGAGCGACGGAACTCCGGATATTGAAGAAGGAAGAATTGTTTTCTCTGTTCTCTCCTCTTTCTCTCCAACGTGTGAACCAGCAGAATACTGAGATATATTTGCTGAAATATCTAATATTTAACACTATTTATAATTTCCAAGACTTGGCCTGAGTCGCACCACGTGTCCCCCATTTGCTCGGTCCGTTTTTGCCCCGAAACGATTTAATTTTATACCAGTTTAAGCTCAAAATATTTTATATAAAATTTATTTAAAATATTTTCTAACTTTCAAAAAAAATTTTACAATTTCGTTTTTAGGGGTCATTGGACACTCGTCGCCTCGAAAAACGTGAAAAACTCGACTATCTCAGAATTCGACGAAAATTGACAGGGCAGCTAGATTTGGTGATGCGAATCCAACGGTGAGGTCTGTTGTCCAATCCGAGCACTATAAAAATATGTATTTTAAATACTTATTAGGATGATAAATTACCATTTTGCCCTTTTTCTGAAAAAAAAAATTCAAATTTTTCCTGGGTTTCACAAAAACATCATCAGTGCTCCTTTGAAGGTGAAGCCATACCGGTGGAACACCGTAGATATTCAACTGACAATATTATTATGTATACTAGTTAAACGACCTTAGTAATCCAGAAGGACAAGCCGTTCATGAGGATCACTTAAATCCTTAATCTAATAGTTTTATATACCATGCAACTGTTAAAACATCTTCAGTGCTCCTTTGGAGGTCAAGCCATGCCGGTGGAACACTATAGATATTCACCTAGCAGGTTGATAATTCATTGATATTATAATTACGGGCGTAATGCCTAATTACGTATATCAATGTATAATGCATGAAGCTTATATATATATATATATATATTTAGTACTTAATAAAACATCAGCATTTCCAGAAGTTAACCAATACTATACATATGTTTACCCTTCACTGAAGGATATAAGTAACTACTCACACTCTATTACTTCAAACAAGCAAGGAGTGCGGGTAGTTTTCATTACAACAGTAATTAAAATATAGAGTCGGTCACTTCTTTCACAAGGAACAGCTGAAATACAACCACATTACTTATCAGTTAAAAAAGGTGGCAACAATTCAACTATCTGAATATAAAAATAACACAGAAATGTAGAAGTATAGAATTTTGGCTTGTGAGTAGGAGAACTAGATTGGGTATTACTTTCTCTTTCTCTCTTTCTTTTTCTCTTTGGATTTCTCTCTGGAGCTCCCCTCTTTGGCCTGCTCTCCTTCAAAAGGCTATGCATGGCTTATATATATAGGAAATGAAAGAAGCATGAGGTGGAAGATAAAGCTTAGCCACCAAGGGCCACCGTCCGGACGCCAAGAACCACTATCCAGATGGTGGTGCCTTGATGGATGTTGATCTTCTATTGTGCCAGTTTTTCTTGGTTGATTTATACTTTGATCCCTTGATCTTTCAAGCTTTGTCAGATTTCTCGCTGTATTTTCCAGAAATTTCGTATAAAACCCTAAAAATTTTATACATAACACACATAAAACCCTAGTTTTTGCACAAACCTTAATTGACAGTTTTTAGTTATTTTATCTTACCAATTTGACTTATTTAATTATTCTAATTCATATACTAATTAGGGTTAATCACACTCCCCAATTTAAATTTTACTAGTCCCTAGTAAACTATAAAAACTCTACAAATAGAGGTAAAATTATTTTGGTAGATTCTTTTCACGATTACATTTAGCATTTACAATAAGCCCTTAAACCCCTAGGTGATTCCTAGGGGACGAGATTTGTCTCGTGAAGGTTTCAGTGAAACTAACTACAAACTTCAGTACTTAGGAGTTCATAATTCTTTTTTTTTTCAAATAAAATTAAATCAATATTCCTTTGCATTGCTTGAATACTTCATTTGTGTGTGTGTGTAATGATTTCTTTATTTTTAAAAATCACTTAAGAAATATTATCATCTCTCATGGTAGTCTTGATGTCAATCCTCTCCTAGAATACACTCAGCAAAGAACACATATGTTATAGTGACTGTTTTCTCAATAACTACATATGATTGGAATATTGCAAACAAAACAAACAGTTTCACATGTAGTCAATCAAAAGAGCATTTATTTGAATAAAATTGAAATTTGACATAATCACATGAAAGAATATTAATATTATTTTAAATATATCATTAACATTTTCCTTTTTAGAATAGCTAAGGTTAATGCATGATTTCTGGAATCAAAAAGGACTTTTTATGGTTGTAATGTGGTCAATGGTTTAAGGTTTAAGAAACGATGTCAATGAGATTCAAAAGCTATCATTTCTTAGCATTATGACACACCTCGTTTTATTCTATCAAGAGTTTGCATGATCATCCTTTTTATTTTTCCTCCATTTTTCACTTTCTTAGCTCTTTTCTTTCTTCCTTTTTTCTTTGAAATTATTTTCATATATTTCCCCTTTTTTTTCTTTTTTTGATTCTTTGCTCTTTTCTACCTATTCTTCTTTTTCTGTTTTTTAGTATTCTGCTGATTTAAAAGAAGGTATAAGAAAATTAGATAGCAAAGGTAGGTTTAATATATTTTTATATGGCTCGAGTATTTTTCGGGTTTCAAGAAAAGAATTTATATTCTTGTTAGGCTCAATCTTGGCTGACTAATGATATAATTTTGTAAAAGAAATGGTTAAGGCTCAAGATTATTCAAAAATGGCCTAAGATCATTTTCCAGAAATCATACATTAGTGTAATCTCTAAATATAATTCTAAGGAAGATGTTAACAATATAATTTAATAAGTGCTAATCAAAACAAAACTAATGAGATTATTCAAAGAAAGTTTAACACTGAATCGAAGATTCTTATTTGAGTAGATGTAGAATATCTCTCCAAGAAAGATTGGTACAAAATCTGCAACAAGTCTTACATCTCCACTATTTATGCAAAGATTATAATATTTCATAAAATTTTTATCAATAAAGAAATCTAAATGTGATCAAAAGATTAAGTTTAAACAAAATATTAAGATAATTCACAACTAATATATGAAAATCCCATGTGATCAGATTAAAGACTAGTCTTGCTAAGCATGGGAATATTTAATTTAATTCAACTATGAATTATATGAACTAATCTTCCTAACTTAAAACATAAGTTTCATAACAATTAACAAAAACAAACTACTTAACATAACCAAGTTTAAAACAAACAAGTTCAAAACATAAATTAAAGTTCAAGTGCATAAAGTAAAGGATGAGTGAAAGATAGCAAAGTTTTTGTAGAATGTCCAATTTTAAGAAGCGGAAGGTCCTCCTTCAAAATGTTCTCACAGTAACCTCAACATTTATGCTTGATTTTGCTCATAAAACATCCATGCGTTGATTGAGTTGATTAACAATAATTTCCAATCCTAGCAAAATATGTCTATTCATTCTGTCATCCACCGGTATGTATGGTTGATCCGCTTGTGGTTCAGGCTGCGGTGGTGGGAAAAATTCTTCAGGGATGTGGAATGGCTCTTCTTGTGGTGGAGATGGTACTTCTTCTTGTTCCTCTGGCTGTCCTCCATGACTCTTTTTTAATGAAGTTTTATCTAGTGGTCCACAATGTTCCACTATTTTCCACAATGTATCAACAATTACTCCATTTTCCCTGCATAGCTGAGAAGCTAACATAACATATAGGAGTGATGGTTTTTTTCTATCCACTGCAAGTAACATTTGATCCATGATAAGATTTGGCAAATCAATTGTGTGATCCATCCCAAATGCATACAAGAAATAGGTCTGCTCAGTATAAATTTGATTCTTCTGGGCTTGGGGTATCAAACTGTTCACTGTTATCAAATTCATGATTCGATATTTATCTTTCAAACCCCCTTGCTTTTTGTATTTATTTGGTCTACCCCAAACAAACTCTAGATTACCCGTTACTTCTCTCCCTATTTCATTCAAATCCGGTAATTCACTTTAAGGATATTGCGGGTTCTCTGGTCTTTGCATGGATTGAAAAAAATTGGCAATAATAGCTGGTGTAATTTGAAAAATAATACCCTGTATGAACACACGCAATTGTCTTTCTCCAATTATCTTAGCATTACTATAAAATTCATGAACTAAACACTCATAAGTAGAAGCAATAAATCTAACATAAAACAACCATCCTCTTTCAAAAAGAATTTGTCTTACTCCTATGTTTTCGAAATCCTCATAAATAACTGGCCTCTCAGAAATGATAGTTTTAGATAGAAAATTAGCATCATACCAGACCTGTTGTTCAAAATTTGCAGACATCACCTCATCGAAGATATTTCTTGGTCCAGGTTGTTGTGGAGGTGCTTGAGGTGGTTGAGGTTGATTTCTTTGTGCACGACTTGAAGATCCTCTCGTTTGTCATCTTGAATCCATGTTTTTCTTAATTTTTCTTCAAATACTCAGTTTATTTGAACTGTTTTCTTCCTTTTAACTTCCTGCAATTTACAAAATTAAATATAACTTTATATATTCTACAAAACTTTGTTAACCACTCTTTTTTTCTTGTCAACTAAAAAATAGTATTTTTTATTCTTTATTTGTTATTTATTATTTACTAATTTTCCTTGATTAATCTATAGTTATTTACATTTATTTACAATTATTTATAATCATGTACAATTATTTACAATTATGTACAATCATTCCAAAATTATACATCATTTAATTATATTGATTTAGAGTCAGAACTGTCTGGATCAATAATATCAATGACACGGTTAACTTCATTTATTACGTATCTTGTTAACATTAGGGTAGAATAGGATGGCGTCTCAGGATACTCTTTACTCTACCCATATCTAATCCACTGGAGACGATCTGACGTTCGACCTGAAATTGGTTCTCCACAGTGATTATATTGTCTCAAATGTTCTAAACGACCACATCTCGAGACGATTCGCTCGTCAGTGTTTGGCAAATGTACTTGTTCCACATAGGGGCCTTGGTTGACTTTCAAAAATTTCTAAATTTCTAATTATTCTGTATTTTTGCACGAGCAATGCATGTAAATCTTTTAGAAGATGACGCAGTAGAATTAAACTTAACCAAAATAGTTTTTCATCCATTATATACTTTTTTATTTAAAAATTTTTAAAGATGATTAAAAAATTTACTAACTCACTATCTGGTTCTTTAACGTCTGCCAGTCACAAAGATGAATTTTTTTTTTTAAATAAAACATCTAAACACAACTATAAGTACATTTATACCTAAGTAAATTTAAACCCATACCTCCCCATCTTAAATTAGACATTATTTGCAATGTATAAAATAGTGATAATCATCACTGATAATAAAAACCAGCAATTATGTTGTTTTTCAACGATTGGGATATCTGGCTGTTACTCAGGAGATTTAATCTGTCAAATAAATTATAACTAATTAGTAATATTATTTATCAAACAACAATATACTTTTCAGAACACACAAACAGGATCAAAAAAGTTGTACCAAAGTTATATCTTAAGTAAATCCATCATAATATAGTTTAAGTCTTTGAACATTTACTTTATAGTATTTTCGATTAACGGATTTTTAATTTCAATTTCTCCATAGTCAAAAACTTGCTTGACAATATATGGACCTGTCTATGTTGATCTTAATTTTTCACGAAATAAACGAAATTTTGCATTATATAGAATTTTCGATTAAAAGATTTGCATTATATTTTTATTATGAAAATTTTTTGTTCTTGACTTTGCAATCTTTGCATTTTCATAAGCTTCATTTCTTAATTCCTCAAATTCATTAATTTGAAGTTTGAGAGATATTCCAGCTTTGTCCATATCAAAATTCATCATTTTGATTGCCCAATATGCTCGATGTTCCAATTCTATAGGCAAGTGACATGATTTTTCATAAACTAACTGATAAGGGGACATCCCTAAAGTAGTTTTATAAGTAGTACGGTAAGCTCAATGCGCATCAGTTAATCTTAAGGACCAATCTTTACAATCTGTGTTTACTATTTTTTCTAAGATATATTTTACCTCCCTATTAGCTAATTCAGCTTTTCCATTTATCTGCAAATGATATATATTGGATATTTTATGTGAAATTGAGTATTTTTTCATAAGATTTTCAAAAATTTTATTACAAAAATGTAATCCACTAGTACTTATAATGGTCTAAGAAATTCCAAATCTGGATAGAATATTTTCTTTCAAAAACTTGATCACTATTTTATGATCATTTTTTCTACATGGAATTGCTTCTACTCATTTGGAGACAAAATCGACTGCAACTAAAATATACAAATATTCAAATATTCAATGCCCCAACAATAAAAAATTTCAACAATTAAAATAGAGTTTAAAAGCATCATATTCCTTTTTGAAATATCTCCAAATCTTTGACATCTGTCACAATTTTAACAAAAGATATGAACATCTTTAAATAGAGTTGACCAATAAAATTCACACTGCAAAATTTTAGCAGCGGCTTTCTTTGAAGCAAAATGACCCCCACAAACTTCAAAGTGATAAAACTGAATTACCTGACCTATTTTATGATTAGGTACACATCGCCTTATTATTTGATCTTTACAATATTTAAAAAAATAAGGATCCTCCATGAAAAAGTTACGTACCTCACTTAGAAATTTATTTCTATCAGACCAAGTACAATGAGCAGGAATAATATCAATAGCTATATCTGCATATCACAGTACTTCTGTTATTGCAAACAGTTGTTTATCTGAAAAAGTTTCTGTAATTGGAGTTGGTTCTTTCTTTATATCATAGTTTAATCTTGACAAGTGATCTGCTACCACATTCTGTACTCCTTTCTTATCTTTAATGATCAGATCAAATTCTTGAAGTAACAAAATCCAACGTAAGAGAAGTGGGTTAGCATCTTTCTTAGTAAGTAAATATTTTAAAGCTGCATGATCTATAAATACAACAATTCACTATCCAACCAAATATGTACGGAATTTATCTAAAATAAATACAACAATAAGTAGTTCTTTCTCTGTGGTTGAATAGTTTATTTGTGCATCATTTAAGGTTTTGCTTGCATAGTAAATAACGTAAGATTTTTTTTCCTTCCTTTGACCTAATACATCTCTTACTACATAATCACTTGCACCACACATTAATTCAAAAGGCAAAGACCAGTCAGGAGGTTGCATAATAGGTGCAAAAATCAGCATTTTTTTAATTTATCAAACGCAAATTGACATGCATAATTCCATTTAAATTGTGACGCCCCAAAATCCGGGGGTCCATTGATTTCCCATCAAACCGCGGAATACCCGTGGATACCGAGTAGCTCGATATCACACCGTTATGCCCCATTTACCGAGATCCTTAATTTAACAAAATTCGGGCAAAGTCTCCTTTGTACGGGGAGCTCTACCCAAAACACGACCTGTGCAATATACATTAACATGACCCGTCCAAGGTCTCATATAACACAATGACCACATAGGGTCCATTTATAAGTAAAACTTGACCATACCGGGTCCAATTATAATTAAACATTGGCCACACCGGGTCCAATCATCCATATTTATATCAAAACATGCAAGGTTAGTTTAACAATAGTCCATATAAGCTCTATTACAATTTAAAAGATTACATGCTTAAAACATTCTTTCCACAAATATTTTACATCAACACAAAATAAAGCCACATTTGGCTTTTTTTCACCCTTGCGGCCTTGAATGAGAGCAGTCCACCAGCGTATATCCCGTACCTGAAATGTTTCTCGTATAGCGTGAGCCAACGCCCAGTAGAATATATCCAACAAGGGCTACTCCCCACCTAAGTGCACATGCAATGTTCACATTTGACAGTTCATATTCACATCAACATTCCAAGTAAGAATATACAACTCTATATTGGAATTCACCATGTCATGCAATGAAATGAGATAGAACTCACTCATGCAACTTTAACTCGAGTCCTCACCGACTTCCACAACACAATACAATGCATATGTGTAAAATAACGTCTTTGATGCAACACATCCAAAGATTATTTTGAAATCAACCATATGTCATAAAACCATTTCATTCTTGGATGTTTCCCATCAAATGAATAATTTATATATCAAAATCATGTGCCTTTATTGGGTATCAGATTCAGGAATTGCACCTCCGGTTCCGTACGCCGTTACACTTTTCTGGAATTTCACTGCCGGTAAGTGTATGAACCAAGTGGCTGGGTTTTTCACCCGAGGAGTGTCTAGCCCTACTTGCTATACCCGACACAAGTTTTCTTATGCATGTAAATGTGCGACCCAGTAGGACATTCAATCCCACTTTTTTGAGCCCACCCTTCAATCACCAAGAATGATGCTTGAATGAGGCATGCCCAACTCACACACACACACACCTATGCTCATGCCTAAGCCTATGAATGGGATGCCTCTATGCACTACGCTACAATGTTCAATATGCTATTAATGTTATATGAATAATCGCAACATATCCATGGTAAGTTATGTTTTAAACATATAGATACCAAATTTGTCACAATGTCAATATAACACACGCATGCATATACATTGACACTTTTTCATAAAACAATTCCAAGCATGTTATCACTATCTTTATGTCAATAACATTTAATCATAAAGGAAAATTATAACACACAACAGCTCATGTACTAGCTCACATAACAACCCACAAAATAGCCCCTAATCGGAGCACAAAACAGTCCGTAAAATGGCCCTAAAATAGTCCATCAAATGGTCTTAAAAATAGTCCATGGAATGGCCCTAAAAACAGTCACAATTTTCAGTCCATATTAGGCCATAACAATAGTCCGTAAACAGCCGCATAATTGTCCCAAAAACAGCCCACATATAAACCAATTTACCCATTAAAACATGTCCAAAAACAGTCCATTTGGGACAGCCCACAAACAGCCATAAGACATCCATATTTCAGCCACAAAACAACCACATAATAGTCATATTTCAGCCACCAAAAATAGCCCTTTAAGGTATGAGTAAAACCAAAGTAGGAGAACCCTACCTCAATAGAAGTGTAGAATGAATTCTAAAACTTCCAAAAACACCCCCAAAGCTCAAGATTTTGATTTCTCCAAAATCTCGTCTTTTCATCTACAGTGAAAATCTTCGTTCTTGGTTCCACGCGTAGCTCTTGTCGCGTAGATCAACTTTGATTCTTGGCTTGAGCGATTCTGACCGACGGATCTTCTTGAATCGTAGAGACAAAATTGGATTTTTTTCCTTTTTTTTCTCTCTTTCTCTCCAACGTCCGAAACCAGCTTAATATCAGAAATATTTCTGCTGAAATATCTGATATTTAGCTCTATTTATAATTTCCAAGTTTTGGCCAGAGTCGCGCCACGTGTCCCCCTTTGTCCGGGTCTGTTTTCGCCCCGAAACAATTAAATTTAATACCAGTATAAGCTCAAAATAATTTATTTTAACTTTATTTAAAATATTTTCTAAATTTTAAATTTTTTTATAAAAATTTTATTTTTGGGGGTCATCGGACGCCTGTCGTCTCGAAAAACGTAAAAAATTCGACTATTTCAAAATTCAACGAAAATTGACAAAGCAACTAGATTTCGCGATCCAAATCCAACGGTAAGGTTCGTTGTCCCATCCAAGCTTTATAAAAATATGTATTTTAAAAACGCATTAGGATGACAAATTACCATTTTACCCTTTTTTAGAAAAAAATTCAAATTTTTCCTGGGTTTCACATTCTCCCCCCTTAAAAGAATTTCGTCCCCGAAATTCACATACACATGCACATACAATCACATTCATATGCAACAGTCAAATAATGCTAAATGACCATAAGAATGTACCTCCATCCTCGAACAAGAAAGGGTAATTGGTACGGATAGTGTCCTCGCGCTCCCATGTCGCCTCCTCCACTCCTCGATGCTGCCACAACACCTTCACTAGCCGCACGGTCTTGCCTCGTAAAACCTGTTCCCGGCTATCCATGATGCTCATCGGTCCCTCCTCAAAGGTCTCATCAGCATCAACAACAAGCTCTCCCCAATCCACCACATGAGTCGGATCCGGAGTGTATTTTTGGAGCATAGAGACATGAAAAACTGCATGGACACCCGATAAATTTGGCGGTAATGCCAACCGGTAAGCCACTACACCCACTCTCTCGGGTACCTTGAAGGGGCTGATATACCTCGGCGACAGCTTTCCCCGCTTACCAAATCGGACCACTTCTCTCTTAGGCATAACCTTCAAGAAGACATGATCTCCCACCTCAAACTCTAGAGGTCATCGTCGTTTATCAGCATAGCTCTTTTGCCGGCTCTGAGTCGTGAGAAGACGCTTCCGTATCAAGTCCACCTTCTTAGAGGTGTCCCTGACCAAATCTGGACCCGTAAAAAACCTCTCTCCTACCTCCGTCCAACAAACTGGAGAACGACATGGCCTCCCATATAGCGCCTCATAGGGTGTCATCTGTATGCTTGCCTGGTAACTGTTATTGTATGCGAACTCCACCAAGGGTAAGTAATCTTCCCAACTACCCTTGAAATCTAGGACGCATGCCCGTAGCATGTCCTCTAAAGTCTGGATAGTCCTCTCAGACTGACCGTCCGTCTGGGGATGAAAAGCAGTGCTCATCATTAATTGTGTCACCATAGCTCGCTAGAAACTCTCCCAAAAATGAGCCGTAAACCTGGGATCTCGGTCCAATACAATAGATACGGGAACTCCATGCAACCGGACAATCTCCCGTATATACAACCTGCAGAATTCCTCTAGTGTGAAGGTCATCCGCACCGCTAAAAAGTGTGTAGACTTGGTAAGTCGATCCACTACCACCCACACCGCATCATGACCCCGTGATGTCCGTGGCAAGTGAGTCACAAAATCCATCGTGACATGTTCCCACTTCCATTCAGCTACCTCCAAAGGCTGGAGTAATCCCGCTTGTCTCTAGTGTTCAGCCTTAACCTGCTGGCATGTTAGACATCGACTGACAAAATCGCCAACCTGCCTCTTTATTCCTCTCCAATAATACTGGCGACAAATGTCATGATACATCTTCGTGCCCCCTAGATGAACCGCAAAATGGGAGCAATGAAACTCCCTAAGGATCTCCTCCCTCAGATCTGTCAATTGATGAACCATAATCCTTCCTCGATACCGAAGACTACCATCCGAGTGAATAGTCCAGCCCTCGTCACCTGTACCTGCTTGTACACGGTCCTAGATGGACAATAGCTCCGTGTCCTGACTCTCGGACTCAATCACCCTGCTCAGTAGAGACGGCGTAGCCACCAAACTCCCCAAAGTACCCTGAGCCTAACCCATATAACATAGCCCGAACTGTCTCACAGCCTCGAGCATCTGTCACTCCCGGGAAGCTACATTAGCCAAAACTCCCCGTGACCTTCAGCTAAGTGCATCAGCCACCACATTTGCCTTACCAGGATGGTAATGCAAAGTGAAGTCATAGTTCTCTAAATACTTCATCCACCGGCGTTACCTCATGTTAAGGTCCCGCTGTGTGAAAATATACTTCAGACTCTTGTGGTCCAAAAATACTTCAAACTTCTCACCATACAGGTAGTGACGCCAAGCCTTCAAGGCAAAGACAATGGCCGCCAACTCCATGTCGTGTGTGGGGTAATTATGCTCATGATTCTTTAGCTGCCGAGAACCATAAGCTACTACCCTCCCGGACTGCATCAAAACACATCCCAGCCCGTCCTTCAAGGCATCAACATAGACCGTGTACCTCTGTCCATTCTAGAACTTATCAGAATAGGAGCTGAAGTAAGCCTCTTCTTCAACTCTTGGAATGAATTCTCACAAGAATCATTCTGCACAAACTTGACATCTTTCCAGGTCAACTTCGTCATAGGCGCAGCCAATCGGGAGAAATCTTCAATAAACCGTCGGTAGTACCCTGCCAATCCCAAGAAACTACGTATCTCGAAGACTGACTTCAGTCTCTCCCAATTCATAACTGCCTCAACCTTCTCCGGGTCCACGAATACACCCGAAGCCGACACCACGTGTCCCATAAATTTCACCTCAGTAAGCCAGAATTCAAACTTGCTGAACTTGACATACAACTGATAATTTCTCAATGTCTGGAGAACAATTCTCAAGTGACCCTCATGCTCCTCCTCAGACTTGGAGTAGATCAAGATGTCATCAACAAAAACCACAACAAATTGATCTATATAGGGTTGGAACACCCTGTGCATGAGGTCCATGAATGCCGCTGGAGCATTCGTCAATCCAAATGGCATCACTGTGAACTCGAAATGCCCATACCGCGTTCTGAATGCCGTCTTCAGGATATCTTCCTCCCTAACCCTTAACTGATGGTAACCGGTTTGAAGATCTATCTTGGAATAGACCCATGTCCCCCTCAGCTGATCAAACAAGTCATCAATCCTCGACAAAGGGTACCTATTCTTGATAGTGACCCTATTCAATTGTCGGTAATCAATACACAACCGAAGAGTCTTATCTTTCTTCATAGCAAACAGAACCGGAGCTCCCCAAGGTAAAGTGCTCGGTCTAATAAACCCCTTGTCTAACAATTCTTGCAATTGCACCTTGAGTTCTTGTAACTCAGCTGGTGCCATCTGATGCGGAGTCATAGAGATAGGCGATGTACCCAGATGCAATTCAATAGTGAAGTCTACATTCCTATGTGGAGGTAATCCCGGTAGTTCATCCAGAAAAATATTCTCATACTCGCACACAACCCGAGGTAGACCAAACTCATGTCTCACCTCATCCTCTAGGGTAAGGCTAGCAAGCCAACTCATCAACTGTTCGTGCCATCTAGAGTCATACACGGCTTGGGGTAAAACATCCTGCTTCTCCCCCTACAACTTGAAACAAACACCTTCCGGCATATAAGTCGTGACCTTCTTCCGATCATAATCAATGACGACCCTATGTGCCGTCAACCAATCCATCCCAAGGACTACATCAAACTCTGACATGTCCATGACCTTAAGGTCCACGGTGAGTAGAATTCCCGAGATCTCTAACTCACAATCCTGACATATTTGATCAATTCCCACCCCAACACCTAGGGGAGATCTCACATGCAATGGCTCTTCGAAGGTCTCAACCTCTAAGCCCAAGTCATCCACACAAGATGCAGCAATAAATGAAAGAGATGCACCAAAATCAAATAACACTCTAGCCCATAAGCGGGAGAGTAGAAATGTACCCTGTATCACCGACGGATCTGCCGGCCCAATCTGTGGCATCATGGCGTAGACACACCCCTGAGTCCCTAAAGTCCCGGCTTATGAGCCCTGACCACGTCCTCGACCCATTCCTTAGCCCATCTAGCCAGCTTGCGGTGTCCCCGCACGAGAAGTAGTAGGGCCTTGTGCTGCACCCTGGAACTGGTACTGGTTACCCTGACCCATACTAGGGTAGTGAGGAGCATACTGCGTCTGTGGTTGCCCCACCGAAGTCTGAGATTGTGATGACCCATGACCCTGGGATCCCTGCCTCTAAGGACAATCCCTCTTCATGTGACCCGGTTGGTGGCAATGATAGCAAGTCCTCTAGCCAGCCTGGTAGGAAGGCCTCTGATTTCTCCTACCTTGGGAGGATTGACCTTGACCTTGGCCTTGATAACTACAGCCCTGTCCCTGAAACCCTTGTGGAGTAGAAGTCCTCTGCTTCTTCCTCGAGCTAGAAGAAGAGGATTAGCCCTCCTTCTTCTTGTCTTTTGCACCAGACTCCCGGATGCTCCTTACGTCATCCACCTCTATCTCAATGGCCAAAGCTATGGTGACCATCAAGTCGAAGTCTTGCAGAAAAAGATCGACAATTTTACCCCGGGTAGAAAACTTCAGCCCATCCTCAAATTTCCTGACCTTGGCCATATCTGTGGCCACATATTGGTCAGCGAAACGTGCTAACTCAGTGAATTTAGCCACGTATTCCATCACTGACATCATTCCTTGCCTCAGATCTAGGAAATCCCGGGCCTTCGCATGCCTCGCAGTCGCCGGGAAGTATTTCCCCATGAAGAGTTCCTTGAACTCTACCCATGTCATGTCCTCCAAGTTCTTGGAGTCTTTCACCCAATCCCACCTTACTTGGGATTCCCCCTCTAGCTGGAATGTAGCTAGAGTTATCTTGGTGGCGTCAGAGGTGATCTCCATTGCCCTCAAGATCTTGTCAACCTGTCGAAACCAATGATCAGCTACCATCAGGTCCACCCCTCCCATGAAGATCGGCGGCTGATGTGCCTTGAACTTCTGGAGATGACTGGAGCCTCCTTGGCCCCCACTTGTACCCGTCTGTGCAATAGTAGTGGCCGTAGCACTAGCTTGTGCAATGGTAGCCGCCACCGCACCAATAGCCTCCATGAAGGCTTGTTGGTCAAAGGCCGGTGGTGGTTGGTTGTTGTTCCACATACCGCCTCTGCCTTGGCCTCGGCCGCGTCCTCTTTCCCTTGCTCTATTTTCCATCTACACACCAGTAGACATTTATACATAAAACTATATCATTCATTCCTTTTTACGAACCCAAGGTTATGTTTTCTAACCCTAGTGTTTTTTTTTTTTCTATGTGCCTTTTACCATGCATATCATTCACATAATCACCTAGCAAGTAATCATATTTCACATAACATGTTGCACAAAACATGTAACAATTTAAGCACATAAGATGAGATGCACAATGCATGCAATGGTCTAGGCCCAATGCCCAACAAGCCTTAGGTAAATCGTATAACCTAAGCTCTGATACCAAGCTGTGACGCCCCAAAATATGGGAGTCTGTTGATTACCCATCAACCCGCGAAATACCCGTGGATACTGAGTAGCTCGATTTCACACCGTTATGCCCCATTTACCGAGGTCCTTAATTTAATAAAATTCGGGTAGAGTCTCCTTTGTACGGGGAGCTCTACCCAAAATACGACCTCTGCAATATACATTAACATGACCCATCCAAGGTCCCATATAACACATTGACCACTCATGGTCCATTTATAAGTAAAACTTGACCACACCGGGTCCAATTATAATTAAACATTGGCCACACCAGGTCCAATCATCCATATTTATATCAAAACATGCAAGGTTAGGTTAACAATAGTCCATATAAGTTCTATTACAATTCAAAAAATTACATGCTTAAAACATTCTTTCCACAAATGTTTTACATCAACACAAAATAAAGGCACATTCGGCTTTCTTCACCCTTGCGGCCTTGAATGAGAGCCATCCACTGGTGTATATCCCGTACCTGAAATGTTTCCCGTATAGGGTGAGCCAACGCCCAATAGAATATATCCTACAAGGGCTACTCCCCACCTAAGTGCACATGCAATGTTCACATTTGACAATTCATATTCACATCAACATTCCAAGTAAGAATATACAACTCTATATTGGAATTCACCATGCCATGCAATGAAATGAGATAGAACTCACTCATGCAATTTTAACTCGAGTCCTCACCGACTCCCACAACACAATGCAATGTATATGTATAAAACAACGTCTTTGATGAAACACATCCAAAGATTATTTTGAAATCAACCATATGTCATAAAACCATTTCATTCTTGGATGTTTCCCATCAAATGAATAATTTATATATCAAAATCATGTGCCTTTATTGGGTATCGGATTCAGGAATCGCACCTCCGGCTCCGTACACCGTTACACTTTTCTAGAATTTCACCGCCGGTAAGTGTAAGAACCAAGTGACCGGGTTTTTCACCCGAGGAAGTGTCTAGCCCTACTTGCTATACCCGGCACAAGTTTTCTTATGCATATAACCGTGCGACCCTGTAGGACATTCAATCCCACTTTTTTGAGCCCACCCTTCAATCACCAAGAATGATGCTTGAATGAACCATACCCAACTCACACACACACACCCATACTCATGCATAAGCCTATGAATGGGATGCCTCTATGCACTACGCTACAATGTTCAATATGCTATTAATGACATATGAACAATCTCAACATATACATGGTAAGTTATGTTTTAGACATATAGATACCAAATTTGTCACAATGTCAATATAACACACGCATGCATATACATTGACACTTTTTCATAAAACAATTCCAAGCATGTTATCACTATCTTTATGTCAATAACACACTTAATCACAAAGGCAAATTATAACACACAACAACTCATGTACTAGCCCGCATAACAACCCACAAAACAGCCCCTAATCGGAGCACAAAATGGTCCGTAAAATGACCCTAAAACAGTCTTAAAAACAATCCAAGAATGGCCTAAAAATTGCCCCACGGAATGGCCCTAAAAACAGTCACAATTTCAATCCATATTAGGCCATAAAAACAGCCCTTAATAGGCCATAAAAACAGTCTGTAAACAGTCCCAAAAACAGCCCACATATAAACCAATTTCACCCATTAAAACATGTCTAAAAACAGTCCATTTGGGACAGTCCATAAACAGCCATAAGACATCCATATTTCAGCCACATAACAGTCATATTTCAGCCACCAAAAACAGCCTCTTAAGGTACGAATAAAACCAAATTAGGAAAAACCCTACCTCAATAGAATTGTAGAATAAATACAAGAACTTCTAAAAACACCCCCAAAGCTCAAGATTTTGATTTCTCCAAAATCTTGCCTTTTGATCTTCGGTGAAAATCTTCGTTCTTGGTACCCACATGTTGCTCTTGTCACGTAGATCAACTTTGATTCTTAGCTTGAGCGATTCCGACCGACAGATCTTCTTGAATCGTAGAGACAAAATTGAATTTTTCCCTTTTTTTTTTCTCTCTCCAACGTCTGAAACCAACTGAATATCAGAGATATTTCTGCTGAAATATCTGATATTTAGCTCTATTTATAATTTCCAAGGCTTGGCCTGAGACGCGCCACGTGTCTCCCTTTGTCCGGATCCGTTTTCGCCCCGAAACGATTAAATTTCATACCGATTTTGGCTCAAAATATTTTATTTAAACTTCATTTAAAATATTTTCCACATTTTCAAATTTTTATAAAAATTTCATTTTTGGGGTCATCGGACGCCCGTCGTCTCGAAAAACATGAAAAACTCGACTATTTTAGAATTCGACGAAAATTGACAAGGGAGTTAGATTTTGCGATGCAAATCCAACTGTGAGGTCTGTTGTCCCATCCGAGCTCTATAAAAATATGTATTTTAAATACGCATTAGAATGACAAATTACCATTTTACCCTTTTTCAGAAAAAAATTCAAATTTTTCTCGGGTTTCACATAAATAATGCATCTTGACATAAAAGATTACATATAGGTCTATATATTGAACTAAAATTTTTTATAAACCTTCTGTAAAATCTTGCATGACCTAGAAAAGAGTGAATACCTTTTACTATTTTCGGTGAAGGTAGATTAGCTATCAGATCAATTTAGATTTATCAACACTTTGATTCCTTTTTTAAACACTACATGGCCTAAAACAATACCTTGTGTAACCATAAAATGACATTTTTTCCAATTTAATACAAGGTTTGTTTCTTCACATCAAATGACCACTATTTCATGATTTTTCAAACATAAATGAAATGAATCACCATATACTGAAAAGTCATCCATAAAAACTGCTAGACATCGTTCTACCATATCACTAAATATACTCAACATGCAACACTAAAAGGTAGTTGGGGCATTACATAATCCAAACGACATCCTTTTATATGCAAAAGTACCAAAAGGACATGTAAATGTAGTTTTTTTTTTTTATCATCTATCGCAATTTCAATCTAATTATAACCAGAATATTCATCTAAAAAATAGTAATATGCATGACCAGCTATTCTTTCTAGTACTTGATCTAGAAAAGGCAATGAAAAATGATCCTTTCTGGTGAGAAAATTTAACTTTCGATAGTCAATACACACACGCCAACCTGTGACTGTTCGCATTGTAACTAATTCATTTTCTTTATTTTGTATTACAGTAACACCAGACTTCGTGGGGACTACTTGTGTAGGACTAACCCATTTACTATCAGATATAGGATAGATAATATTTACATCTAATAGTTTAAGTATTTCAACTCGGACTACTTCTTTTAAATTTAGATTTAGTCTTCTTTGCATTTGACGAGATGGTTTAGCATTTTCTTCTAAATATATACAATGAATACATAGAAGTGGGCTTATTCCTTTTATATTTGTTATTGTTCATCCAAGAACACATTGATGAGTTTTCAATATTTTTGTTAATTTTTTTCTTGACTTTCAGATAAATTCGATGATATGATCGCGGGATGAATTTCATTTTTTTTCTAATAAAACATATTTCAGATTAGTTGGAAGCGATTTTAAATTTGTCTCAATGATTGTAACATTCGACTCTACAGATTTAGACAACAGATTTTCACATTTTGGGTTCTCTATATTTTCAGAGTCATTATCAAATATAGATTCTAATGTATATAATTCTTTTTCCATAAAAAAGTTTTCAAAAAACTTTTGAGTTAATGACTCAACATAATTTATTTCATGCATTTCATCTTCTTCTCTAGGTTGTTTTGCACTGTTAAAAATATTTAATTCCAAGATCATGTTTCCAAATGAATGTTTCATGATTCCATTCCTACAATTAATAAACGCATTTGATGTAGCTAGGAATAGTCGACCCAGAATAATAGGCATGTATGCAGATCTATGAAAAATGGGTTGTGTATCTATAACGATAAAATTTGCTGGAAAATAAATTGATCAACTTGGATGATAATAACTTCTACAATTTCACGTGGAGTTTTTATTGATCAATTTGCTAATTGTAGTGTAACACTGGTAGGTTTCAGCTCACTTAATCCCAATTGTGTATATACTGAATATGACATTAAATTACAACTGGCTTCAAGATCTAGTAGAGCTTGTTCAATTCAAAAATTTTCAATGATACATGAGATTGTAGGACTACCAGGATCTTTATACTTAAGAAGATTATTCTGTTGTATTATAGTACTAACTTGTTTAGTTAAAAATGCTTTCTTTGTTACATTTTTTTTTATTGTGCAAAGATCTTTTAAAAACTTTGCTTAAGCTGAAGCTCGTTTAATTGCATCTAATAAAGTAATATTAATCTTAACCTGTTTAAACAGTTCAAAGATCTCAAATTGATCTTTTTCAAATGTAGGTTTCTTGATCCTTTGAGGAAAAGGTAAAGGAATAGGGCATGGTTGATCTACTTCATTCTGTATTTCTGGTTACTTTTTTGCTGAAGGTTCAAGTTCAATTGGTTCATTAACAGGAATTGATTTACACATTTTCTTGGAAATTTTAGGTTTAATAGTTTTATCAATTACCTTACCATTTCTTAATGTTGTAATTGCTTGTACTTGACTTGGAGAAGGTTCAACAGACACAGAATTAGCTTGACTCTGACTTTGTAGAGGTTTAGGCTGAGATGAAAATTTTCCTTTTTCTGACATACTGAGCGATTGAGTCAACTTAGCTAGATGACTTTTGATATCTCCAATATTTTGAGCAGTTTGGGCTTTAAAATCATTAAAAGCTTGAGTTGTTTGAGTATTAAAAATTATTTGACTTTGAATAAATTGATTCATAGTATCTTTTAGAGTTCTTTTATATGGTTGTTGATATGGTTGATATTGTTGATTTTGTGGCTGTGGTGAACCTTGTGTTTGATTTCTAGGTTGTGTATTTCTCAAACTAAAATTTGGATGATTTCTCCATTCTAGGTCGTAAGTTTCAGAATATAAGGCTTATTATAAGTTGGAACAACATTAGATTGTTCAATTAACATTTCTTTGAATGATGGTATCATTGGACACTCTGCTGCAGGATGTCCTGACAATGCACAAATTTCACATATTTGATCAGTAGTAGATATCACAGACACTTGCTTAATTCTTTTCATTTCTAAGGCTTCTAGTTTTTCAGATAAATTAGTCATTTTAGCTCTTAAGTCATCATTTTCTTTTAATACATATTTTTATCTTTCAGATGTAGATGGCTTAGTTTCTACTATATTTGAAAAAGTCAAGTCCCACATCTGGGAACTCTCAGAAATGGTATCAAAAAATTAAAAAAAAAATTCAGGATTTTTACTCATAAATTCCCCTTGCGCCATCATTTCAACAAATTTTTGCATTGCTGGTGGAAGAACATCATAAAAAAAAATCAACTAAAGTCTAGTTTTCAAATGCATGATGTGGATAAGTTTGGAGAAGATCTTTAAATTTTTCCCAACATTGATAAAAAAATTTCATCTTCTTTTATAGAAAAATTCATTATTTGACGTCTTAATGTATTGGTGCGATGCACAAGAAATTTTTTTAAAAAAAACTCAGTTTGTAAAGCTTGCCATTTTGTTACAGATTTAGCTCTTAAAGAGTTAAGTCACTGTTTTATTTTATCTTTCAAAGAAAAAAGAAAAATTTTTAAACTAACCATTTTAGAATTATCTTGCAACGTTCCACAGGCTTCTTCAAATTCATTCGTATGCACATAAGGATTTTCAGTTTCTAAACCATGAAACTGTGGTAATAACTGTATTGTTCCTGGCTTAATATTAAGATTTGGAGTATCTATTGGAAAAAAGCGAAACATGATGGGACATTAGTTCGTGTAGGATGTAAATATTTTCTTAATGGTTGAATATTTTGAACTATTTCTTGTTCTCTAGGTTGTTCTTCACCAGGTACGTTTCTAGTCATACTTAATTCAAATGATTCTTGTGTAGATGAAGATGATGAAGACGAAGGAGATGACTGATTTATAGAACCTATTGTTGAATGAACAAACATAAACTATTAAAAAAGCACATAATTTATATATACATATAATACAAATTAAACAAATTTTGTATTTTATATAATTTAAAATTTCGTATTTTATTCAATTTCAAAAATTGGATTCGACTTTTTGCGTGATCGGATTTATATTATACACCAAAGTATAAGTGGTCGAATTGTAATTTTCTCGGTTTAAGTCCAAGATCGATCCCATAAAGAGTTTTTAATAATTAGGAAATAAAATAAAAATAGTGCAGTTGTTGTTTAAAATAAGACAACATGATATAGTCTATAATGTGAGCTTATATTGATAACTAGTCTAATTAAACGTTTGTTTGCAGATAAATTGTGAAAAGACAATTATATAAAAAGTATCCTTCAGTTTAAGGATCCCATAAGCTTTATATTGGTTAAATACTGGAAATGCTACCCTATAGAAATTAACTTCCATGGCACTAGAAAGTCAACCAGTAGGTCTGATGTATATAAACCATCACACAGCAACTTCTTAGGTTAGCTGGTGGTATACGTGTGTCAATTGACTCACCCTAATAACCCAGAAAGACAAGCCATTCATGAGGGATATTTGAGTTACTCATTTGACCATATGATAGTAAGTAGGTGCATAATAAATCATAACACAACAATTTCTTAGGTTAGCTGGTGGTATTAATAGGCTATAATACAGCCACTTCTTAGTTGGTCGTATACATGTGTCAATTGACTAACCCTAATAACCCAGAAGGACAAGCCATTCATGAGGATCATTTGAATTACTCAATTGGCAATATTATAATATGTATGTACATAATAAACCATAACACAATAACTTCTTAAGTTAGCTGGTTATAATATGTACCAGTTAAACAATCCTAGTAATCCAGAAGGACAAGCCGTTCATGAGGATTACTTAAATCCTTAGTCTACTGATTACACCATACTATAGTAAAACATCCTCAGTTCTCCTTTGGAGGTGAAGCCATACCGGTGGAACACTGTAGATATTCAACTGACAACATTATCATGTATACCAATTAAACGACCTTAATAATCCAGAAGGACAAGTCATTTATGAAGATCACTTAAGTCATTAATCTGATAGTTTTATATATCATGCAACTGTTAAAACATCCTCAATGCTCCTTTGGAGGTCAAGCAACACCGGTGGAACATCGTAGATATTCAACTGGCAGGTTGATGATTCATTGATATCATAATTCCGGGTGTAACACCCAATTACATATATCAATGGATCAAAGTTTATTAATATGGATCAAAGTTTATTATATATATATATATTTAGTACTTAATAAAATATCAGCATTTTCAGAAGTTAACCAATACTATACATATGTTTACCCTTCACTGAAGGATATAAGTAACTACTCACACTCCATTACTACAGACAAGAAAGGAGTACGGGTAGTTTTCATTACAGAAGTAATTAAAATACAGACACGAACACTTCTTTCACAAGGAACAACTGAAATACAACCACCTTTCTTATCAGTTAAAAAAGGTGGCAGCAGTTCAACTATCCTAATAGAAAGATAATAGAGAAATGTAGAAGTACAGAGTTTCAACTTGTGAGTAGGACGGACCGGATTGGGTATTTCTTTCTCTTTCTCTCTTTCTTTTTCTCTTTGGATTTCTCTCTAGAGCTCCCCTCTCTGGCCGGCTCTCCTTTAGAAGGCTATACATAGCTATATATATATATATATATATAGGAAATGAAATAAGTATGAGCTGGAAGACAAAGCTCAGCCGCCAAGGGCCACCGTCTGGATGCCAAGAACCACCGTCCCGATGGTGGTGCCTTGCTAGATGTTGATCTTCTATTGTGTTGGCTTTTCTTGGTTGATTTATACTTTGATCCCTTGATCTTTCAAGCTTTGTCAGATATCTCCTTGTATTTTTCAGCAATTCCGTATAAAACCCTGAAAATTTTATACATAACACACATAAAACCCTAGTTTCCACACAAACCTTAATTGATAGTTTTTAGTTATTTTATCTTACCAATTTGACTTATTTAATGATTCTAATTCATATACTAATTTGGGTTTATCAGCTTAGACATATGCCCCCGCAAGACCTAGTTAAATAAAAAACCTAGGCTCTGATACCAAGCTAAGATGCCCTGGAATCCAGGGTCCCTTTCTCGAACCGTTGATCATCTATCAACCCGCGAAAGTGTGAAATCCAAGGAAAATTTAACTTCTTTCGACAAAGGGTAAAATAATAATTTACCACTATTATCCAGGGATTAAAATGCATATTTCTATAGAGCTCGGATAAAGCAACGGACTTCACCGTTAGATTCGTATCACAAAATTGAGCTACTATGTCAAAGTTTGTCGAATTTCAAGATAATAGGATTTTACACGTTTTTCGATATGATTAGGTGATGAATAAACTTTTAAACGTCCCCAAAAATTAAAATTATAAAATTTTCTTATAATTGAATAAAAGTTCAAATAAAATTTATTTGAATTGAAACCGGAATTTAATTAAGTCATTCCGGGTTAAAAACGGACCCGAAAGTGATAAACGAGCGGGACGATGTGGACCGCAAAATTAAAAGTATAAATAGGGCATAAATATCTGAAAAATCAGATATTTTGCCCATTTTCTAGCTGGTTCCAATGTTGGAGAAGAGAGAAAAGAGAGAAGAGAGAAAATTTGATTTTCAAGGCTTTCTCCTTCGATCCGCTAAGTTCCATCGGTCGAAATCTATCGATCCAAGAATTAAAGTTGGTCTACAGGATGAGGGCTACACGTATGTACCAAGAATGAAGATTTTCACCGAAGATTCAAAGACAGAGCTTTGGAAAAATCAAAGATTTTGGAGCTAGGAGGTGTCTAGAGGGTTCTACCTTTCTTTTACACTTCAAGAGGTAGGGATTCTCCTAGTTGGGTTGATTTCTTACCTAGTTTGTATTAGGGAATGGGTAAGGATGTAGAAAAACCTAGGTCTTTTGATTATGGTTATGGAAATGGGTGTGGAATTTGGCCTTCGACCAATTCCTAGTTAAGTCCGACATAGGAAATTACTTGTATGATTTCCTCGGAATTTGATATGCTTGGATATGCTATGTCTTCAAAGGTGCCTTGAAATGATAAGGGCAATTTGGTGTGATAATATGATTTGTGTGATAACATAAATTGTGCCTTGAAGGTGTTTGATAAAATGCCTTGAGTAATCTAATGTTGTTATTTTGATGTAAATAACATGTTTGGATTGTTGTGATATATGGACATATGCTTATTGGTATATTGAACATAATGATGAATTATGGAACTTATGTGCATATGACATGAAATTCCATGGAATATGATTAATATTGCTCATGTGACATTCATTACATTTTTGGCATGAGGTTGCATCACATTCATGGGCTTAGGCATGAGTATGGGTGAGTATGCATGAAGTAATCAATACCACTCTTGGTAATTGATACGTGGACTCAGAGATGTTGGATCGAAGATCCCTTGGAGTCGTATGTTGCATGAGAAAAACTTGTGTCAAGTATAGCAAGTAGGACTAGACACTCCCTCAGGTGAAAAACTTGGCCACTTGGTTCATACACTTCCCTGAAGTGAAATTCCAGAAAAGTGTAATAGCGTATAGAGCCAGGGGTGTGATTTCAGAATCCGATACCCAACAAAGACACATGGTTTTGTTGTATAAAATGTTCATTGAATGGGAAATACCCAACAATGAAAGGGTTTTCAAAGCATATGAATCGTATTTCAAAATGATCATTGGATGTGTTTCATCAATCCTAAAAGTTTTACACTTGCATTGCATAGTGTGGTGAGGGTCAGTGCAGGCTCGGGTTGAGATGCGTGAGTGAATCTCATTTCATTCAGGGCATGGCATGGGTGATTCCAACATGAATTGCATATTCTTGCATTGGAATGGATATTGGTTGTATGTTGTTGCATAAGACCATTGCATATGCATCTAGGTGGGGAGTAGCCTCTATAGGAAACTTTTTACTGAGCGTGACTCACTCTATACAGGAAACATTTTAGGTACGGGGCATATTTTGGTGGATGACACACATTTGGGGCCTCTAAGGTGAAGAAGAGCCGGGTTGTGGCTCTTGAACTGAGTTTTATGTAAACCTTTTGGTTGAATTCCATTTTGGCATGTAAATTATATGGAATGGGTTGTAATAGATTTGTATGAATCATGTATATTGTAGAAAATATCTGTATACATGTTTGAGATGGATTTAGAAAGGTTTTGATTGGATTGGAAATGAAAAACTGATGAAAAAATAAAATTCTGAACAAAACCTACCGGTAGCAGGCAATAACTACCGGTAGTTAACAGGTAGTACTTGTTCAACATGCAATAAATACCGGTAGCTAACAGGTAGTATCTGTACAGCAGATAATAACTACCGATAGCCAACAGGTCGTACCTGTCCAGTAGGCAACGACTACTGGTAGTCAACAAGTAGTACCTGTCCAGTAGGAAACACCTACTGGTAGCTTACAGGTAGAACTTCTACCAGTAGCTCTTCCAAATATCTGAAATTTGGAAAATTTCTTTGTCAACCTTTTGAGCTTTGGGTTCCTTAGCTCCCTTGACACAAATGGACCTTAAAAGAGATATATTGGGGCATATTGAACCTCGATACGAGTAAATGAATAACGAAACGTGGGTAACACATGTGAGTTAAAATCCTTGGTATTGGGATGTTATTGGTGAGATGTCGGCTCAAGTGACACTCATGGGCATTCCATGGGTTGACAGGTTGTCAACGGGACCCCCAGTTTTAGGGGTGTCACAGCTTGGTATCAAAACATAGGTATGAGATTACCTAGGGCTAGATGGGCATTGTATCTAGACCATTGCATGCATTGTACATTTCATCTTATGCGCTTACATTTTGTTACATGATTACGTGTTATATGATTATGTGCATGATATACATGGTAAAATGTATATTAAAAAGGACACCAGGGTTAGAAAACATAACGTTGAGAGTCGGGAAAGAAATGAACGGTATAGTTCGAAGTATAAATGCTTACTAGTGGATGGTATAAACTCTACTAGGGAAACAAGGAGATAAATCTCAATGTTTCTAGTTTGATCCCTAAATTGGGATGTTATGTGAATATCTATTGTCATTTGACATGTGTGTAGATGGCAAATCGAGGAAGAAGACGCTGAGGCGGTGGGTGGAACAACCAACCACCACTGGCCTTTGACCAACAAGCCTTTGAAGAGGCTATTGGTCTGGCGACAGCTACCATTGCATAGGCTAGTGCAATTGGGAGCCAAGGAGACACAAGTCACCTTCAGAAGTTCAAGGCAAATCAACCTCCGATCTTCATGGGAGGGGCGGATCCTATGGTGGCTGACCATTGGTTCCGGCAAGTTGATAAGGTTTTGCGGGTAATGAAGATCACCTCCGATGCAACCAAGATAACTCTAGCCACTTTTCAGCTAGAGGGGGAATCCCAAGTGTGGTGGGATTAGGTCAAGACCTCAAAGAACTTGGAGGCTAGGACTTGGGAGGAGTTCAAGGAACTTTTCATGGGAAAATAATTTCCGATCGCAGCTAGGCATGCAAAGGCCCGGGAATTTCTAGACTTGAAACAAGGTACCATGACAGTGATGGAGTACATGTCTAAATTCACAGAATTAGCACGTTTTGCCGATGACTATGTGGCCACAGATACGGCCAAAGTCAGGAAGTTCGAGGATAGGCTAAAGTTATCCATCCGAGGTAAAATGGTTGGTCTTCTTCTGTAAGACTTCGATTTGATGGTCACCACAGCTTTGGCCATTGAAAGAAAGGTGGATGATGCAAGAAACATCCGGGAAGCGGGTGTGAAGGACAAGAAGAAGGAGGGCTAATCCTCTTCTTCTAGCTCAGGAAAGAGGCAGAGGACTTTTTCTCCGCAAGGGCAACAAGGACAAAGGTTATAGCCATCAAGGCCAGTCCTCCCAGGGCGTGAGAAATTGGAGGCCTTCCTACCAAGTGGGCCAACGGACTTGCTACCATTGTAATCAACCGGGGCATATGAGACAGGATTGTCCTCAGAGGCAGGGATCCCAAGGCGATGGGTCATCATAGTCCCAGACTTCAGTGGGGCAACCTCAGACATATGTTGCTCCTCATTACCCTACCATGGGCCAGGGGAATCAATATCAGTACTAGGGCGCTACACAAGGCCCTACTACTTCTCGTGCGGGACTCCTCAAGTAAACCAGTTGGGCCAAGGCATGGGTCGAGAACGAGGCCAGGGCTTATAAGCCGGGACTTCGAGGACCCAAGGGTGTGTCTACGCCATGATGCCACAAATTGAGCCGGTAGATCCGTCGGTAATACAGGGTACATTTCTACTCTCTCGTTTATGGGCTAGAGTATTGTTTGATTCTGGTGCATCGCATTCATTTATTGCTGCATCGTGTGTGAAAGACTTGGGCTTAGAGGTTGAGACCTTAGAAGAGCCATTGCCTGTGAGTTCTCCCCTCGGAGATAGGGTGAGAATTGATCAGATATGTTGGGATTGTGAGTTAGAGATCTCAGGGATTTTACTCACCGTGGACCTTAGGGTCATGGACATGTCTGTGTTTGATGTGATCCTTAGTATGGATTGGTTGACGGCACACCGAGTCGTTATTGATTATGATCAGAAGAGGGTCACGGGTTATACGTCTGAGGGCATTTGTTTCAAGTTCCAGGGGGAAAAGCTTGATGCTTTACCCCAAGTCGTGTATGACTCAAGATGGTACGGACAGTTGATGGGTTGGCTGGCTAGTCTTACCTTTGAGGAAGAGGTGAGATGGGAGTTAGGTCTAACTCGGGTTGTATGTGTGTATGAGGATGTTTTTTTGGATAAATTACTGGGATTACTTCTGTATAGGGATGTAAACTTCACTATTGAGTTATTTTCTGGTACATCGCCTATCTCTATAACTCCACATAGGATGGCACCAGCTGAGTTGCAAGAACTCAAGGTCTAGTTACAAGAATTATTGGACAAGGGCTTCATTAAACCAAGCACTTCACCTTAGGGTGCTCCAGTTTTGTTTGCAAAGAAGAAAGATAAGACTCTTGGGTTGTGCATTGACTATCGGCAATGGAATAGGGTCACTATCAAGAATAGGTACCCTTTACCGAGGATTGATGACCTATTTGATCAACTGAGAGGGGAACGGGTCTATTCCAAGATAGATCTCCGTACCGGGTATCATCACTTGAGGGTTAGGGAGGAGGATATCCCTAAGACGGCGTTCAGAACGCGGTATGGGCATTTCGAGTTTACAGTTATGTCATTTGGTTTGACGAATGCTCCAGCGGCATTCATGGATCTCATGCATAGGGTATTGCAACCCTATTTAGATCAGTTTGTCGTGGTCTTCGTTGATGACATCTTAATCTACTCCAAGTCTGAGGAGGTGCATGAGGTTCAGTTGAGGATTGTTCTCCAGATGTTGAGAGATCATTAGTTATACGCCAAGTTCAGCAAGTGTGAATTTTGGCTTACTGAGGTGAAGTTTTTGGGACATGTAGTGTCAGCTTCGGATGTATCCATGGACCCGGAGAAGGTTGAAGCAGTGATGATTTGGGAGAGGCTGAAGTCAGTCTTCAAGATACGTAGTTTCTTGGGATTGGCGGGGTACTATAGAAGGTTTATTGAGGACTTCTCTCGATTAGCTACACCTATGACCAAGTTGACCCGGAAAGAGGTCAAGTTTGAGTGGAATGATGCTTGTGAGAAGGCATTCCAGGAGTTGAAGCGTAGACTTACATCAGCTCCTATTCTGATATTTTTGGAAAGGGGGCAGAGGTACACGGTGTATTGTGGTGCCTCGAAGGATGGACTCAGTTGCGTATTTATGCAGTCTGGAAGGGTAGTAGCTTATGGTTATCGGTAGTTAAAGAATCACGAGCAGAATTACCCCACGCATGACATGGAGTTGGCGGTCATTGTCTTTGCCTTGAAGGCTTGGCGCCATTACCTGCATGGTGAACAGTTTGAGGTGTTTTCAGATCACAAAAGTCTGAAGTACATCTTCACACAACGGGACCTCAACATAAGGCAACGCCGGTGGATGGAGTTCCTAGAGGACTATGACTTCACTTTGCATTACCATCCTGGTAAGGCAAATATGGTGGCTGATGCACTCAGCAGCAAGTCACAGGGAGTCTTGGCTAGTGTGGCTTCTAGGGAGTGGCAGATGCTCGAGACTGTGGGACAGTTCGGGCTACGATACATGGGTCAAACTCAGGGCGTTCTGGGAAGTTTAGTGGCTACACCTTCCCTACTGAGTAGGGTGGTTGAGTCCCAAGGGCTGGATATAGAGTTATCATTAGTCAAGGACCGAGTACAGGCAGGTTTTGGTGACGAGGGTTAGACCATTCACTTGAATGGTGGTCTTCGATTTAGGAGGAGGATTGTGGTTCCCCAGTCGGCGGAGCTTAGATAGGAGATTCTCAGGGAGTTCCACTGCTCCCGATTTGCTGTACATCCAGGTGGCACGAAGATGTACCATGATTTTCGTTACCAGTATTACTAGAATGGAATGAAAAGAGGTGTTGAAAATTTTGTTAGCCGATGTCTCAAGTTTCAGGTTAAGGCTGAACACTAAAGACCAACGGGATTACTCCAGCCTTTGGAGGTAGCTGAGTGGAAGTGGGAGCATATCACGACGGATTTTGTGACCCACTTGCCATAGACTTCGCGGGAACATGACACGGTGTGGGTGATAGTAGACCGGCTTACGAAGTCGGCACACTTTTTGGCTGTGTGGATGACCTTCACACTGGAGGAATTCTGCAGGTTGTATATATGAGAGATTGTCCAATTGCATGGGGTGCCCATATCTATAATATTGGATCGGGATCCCAAGTTCACGGCTCATTTTTGGGAGAGTTTCTAGTGAGCTATGGGGACACAATTAATGATAAGCACTGCTTTTCATCCCCAGATGGACAATCAGTCGGAGAGGACTATCCAAACATTAGAGGACATGCTACGGGCATGCGTCCTAGATCTCAGGGGTAGCTGGGAAGATCATTTACCCTTGGTAGAGTTCGCCTACAATAATAGTTATTAGGCGAGCATACAGATGGCACCCTATGAGGCATTATATGGGAGGTCATGTCGTTCTCCGATTTGTTTGACAGAGGTGGGAGAGAAACCCTCTACGGGTCCGAATTTGATCAGAGACACCTCGGAGAAAGTGGACTTGATTCGAAAGCGTCTTCTCACAGCTTAGAGTTACACCGACAAACGGTGGCGACCTCTGGAGTTTGAGGTGGGAGATCATGTCTTCTTGAACGTGACGCCTAAAAGAGGAGTGGTCAGGTTTGGCAAGCGGAAAAAGTTGTCACCAAGGTATATCGGGCCCTTCGAGGTACTCGAAAGGGTGGGTACAGTTACTTACTGGTTGGCGTTACCGCCAAATCTATCGAGTGTTCATGTGGTATTCCATGTTTCTATGCTCCAGAAATACACCCCCGATCCGACTCATATGGTGGATTGGGGCGAGCTTGTGGTTGATGCTGATGGAACCTTTGAGGAGGGGCCGGTGCGCATCATGGATAGCCGGGATCAGGTTTTACGAGGCAAGACCGTGAGGCTAGTGAAGGTGTTATGGCAACACTGAGGCACGGAAGAGGCGAAATGGGAGCGCGAGGACACTATTCGTACAAATTATCCTTTTCTTATTTAAGGATGGAGGTACATTATTATAGTCATTTGATATTATGACTGTTGCATATGCATGTGTGTATATGTATATGTGTATATGAATTTCGGGGACGAAATTCTTTTAAAGGGGGAGAATGTGAAACCCGGGAAAAATTTAACTTTTTTCGACAAAGGGCAAAATAGTAATTTATCACTATTATGCAGGGATTAAAATGCATATTTCTATAGAGCTCGGATGAAGCAACAGACTTCACCATTAGATTTGTATCATGAAATTGAGCTGCTCTGTCAAATTTCGTCGAATTCCGAGATAGTAGGATTTTACACGTTTTTTGAGACGATTGGGTGATGAATGAACTTTTAAACGTCCTCAAAAATAAAAATTATAAAATTTTCTTCTAATTGAATAAAAATTCAAATAAAATTTATTTGAATTGAAACCGGGATTTAATTAAGTCATTTTGAGTTAAAAACGGACCGAAAGTGATAAACGAGCGGGGCGATGTGGACTACGAAATTAAAAGTATAAATAGGGCTTAAATATCTGAAAAATCAGATATTTTGCCCATTTTTTGGCTGGTTCCAACGTTGGAGAAGAGAGAGAAGAGAGAAAAATTGATTTTCAAGGCTTTCTCCTCCGATCCGCCAAGTTCCGTTGGTCGGAATCCGTCGATCCAAGAATTAAAGTTAGTCTACGCGACGAGGGCTACACGTACGTACCAAGAACGAAGATTTTCACCGAAGATTCAAAGACGAAGCTTTGGAAAAATCAAAGATTTTAGAGCGAGGAGGTGCCTAGAGAGTTCTACCTTTCTATTATGCTTCAAGAGATAGGGATTCTCCTACTTGGGTTGATTTCTTACCTAGTTTGTATTAGGGAATGGGTAAGGATGTAGAACAACCTAGGTCTTTTGATTATGGTTATGGAAATGGGTGTGGAATTTGGCCTTCGACCAATTCCTAGTTAAGTCCGACATAGGAAATTACTTGTATGATTTCCTCGGAATTTGATATGCTTGGATATGCTATGTGTTCAAATGTGCCTTGAAATGATAAGGGCAATTTGGTGTGATAATATGATTTGTGTGATAACATAAATTGTGCCTTGAAGGTGTTTGATAAAATGCCTTGAGTAATCTAATGTTGTTATTTTGATGTAAATAACATGTTTGGATTGTTGTGATATGTGGACATATGCTTATTGGTATATTGAGCATAATGATGAATTATGGAACTTATGTGCATTTGACATGAAAATATTGCTCATGTGGCATTCATTACATTTTGAGCATGAGGTTGCATCATATTCATTGGCTTAGGCATGAGGTTGGGTGAGTATGCATGAAGTAATCAATACCATTCTTGGTAATTGATATATGGACTCGGAGATGTTTGATCGAAGATCCCTTGGAGTTGCATGTTGCATGAGAAAAACTTGTGTTGAGTATAACAAGTAGGGCTAGACACTCCCTTGGGTGAAAAACCCGGCCACTTGGTTCATACACTTCCCTGAGGTAAAATTTCGGAAAAGTGTAATGGCGTACAGAGCCAGTGATGTGATTCCGGAATCCGATACTCAACAAAGACACATGATTTTGTTGTATAAAATGTTCATTGAATGAGAAATATCCAACAATGAAAGGGTTTTCAAAGCATATGAATTGTATTTCAAAATGATCATTGGATGTGTTTCATCAATGGTAAAGGTTTTACACTTGCATTGCATAGCGTGGTGAGGGCCGGTGCAGGCTCGGGTTGAGATGCTTGAGTGAATCTCATTTCATTCATGGCAAGACATAGGTGATTCCAACATGAATTGCATATTCTTTCATTGGAATTAATATTAGTTGTATGTTGTTGCATGAGACCATTGCATGTGCATATAGGTGGGTAGTAGCCTCTGTAGGAAACTTTTTATTGAGCGTGGCTCACCCTATACGGGAAACATTTCAGGTACGGGACATATTCCGGTGGATGACACACATTCGGGGCTTCTAAGGTGAAGAAGAGACGGGTTGTGGCTCTTGAACTGAGTTTTATGTAAACCTTTTGGTTGAATTCCATTTTGGCATGTAAATTATATGGAATGGTTGTAATAGACTTGTATGAATTATGTATATTATAGAAAATATCTTTATACATGTTTGGGATGGATTTGGAAAGGTTTTGATTGGATTGGAAATGAAAAACTTATGAAAAAATGAAATTTTGAACAAAACCTACCGGTAGCAGGCGATAACTACCTGTAGTTAACAGGTAGTACCTGTTCGGCAAACAATAACTACCGGTAACCAGTAGGTAGTACCTGTACAGTGACAATAACTACCGGTAGGCAAGAGGTAGTACCTGTCTAGCAGGCAACGACTACCAGTAGTTAACAGGTAGTACATGTCTAGTTGGAAACACCTATCGGTAGCTTACAGGTAGAATTCCTACCGGTAGACACCTACCGGTAGCTCTTCCAAAAATCTGAAATTTTAAAAATTTATTTGTCAACCTTTTGAGCTTTGGGTTCCTCAATTCCCTTGACACAAATGGACCTTAAAAGAGATATATTGGGCATATTGAACCTCGATACAAGTAAATGAATAACGAAACACGGGTAACACGTGTGAGTTAAAATCCCATGTATTGAGATATTATTGGTGAGATGTCGACTCAAGTGACACTCACTGGTATTTTGCGGGTTGACGGGTTGTTAACGGGACTCCCGATTTTAGGAGTGTCACAGAAAGTACCCGTGCATGCCGCATAACCCAAAACTACGTCATCATACGACCATTCCAAGGTTCAATATCCATCAATTTTCGATTAATATTACTCCATTTATATTCCCTAAACAAAAGGACTCAAAGCCCGAAGGCTTGGCAAAGTTATTTTAAATTTTTAAAATTTTTGGAAGAACTACCAGTAGCTTTGTGTACTTGGTATCGGTAATTAAGCCCTTTGCCAGTGAGCTACCGGTTGCTCCCCACTGCCAGTGAGCTACCGGTACCTCATGCTTCTACTAGTACCGAAGTCCACCAGAATTGTGATACCGGTAGCTAATCAACTTGCTACTAGTACCAGGGCCTAGTTTTTTTTCCAATTCAATCATTTTTCAATTTCAATAGGTTCATTACACAACCCTTTAAACACTATTACAAGTCCAAAACAATTTATGCTAGTGTTTTACAAAATGCAAGCTTAAAGCCACATTTTGGCTTCTTCTCTACAAGGTCCCATGTGAGGGCCGTCCACCGACGCTTGTCCCGTACCTGAAATGTTGTTACCATAAAGGTGAGACACGCTCAATAGGGTATCTCATAAAGAAGCTACCTTCCAACCCATAAGCATATGAAATGTTCACATTAATTTAGCAATCAAACAAGCTTTTATCCAAGAACATATAACTTCAAGAATGAATGTAACAATGTTATGCCATGTTATAAGATGAGATTCAAACATGCAATACAACCCGAGCCCTTCACCGACTCCCATACCACATGCAATGTCACGCGTAAGCATCCAAGCATTTCAAGCCCCCGCCATTGATGTTGCACATCCAATGAGAATTTATAAATTTTGGGTCTTTCTTGGGATGGGTGTTTATGGACTTAAACCAATGGGTACCCAATAGACACAACATCTATGGACTTCCACTAATGGCTCCGCCTACACCGACATACTTTATGGACTCAATACCAACGGAGTGCGTATCCAAATCACTGGGTCTTACACCTGACCCTATTTTAAATGCAACCCGTGCGACTCAGTCAAACTTTGTTCTAACTTTCCCGAGCTCACGCATCATCCACCATGAATGGTGTTTGATCAAAATCATGCACACACCCATGTCACATGCCCACGAAGGTGATACTTTTCGTGCATAGGCAATATAATGTACAATTGCAATTTCAATGTCATGTTCATCATATTATGAGTGTAACATGACATAAAAAAATTTCACAATGTCTATTATATCATGAGCATATAGTTACATTCCACAATTTCCACCAAGTTATTATATGATATCCATTCAATTAACATGCTTAATCCTTCCTTGGCATTTTATCAAACACTTTTAAAGCATATAATCATGTAACACATAGTCATGCCCAACATACCACATTTTCCATGAAATTCCCAATCAAACAATTTCAACAAACTCAATTTATACGAGAATTGGTTTAACATGTTCTATACCCATCTCCCATACTCTAGTCACACTAAGAATTTGTCAAGGAACGAGATATCATCTCTAATCATGTTACCCACTTCATACACAAACCCTAGGTTGAAAATAAATTTGGATAAGAGAAGAACCCTACCTCTTGAAGTGTAATACGAGTGGTAGAAACCCCAAGAAGCCCAATTCAAGCTTCAAACCTTGATTTCCAAATATATCGTCTTTGAGACTTTGGTGAAATCCGCAATTTTTGGTACGTAGACGTAGTTCTCGTCGCGTAGGACAACTTTAGTTTTGGCCTAAAGTAATCTGATGAAAGGTTAACCCTAGATCGCAAGGAGAAGATAGAAGAAACCCTTGCTTTCTCTCTCTTCTTCTTCTTTCTATCTCTATCTAAAAATCAACAGTCAAATGAGGTAAAAATCTGATTTTTCCCCTTTCTTATACCCCTAGGATACTTAATCTACAATGCGCCATACGTCCCATCTTTTCCTAATCCGATTTTATCCTGAATCAATTAAATTTTGTTACGTGTTATGTTCAAAATATTTTATTTGAACTAATTTTAAATTTTTTTTCATGGTTCACAATTAATTCCTTTTGGAGTGCCTGGTATAGGGGAGACCCTATCCGAACTCTGTGTTGTATATGAACCAGGTGAAAGGGATGTTGTGACGTAGTGTCGGGTTATGCGGCACTCACGGGTACTTCTGCGGATTGATGAGTTATCAACAGGTCAACAAAAGACCCCCGGTTTTAGGGGCGTGTCATTTATTGATAGTCATAATAAAAAAGGATTGCCTCTCTACCTGTGGAGGTTTTCTCGACACACCTTGCTATTTGGAAGGAACCATGACATTCTTATGGGAACTCCACTTAAACACATAAACATTGCTCATACCTTTGTAGGTAACATCTACATCATACTACCACGGCCGCCCTAACAACACATAACTGGCATTCATTTCAACTATATTATAGACCACCTCAGCCTTATTGTACTTCCCAATGGAGATAGGCACACGACAAATTTGAGTAACCTTGACGGTTGATCCTTTTTGGATCTGACCAATACTATAAAGGAACATGTGAGGCTCGATGGATAACTTGAGGTGGTCAACCAGCCTCTGTGCAACAAATTTTTACAACTCTCACTGTCTACTATTAGGTCACATATCTTCTAGTTAATACTACAGTAGGATCGAAAAATTTTATGCTGTTGGTTGGAGTCTTCTGCCTTCGGTGTGCATAATACTTCTTGTACCACACAACTAACTCTGTCTCCACCTTCTTCTGCCACGTTGGCATCATCACATGTTTCATTCACATACTTTCCACTTTCATTATCCTCCTTTTTTGATTTCTCTTCTATGAGATTAATAGGTCTGCATTCGGGACAAACATTTGAATGGTGTTTCAATTTTTCGCATCTATAGCACTACTCTGTATTTGGCTTAGCATACGGATTAAAACTCCTCGACACATATTTGTTTACTGATCCAAACATTGAGGAACTACTCCCACCTGGTAAAATTTTGTTTGAGTTGGTCTGAGGTGTCGTCTGAGCCCTTTTACCCTTGTCCACAGTCGTGGTAACTTGCTCGGCAATAGTCCTATGATACCCCAAGTACACAGGTCTTTGCTCTATGAGTTCAGCCTTTAGAGCCATGTTGTGAGATTCCTCCATAGTCCACAATTTTTGCAATCCTATTCTATTCCAAATTGAAGGCTTAACCCATTGACATACCCGGCGACTCTTTGACCATCATATTCCTTCAAATTATTAAGATCTCAAAGTGTAGAAAATTCAGAGGTTTAGTGAAATATGGACTTTAACCCTTGCACACAGTTTTGATACGTCTGGAATAGGTATTGCACATAATCTGGCAATAAAAACCTCTCCCGAAGAAGTTGCTTTATTAGACACCAGGTTTGAACTGGAGTGTTTCCTTGTCTCTCTATATTCCTCTACAACTAGTCCCACCAGACTGCAGCTTCACTCTTTAACTTGAAAGTTGTTGGAGTATAGATAGTCTAGTTTATTAGGATTTCTTTTCCCTTTTTTACCCTTACTATGACTTTTATATTTTGCCTAAACTACAAGGATGTTTAAGTCATTCTGTACTATTTTTGGCTATATATACGGGGCTCTACTCTTAATTTAAGTATCCCTTTTCACTCACATTCATCTCTAGTTGGTATCAGAGCTACTAACCCTAACCCTAACCCTAGCCTCCACCAAACATCGCAACTAGCAGCAGCCTTCACTCCACCGAACTCAGCCTCCACTCCACCAACTGCCTACCAGCAGCAGTCTTCACACAGCCAATCAACAACTCCAGCAACAGTCTCACCGACTCAGCCCACCGACTGCCTGCCTTCCACTGACTGCCTGCTTGCCTTCCCTATCTATCCTTCCACTGAATGCTTTTCACCGAAACACAGAAACACTTATCCTCATAACAGTTTTTCAACCCCTAGCCGCAACACCGAAACACTGCCTGCCTTCCACTGACTGCCTGCCTCCACTGACTGTCTGTCTGCCTTCCTTATCTATCCTTCCACTGACTGTCTTTCACCGAAACACTTATCCTCATAACAGTTTTTCAGCCCCTAGCCGCAACACCGAAACACCAACTGCCTCTCCAGTCTTCACCGAATGTCTCCAATAACTACACCAACAAACACATATACCATACCAATACACACGACGCCCAGCCTACTGTCGGGTCGTAACTCTTCTCTTTTTTTTTTATGAGGGGTTAAATCCTCTTCTCTGTCCGTTGATCTACTCTTGATGCAGTAAGATCATTTATATTTATTGGATTTTTGGGCACTGTAACCTGATTATTTGGGAGCTTTCTAGACCTTCTTTATTTGTCGTTACTGTTCGACTAGAGGTATATTATTCTCCTTTATTTTATCTCTCTATTTATTTTAGAGTTATTTTTCTATTACGGGTGCCCCAGTATTATTTTTGATATGGCTACTGTGGGACTTGAGTCCTCTACTGTTGATACATCTACCGTTGAGGCTTCTATTAGTACTTTCACTAGGCATGTACCGCCTGTTTCTCCTACTTTTATGTTTGACCAGTACACAGTACCTACTGACACAGTTACTTTACCAACAATGTCAGGAATGATCTCTCAGAAGGGTACGACACAGTTTTTGAATGATCGTAACTTTGCTGAGTGGTCACGTTCATTCCAGCTTTTCTTGGGCCGTGTAGGGAAGCTTGGTTGGCTGACGGGATCTCACCCAAAGCCAACTGATGTCGACCCTAGATATTCTGCATGGTTCTCTAAAAACTGTGCTATTCTTTGATGGTTATTTAGCTCAATTGAGCCATCTGTTTACAGGATATATTAGTTTCATAGCTCTGTTCCGACATTATGGAGAGCATTATTAGAGATGTATTTCCAGCCAGGACGAGGAGTTTATGTTTATGAGCTTTCTCAGGAGTTTTTATATGCTCGGCAGGGAGATATGACTATTCAGGATTATTATGGCTATTTGACCTAGCGTTGGCTTGAGTATGAGACTCTATGTCCTCTTGCTGCTATTCTGAGGATAGAGCCCGAGGGAGCAGCATTCTTGCATACTCAAGAGCAGGAGGATAGGATTCACAAGTTCCTTATGGGGCTTCGTGATGAGTTTGAGGGACCTCGTTCCCAGATCTTATCGATGTTGACGCTTCCTTCTCTTTATGAGGTGTATGCGATGATTGAGCAGCATGAGCGCCGCGTCCGTATTGAATCACTTCCAATTGCGGCCTTGACTCCTCCAGCTGATCATATGACCCTTGTAGTAGCTATAGGGTCTCGTTCAGGATCCTTAGTCAGGGGTGGGCAGCTCTCGGACCAGCGCCGTCAGGGTGCCCCAGATCAGCGCAAACAGGGAGATTCTCGTCAGTGTGATTATTGTGGCCGATCGGGACATCTCAAGGCTACTTGTTGGAAGCTCCATCCAGAGCTTAAGCCACCTCCTCGTGGTCATACAGCTGCTATTGCTGAGGTACCACTAGTTACTACAGCTACTTTTGCTACTGCTACTGCTCCTCCTTGGTAGAGTGATATGGATGTTATCACTTCCTGATTGGATATACTTATGTCCGCTCTGACTTCTCAGAGTCCAACTACTACTACAGCCACCACTACAGGTATACCTCGTGCATTTCATGCTTATGCCAGTTCGTCTCCCCTTTGGATGCTGGACTCGGGTGCGAATGGTCACATGACAGGTGAGGCCCATCACTTCACCACTTTGGACGAGCAGTTACGTACACAAGTTCAGTTAGCAGATGGGACACATGCCCCTATTGTTAGTAGGGGTACAATCCGTCTCCCTGATGGCTTTACATTACGTTCAGTTTTTCATGCGTCAAAGTTGGCCATGAATCTATTATATATACATCAGTTAGCCAGAGATTTTCACTGTGCAGTTGTGTTTTTATCTGATTCGTGTTATTTGCAGGACCTGAGTACCAAGAGGATTATTATCAGGGGACATGAGAGAGATAGACTGTATTTTCTAGGTGATCCGCCTCCAGTTTCACCAGTTCCTCCACCTACATCACTTGCACCTACTTTATCTTTATCTGTTCCTAGCTTGCATGCTAGTATTTTACCTAGTAATTATCGTTATGATTTTTCATCACAAACTGTTCAGTTGTGGCATGACCGTTTTGGACATACAAATTTTAAATATTTATGTATGTTATTTCCTGCTTTGAGCAAGGCTTGTGTTGGTGGTAAACTTGACTGTGTTATATGTTCCCTATCGAAACATGTTAGGGCCAGTTATATTCCTCACATGCACCAGTCACCTAAGCCATTTGATCTAATACACTCTGATATTTGGGGACCCTCTCTCGTTACTATTTTGTCAGGTGCCCGATATTATGTGACATTTATAGATGACCATACCTGTTGTACTTGGGTCTACCTTTTGCATAGAAAGTCTGATGTACTTCCTATAGTCACTCAGTTTTTACAGATGATTAAGACACAATTCGATGTCATTGTTCGGATAATGCCAAAGAATTTATGTCTGATGCCTTAGTGTCTCACCTTTCTTCTCAGGGTATTCTTCAGCAACTCACTTGTCTATATATTCCTGAGCAAAATGGTGTTGCTGAAAGAAAAAATAGGAGTTTGATAGGGATGGTACGTTGTATGCTTAGAGGCATGAGGGTACCAAAATCTTATTGGCATTTTACTGTTTTGACTTCCACCTTTCTGTGCAATCGTACGCCGAGTCGTGTTCTTCAGCATAAGGCTCCCTTACAGGTCTTATTTTCTGAGCAGACACTTTTTTCGGTCCCTCCTCGTGTTTTTGGATGCACATGTTTTGTTCAGGATCGGTCTCCTACTCGTCATAAACTTGATGATAAAGCAATTCGTTGTATCTTTGTGGGCTATTATCATCAATCTAAGGGGTATCAGTGTTATGATCCTATCAGGCGCCGTATGTATCACAGTCTAGATGTTACCTTTTTTGAGCATATTCCTTATTTTCCTCCCAGTCCTGTGTTTGCCCCTCCAGTTGATGATACTCCCTTTGTTTTTCCATTACCACAGGAGTCAGAGTCATTGGTCATTATCCCTACAGGGTCATCTGTTTCTCCTCCTTTAGAGTCACTCATCCCTGTCAGTACAGAGTTACCAGTCTATCTTCCTTTGCAGGAGTATGTTCGTCGCCCTCGCTCTCATCACCCTGCTGATGTCCCCTCTACCTCAGGTGATGCAGGTAATACTTCTCAGTTGGTTGAGTATATTGATGCACCTGTTGTTAGTACTGATGAGATTGCAGGTGCTGAGCCAGTTTATTTACCTGATGAGACATTATCAGTGGAGGAGTATGATTTTGGGCATCGTTATTCGCAGCGTGATAGCCGTCCAGTTAATCGTTATGGTTGGACCGCTAGGATTTTATATCTGATCTCTGCTTATGTTTCTTATGGTGATCTGTCTCCCACATTTCGAGCTTATACTATGGCCTTATCAGATACGTCGGTTCCTCGCTTTATTTTGGAGGCTATGTGGGAGCCCCAATGGGTTCTTGCCATGCAGACAAAGATGGATGCTCTTCAGTGTAATCATACATGAGATCTTGTCTCCTTACCTTCAGGGGTGAAGCCTGTTGGCTGTCGTTGGGTTTACACACTGAAGTTTCTTGCAGATGGTACTATTGATCATCACAATACTAGACTTGTGGCGAAGGGCTTTACTCATGTACTAGGTCATGATTTTGGTGCTACATTTGCCCCCGTGGTAAAATTGACTACTATTCGGTTGATTATTTCTCTGGTTGCGGAGTATTCTTGGCCTCTTCATCAATTAGATGTGAAGAATGCATTTCTTCACGGTGATCTGGACGAGATTATTTATATGGATGCACCACCGGACTTTTTGGTGAGGGGGAGTATGCTGGAAAGGTATGTCGACTGCGTATGTCTCTTTATGGACTGAAACAGTCGCCATGAGCCTGGGTCTCTCGCTTTAGTGATGTAGTCGTACGATTGGGGTTCACCAGGTGTCATTCTGATCATACCTGCTTTATTCGACGGAATACTTCTGGACAGTGTGTCATCTTTCTGGTATATGTTAATGATATTATTATTACTGGTGATGATATTTCTGGGACTGCGCAGGTCAAGATAGACCTTGGGAAGGCCTTCGATGTGAAGGACCTTGGATTTCTGCGATACTTTCTTGGGATTGAGGTTGTCCGTAGCAACACGGGTGTTGTTCTTTCTCAGAGAAAGTATGTTTTGGATCTTCTTTCAAACACTGGGATGTTGGGGTGAAAACCGACATCATCACCCATGATTCCAAACCTGAAGCTTATAGCTGAAGGTGAGGAGTTGAAAGATCCGGCAGTTTATCAAAGATTGGTAGGTAGACTTATCTACTTAGCCAATACTAGGCCGGACATTTCATTCGCAGTCAGCCGAGTTAGTCAGTTCATGCACAGGCCATGTCAGCCTCCTCTTGATGCGGTTTATCATATTCTTCGGTACCTCAAGTCTTGTCTTAGACTTGAGTTGTTTTATGCATCAGGATCTCAGACCGGTTCTCTAGCCTGTTATTCAGATTCAGATTATGGGGGAGCATGTGATGGTCGATCTACTACGGGTTTCTATGATTTTCGAGGGACTCATCTTATCTCTTAGAAGAGCAAGAAGCAGGCAGTTGTCTCCCGCTCGTCCACAGAGGTAGAGTATCGGGCACTGGCACTTGGCACTTGGCACGTGTGAGATTATCTGGCTACAATCGATTCTTGGTGAGTTGGGTTTTTCAGTGACCTCTCCATCCACATTATATTGTGATAATCGATCTGCTATTCAGCTCGCTTCTGACTCTGTACTACATGAGAGAACGAAGTATATAGAGATCGATGTTCACTTTCTTCGGGAGAAGGTTAGTAGTGGTCTTGTTACTCCATCGTTTGTGGGGACCAGTGATCAGGTTGCGGATGTTTTTACCAAACTTGTCACTCTGTCTATTCTTCAGGACTCCGTTGTCAAGCTTGGCTTAGTTGACATTTTTGCACCTAGCTTGAGGGGGAGTGTTGGAGTATAGATAGTCTAGTTTATTAGGATTTCTTTTCCCTTTTTTACCCTTACTATGACTTTTATATTTTGCCTAAACTACAAGGATGTTTAAGTCACTCTGTATTATTTTTGGCTATATATACGGGGCTCTACTCTTAATTTGAGTATCCCTTTTCACTCACATTCATCTCAAGTAAAGCTACCAATTTGACCATCTTCTCCTCGAGAACCTCCATCATACCAAAGAAACGCTCCACCTCATAAATCCAATCAAGGAATCCTCGATATGTAGATTCCCATATAATTGGAGAATGTCTACTTTCATTCTATAATCATCAAAACTCTTTTCCTGTCTCCTCGGTTGATATACACTATGATCTTCGTCCCTCTCGTTCTCGAACTTCTCCACGCTAGAGGTTGTCTCAGAACGGGTTGATTAGCAAGTCGATCCTCGTCAAAAGCCTCTACAGTGATCCTTCCAATTCCTTGGTCAACAGGTTGGCCTCGGACAAATCCCTTAGCATTAATCATATCATCGTTTCGGTTAACATGTTGGCTTTGGGCAAATCCCTCAACGCGAGCCTCATCAACAATTGGTTGTCGGTTGGTGTTGTTAAGGTTCAACCCCATGAACAGATCTAATATTTCTTGAAACTCTCTGTCAACATGTTGCTGCCTCACCATGGCTGCCCACAAAATTTCCACCCCACAATCTTCGCTAGTAGGATTTGTGTGACCTGCCTCGTTATGCGACATTGAACAAGGGAATCCACTTCTCTCCACTCAACGCAGTGAAACACAATAAAAGTATGACTAACATCAATACTCAAAGAAACCTACCACTCCAGAGTTAAGAACACTCGGTCAAAGAGAACAAAATTAATAATATTGAATAAAAGATATCTCTAATTCTAAGGCTTAGAACCTTATTATATAATACTAAAGTCCTAATCCTAAAGGCCTATATTTAGATCCAAACATCGATTTTACTAAGACTAATAAAATAAGGACATCGATTTTACTAAGACTAATAAAATAAGGCTCACTTGCAGCTACTCAAAAAAATATATGCTCGAATGTATTTGAGCCTGAAATTTCTATATCGAGTGATATGCATGTGAAAAGGATGAATAACCTAATAACAATATTCTATTACGTGTAATAGAATATAGAAACTACTCCCAATAAGTTCCTAATAGAATACTACTCCTAGTAGAATAACAATAAAAAAAGGAAATTAACCCTTAAATTAATGCAAAATAATAATGAATAAAATAATCAAAGTGCTTGGCACAGCTAGGCATAACCCTTGCTCGACACAACTCTAACTCCCTGCATGGCGCAACTCAACTCTTTGGTCTTCGGTGCTCCAACTGCTCTAAGAAGTCTTTAGCTACCTGTTTTACATCAATCTCTTTTTATTTCATATAAATTTGAGTTAAAAATTAGAGCTTATTTTTAGCCTGTTTTTATGCAAATTTAAATTTAATTATAGAATAGGTATGGCCTTAGGCTACTCTTCCCACACGTTTGCCGTGACGCAGTGGCCACGTGCAAACCCTCTAGCCTTATTAGAACAACCAACACTGCATCTTGGCAAAATAAACTTTTCATAAATGTCAATGTCCCAAAAATTGAGAATGGATAGGTAGCAGACCATAAGGGAAAGTTACCTTCATTGTTATTTTAATGACGCCACCTGCGATACCACCGAGGATGACTCATGAGAGACCTCTTTCTTCAATTGCTCATAGAGATTTATTTATAAGCACTATTTGCCAAGCAAGGCCTCCCTTATAGCTCCAAGCTCGCTCGCTCTCTCTCCCCCAAGATGAATCGCTCCATGAAGTTTCTTTCAACTGGTGTTCTCCTAGTGTTGCTTATCATGGCCATTGGTCTGGTTCTTCCTCTAACTCATGAAGTTCTCAACTTTTTTTTTTTTTATTTTGTTCTTAGAAGATTTTGGTCATGTAATTAAACATGTATGCCATTTTTTTTCCCAAAACAATAAAAATTTTAAAAAAAAAAATCGGGAGGCCACGTGCATACACTTTGGCCAAGCATTTACAAACGATTTGCTTTTGTAATTTTCTTATGGGATCATTTTATTGAAATACCCATGTTCAGATGAGACGAAAATCATGGTTCAGCTGAAGCTGTACCTAATGTTATTTGGGCTTTTGTCTGGGGTAATCATGGTTTATTCACTCATAAAGCATAAGCAAGGTCGTCTTTTATTTTTAAATTTGGTTGTGAGGCAAGGTGGTAGTCAGTAATAATTTTATGTTACAGTAGAATGAAATGAATATTACCATTTTAATATTTGGCTGTAAGTTGTAATAGAATTGAGAATTTATTTCAATATCTAATTAGATTGACCAATTTCCTAGATTAAATTAATAAGCCTAGACTTTGACCCGAGCCCAAGACCTTAACCTCGACCTCGATCCTAACTTAAACTCAAATCCAAGCCCAAATCCTTGAAACCTAAATAAACACTCGACCATGGACTTGGACTTCAGAATTTGACTTGACCCAGAGGCCATACTTGACCCAATCGGCCCCAAACACACCTTGGATCCCACCATCAGAGACCAGCCTCAGACATTAGACATCGACAAAAACTAGGGAACTCAAACCTAACCCAGGCCCAAACTTTAGACACGAACCTGACATGACCCCCGAATCTAGACCGAGACTTTGACCCTAATCCCAAATTAGAACCCTAACCCTAGACCTTAACCTCGAACAACTCTCGAACTAAAAGCCAACCCAACCTCTAATCTAACACGAACCCTGTCACTGGACCAAGACCCTCAATTCGACCTTGAACCTATCTTGGCCCAAACTTGTACTTGGACAAGACTTAAGCCCTAACCCCAACCTCGACCCTAAATCTGGCCTTGGGTTGTACTCTATACTCAGACTCAAATCTTGAACTCGTACTCGAACCTAAACTCCAGACCTAGATCCTTGACTTGAACCTGGACCTCATTTCCAACCCTTGATCCAACTTAGACCATGTACCTAGATTGGATGTCAAACCCAAACCTGGTCCTAGACATGGTACCCAATTTGAGGCGGAGGTGTGGTAATTGTGATGGTGGTGGGTTCATTGTGATGGTGCTTGGGAGTGATGGTGGCGGCGAGCGGTGGGTAACAACTCCCCATATTAGGAAACAACTTACCCTCCCCATTTTTGAATAAGTACACATATAGGTATATGCTAGAAGGCCAATACCCAAGTAAATTGATACATTGTTCCCCCTTATTTTTCAAAACAATTGTACAATGAATTGATTTTTTATTAAGTAGTGACCCACTATCCCCTAAACCAGTTAAATGATTTTTTTCCTGATTGAGTACAACGGGATTGAAAGTCCCAACTTATATATTAATCAATAGACAATGATTACATTTAGTACATTGTCCCTATTTTCTAAAATATGTTGACATTCATTTTGTTGGGTGTTATTTAGCCGCATGTAATCCGAGAACACAATTAGATGCAAATGGTATAATGTCCTAGCCCAAAACATTTTTTTCTCTTTTCCAAGGAACAAATTCTTCATTAAGATGAAAGATAATCTCAACTAATCTTCGCAATAATATAAAGAACTAATCAAGTATAGATAATTTTAGGATGTGAAAGAACATCGTATTCGACTTTAATATGATTGTGTTGAATTATACAAAATAAAAATTATTTTGTACTTTTTTTCTATATTTGTTAAGGTTAAATGTTCTCAATTTTATGTTTTATTTAGTAACTTCATCTTAGATTTTTGTACAATTCTCATGCTTGAAATTCAAAAATTTTGTGTTAATATTTTGCCCCATTTCATAAGGGTTTCTGGCTCAATCCTTGAAACAACTAATCCTATATTGGTCGGATTAGGCGTAACCAAAATTAATTATCATTACTACAAACTTGTTGGAATGGAAATGATTTAATAGTCATTCCATTTTTATGATCCAATACCATCAACCAAAGGCAATGCTAGTTCCTTTGGGAGAGATTGCAAGTGGTATTGGAGTTTTGGCCCTACATTTGGCTGTAGATTCACAATTTGCACGTTTTGGAGAATATATTTCCCAGAACTCTATCTAGAGACAATTCTTTTAAAAAGATAAAATTGCCCTCAAACCCTTACCTTTTTTCTATTCTCTCTGCCGCTCTATCAATGTCTAGGCAAAACCACCCACCCCAACTGCTCGCAACCCTGCATTTTATGGTGCACTTTGACCTATAACTCACATGAGGGTTAGGTGGTTATTTTTGAAAGTTTAAAAGTGAGTAAAGAAGCCGAACCATGTGGAATAAAGTAGAGTTAGTACTACAGTATGTAATCAATACTAAAGTAAGTCTCTTGTTTTTTCTTTTTCTGTTTGTTTCATTTATTTTATGTTATTAGAAATTGGTCCAATGAATACTAAAGCAAGTTTTTTGTTTTCGTTTCATTTATTTTGTTATTAGAAATTGGTCCAATGAAGGCCATGGCGAAGAATTTATGCAAGTACAAGAGCCAACGCTTCTGGGGGCCATGCATCCGTGACACCACCTGCACTTACACCTGCACGCAGGAGGGCTTTCGTGGTGGTAACTGCGAGGGGGTCCGTCGTAGGTGCTATTGCTACAATCCTTGCAAGTGATATATGGAAGTTCTGAAACTTAAAAGAATAAACATCAGTGAGATGTTTTTATGATCAAGTACAAATAATTTTTGAGTGCCTATGCACCTCTAAATAAAAGAGACTCTATTTGCAGGAAATCAGTTTTTCCATGTTTGATGTCTGTCATTTGTAAATTGCATGATTTCATCATACTTAGGTCTCCGTTCAAAAAAATTAAAAAAAAACCTTACTTCTGCCCAGGTTCATGACATTACTTCTTGGAGAAATAATAATACGAGAAAATTACACTTTCACTCCCTTAACTATGGATTCAATTTGACTGTCCCTAGAACTACTGTTTTTTTTCATAGTGTCCCCTCAACACTAGAATTATTTCGCACTACCCCACATGCAAATATCCATTAATTTTTTGGACAGAAATTGTGAAAGGGCAGAGCAAATTGAAAAATATTACATAATTGAGGGGGGAAAATGAAATAATTTTTTGTCAAATTTGTAACATATGTTAATAATTGAGGAAATATGAAACTAATATCATAGAGTGCAAAGTCAACAAATGACAAAATAGAATTTGTCCTAAAAACATTAAAAAATTTGATCAATATGATACCATTAAAAAAGTTCAACTATAATATAAACAATGTTATTATTTAATATCAACTGCCACAACATAGGTTAGATTTTTAAGTTTCAATAATAGTACTTTTTCAAAACATTTGATCTAGTACTGTAAAGAATGGAACTAAGATTTTATCACGTGTGGCCAAAGAAAAGTAATGGCAGGGTTAGGAATTTGATTTACCACGGTCGTTCAAAAAGTTATCATTTTTGTTGATTTTGTAGTTGTATCAAATTTATCTTTATACGATACCATTGTAAATGTTAATTTGATTTATAAAATTTTAAAATTAATTATTACTTATTTTTAGAAAAATTAATCTATGAGAATGTCACGATTCACTTATTTTTTGATTTATAATAGGGAAATTTGGAGGCCGATTCTCATATATAGACTTATTTGGAGATAAGTCCAACAATGAAACTTATTTGATTTTAAGTCCACCTTTTTGTCAAGTTTACTATTGTACCTGCCTTTTGGAAAAATAATAACCGAAGTCTAACTTACATTCTTCTTCATATAGGTTAGATCATTGAGATGTATATGAAAACTCTTGATTGAATTATATTTGGAAACAGTTTATTAAATATTATAATTATTAACAGAGTTTTATGTGGAAGTTATATATAATGATAATTTTATATGAAAATTTGTTGTATAAATAAATCGTTGGTCTATTAAATTAAAATTAGATCACAAAATTTCCGTAACAATTCAAAATTTTTTTAACATTAGTGTTACTATAGTGACACGAATGAGATTGTTTTCCTTAAAATGCTTAATACCTAAAATGAAGAATTCCACCATTTCAAATATTAACACAAACCCCAACCCCAATTTTCACTTACACTATCAATTGCAAACTTTTAATCGTATATTATGTAACATACACATTTAATTTTTATAGTAACATCAAAAGTTTGTGCTCAATAACACATTGATTTTCACAAAATATAAGGCAATAAGGTTTTCATAGTACTATCAATTTTTGAAAGATTATAGTGAAAATATAATCTACAAATTAAAAATTTACAAAATTTCTAATAGTAACACACTATTGACAGTTGAATTAGGATATTCAATATCAATCAACAACATGAAGATATCGAAATTTTGAAATCAATTTTTTAATTATCACACAGTAATATGTTCTATTTCACAAACATACAACCAAGATATTTCGAATGTCTTGCACAACAAAGAAAACAATAAAATCGAATTATATAACACTTTAATTTAGTAATAATGAATCTCAATTTTTAAATTAGAAATGAAAAAAAATAAAAATAAAGGACGGTTTGAACTATATATTATGTAGAAGTTTTTTAAAACCCTATAGATTTACGTTAACCCTATTTTCTGAATTTCAAAGTTGTGAGAATGTTTTGAATGCAAAGAATCAATTGTAACTTTATTAATGGATTCCACAGTAAACTTGAAGTGTAAAATTGAAATTGGGATTTAGTTTATGTTAGTATTTGAAATGGTGAAATTCTTCATTTTGGGTATTGAGTATTTTAAGGAAAACAATCACATTCGTGTCACTATAGTAACACTAATGCTAAAAAAATTTTGAATTGTTAAGGAAATTTTGTGATCTGATTTTGATTTAATAGACTAACGATTTATTTGTACATCAGACTACCATATACAACTATCAGAATATATAACTTCCGTTAATTATCATAATATTTAATAAACGGTTTCCATATATAACTCAATTAAGAATTTTCATATATATCCTAATAATCTAACATATGTGAATTTCCATAACTAGATAAAATTAACACCGTTAAGAGTAATTTTGTAATTTAAAAAATAAGTGGACTTAAGTACCTACGTATAAGTTTAAATATAGACTTACCCGCAAATAAGTTTTCTTTTAAGACTCAAGTCATTACAAGTCTATCTAGGGGACTCACCTTCAATTTTTACTTTATAATATTATACAGTGGTCACAAATAAATTATAACCATAAATATAAGTTTTACATAATACCATTGCAAAAATTAGTTTGTGAATAAGTGCATTAGTGATAAGTCATGTTTTGTAACACGATTTTAAAATGACTTTCATTCCTTTTCCCCCCTCTCTGTTGGGTATTAAACTCATACAAATATACAATGCTCTTGTGTGGAGAGAATTTCCGTACATTAAACCGATGATCGCCGATGTTTGAAGGCGGGTAAAGGAACTCCGACGTTTAAGTCAAACAACAAGTTGAAAAGTATGGAGTAAATAAGTTAGGATTGAATGCTTTCCTTTGTGCCTAAAGGCTTTTATTCATAGTGATAGAAAGTTGTGTCCTAAAAGAGCTCAGACCCTAGTTGTGATAGGATCAACCTCATTACCAGCTCCTCTAAGTTCGGAGTAAAGTTAGACTAATTGCCTTTTCACCAATTCCTGAATGTTCGGAGTAGAGTTTAACTAGAGGTGGACAAGCAACAGGTGATAGCGAGGTACTTTAGGATTCTTGAATAGTCACCTGTCGGCCGGCTGGGTCCCCGTAGTAGGGCTGCCGGTCGGCTAAACCTTCCAAGCTTTGTGCCGGTCGGCACTTGTAAGACATAACCCTCCACAACTCTACTACATGATTGGTATCCAATAGTTAATTATTAAATATCATGTCATTAACTTTTTTGAAAATGCTAAAAGATCACTCGAACTTTACATTGATTTCAGTCACAAGCTCTAGATTGATCAAGTAGAGATTTTGATTTTATATGGGATATTAGGGTGAGCCTTTTAAATATCATTCTAGCCTCTCTTAAACTACACTGTCTCTTGAATAAAGAAATTCCCTATTTATAGGTTGGGAAAATAGAGGTTAATTGTGGATTAAGTAAAAAAAATTGGGGACTAAGTAATTCAATTTCTAAATAAAATGCTCGAGCCCTCGCTGTTAGAGAGTATTGCCTACTATAAAGGAAGAATGAGACTATTACCACCTCTTAAATCTCTTTTTCCACCCTTATTTAATCATCTTACTTCAAACTATTAAGTTCATCTTATCTATGCCCACCACATTAGTTACTAAGTTCACTCAATTTATACTCATTCAATTAAACTATTAAATATATATCAAAGAACCAAAAAAAAATATAGTAATTAAAGCGAAATTTTAATGTTTCGAGATGATCTATATTATTTCGAGGTATTTTAAGATATTTTGATTTTTTTCACTAATATCTTTGATTTATTTTGAGGTGTTTTAAGATATGTTGGTATATTTTGACTAATATTTTAAAAATAATTATTAATTTTTATTCTGCTTCTGAAATATTTTCGTACCAAAATAACATATTGAAATGAAGTTTTGATTATTGCCTATATACCAAGTTGAAATAAAATTGAATGAATTTAATTTTTAATTGACACATATACACATGGCGGGTATAATAACTAATCAGGTGATATAGATAGAGTGAACTTAATAGTTTGAAGATAATTAAATAGTGTGAGAAAGGAAATTTAAGGGGTGGGGGAACTAGTGCCCAAATGAATAGCTCAAATAATGTTGACCACTATTTTCCATAGCCACCAGAGCACTACTCACTTCTTCTTTTTTTTTTTTTTTGACCTAACACTATTGCTCTCATCAAGTTTTTAAGTAGCAATGGGTGATATCTAAAAATGCTCCACATCATGACTCTTAATCTCTTATACTTATTTCAAAACAATTCTCAAAGTTTCAAAAATATTTTTCATCTTTTACCAGAGTCATGCTACGGATCATCAATCCTAAATCCATTATTATTCACCTAAGTTAAACAATTCTAAGGCAATTGTGTATCTAAGTCTTTGATCTCACCTAAAAGCTCGATTGAATCCAAGAAGTAGACACGTGTTATAATGTAGCTTGAGCTTCTTTATCATATCTTGCTTTACTCTTCAATTTTTATAATCATCTTGAACATGATTTTATTTGAGACAAGTACAAGTGACTTCACATAATTTATCAATTACAATCAATTTCCTATCAATCTCCACTTTGACAATTCCGTGGCAAACAAATACAAGAGTAAGAAAATACAAGATTAAAACTTTATAAACCTTAACATGAAAAATAAATCGTAGACTTAACTTCTAGACTCAATTACAAGTCACTCAATCTTATTCTAATTACAAGACTTGTCTTTATGGTTTGAACTTTTGGTACAAGATCACTCCATCTCATACTATTTACAAGAATTTTCTACATGATTTGAAATTTTGGCATAGTCTTGTAAAACCAACACTCGACCAAAAAACTCGTGAAACACATAGGTATATCAAATATGAATCATGGTCATAGGTAAATGTTAGCGAACAAAGCACTAAACGCAATAGGGTACATGTATGTGAGCAATATGCAAACATATATGACTATGAAAAGTACATTTATGCTCAAGAACCACTAGATATAACATTTAAGTTCAACCAGTCTAATTATTCTCCTTAATTAGTACTATCCAAAAGACAAAGAAAAACTAACAAATAAAAACATAACAAAAAAAATAACAAAGAAAATAGCTCATACCATACACAAATTTTCTTCCTTTTGTCTATTTTCTCAAAAGTGCACAAATTTTCCTCTATCATTTACCAACCATTTTTGTCATGAAGAGCCATTGAACCAATCATGTGGGAAAAGACAAAAAAAAAAAAAACAAGAAAAGAGATCTATGTCAATGAACATCAAGATCTTAACGAATAAATAAAATACTAAAGCAAAGTAGATCATGATATATATAATGAAAAGTAACAAGGATTAAGTAGGTGGATCTTATACCTAAGTATTTAACTTGCAGGAGGATCTGTTGCTCCAGAAAAACCACTAGATGCTCCATCAACTCCTCTATCTGGTATTTCATCTAGTCTATGATCACCTTCCCATCCACCTTCTTCTTCACTTTTTCCGTTTCCTTGTTAATGTCCATCTCGAAGGGAATAGGAAGACTCCTAAGTAACTCATGCATCTTCCTATTTGAGAATTCTGTTGACCTGATGCATTGTTAAGCATAATTTTGATGATCACAAACATCCTAATGTAGTTCGAAAGACCTCAAAAATCTTTTGGAATTCTATAAAACTAGGGAGATTGACGCATGAGAGAAACAATAGTTTTTTTTTGGACTTTTGGAACCGTATTTAGAATTCCGAACATAACCGTTGCACCTCTATCGGTAACATCCGAAAGGTATTCCGGAATTTTTGAAGGCTTCTAGATCCTATCAGGAATTTAAAATCAGACTCTCATTAGCAGACACCAAAAGTATAAACAGGGGCTCAAGGAACATGAAGAGCTCTTTTTGAGCTTTGAGCTTTGAGCTTTGACCTTTGACCAAAAATAATAGTGAAGAAAACTTTTTTTTCCTTCCTCTTGTAAAAGTGATTCTTTGAGAACTTTCTATTCTCTTTCTCCTATTCTCTTGTGCTTTGTGAGAATTTTATATTGAGAGAATCTTCTGAGAAATAATATGTATTTTATATTCCTCTTGAAGTGATCTAAACCGAAGGATTCTATTAAGAAGGAGAACACTCTAAAGGTTTGACTCTCACCCATTGAGGAGGATCAAGCTAATGAAAGAAAACTCTGAAGGGCTGGAAGAAGAGAGGATATAGACCAAGTGATTGGGGCCAAACCTCTATAATTGTTTTTTCCGTTCTTTCTCTACTCTATTTATTGCTTACATTCATCATCACCCACTACACATTGTTTGACTCCTCATCTATTATTACAACAAGCAATTTCACAAACATTAAAATTTTGTGTTAAAGAGACATTAGAAAGTAGAAACCTAATTTACCCCCATCTTGGGATGCATTTATGCCAAAAATTGATATCAGAGAAAAGACTCCACATAAAATATGTAATAATATTATAGCAAAAAGATCGTGGAAACCCTAAGTGGTAATATAGTTGAGGGACAATCCATCACTAGACCACCATTTGTCAATGAAAAATGATTGTGCCTATTAGAAATCAAGAATGAAGATTTACATCATGCCACTTGATGACAAATTGTGGGATATAATTCCTATGAAAGATAAGAACGAATGGTATAGTGATGAAAAGAAATTGCACACTAATAATGCCAAAGCAATGAATACACTATATGGTGTCTTGGATAGAAGTGAATTCAATAGCATTTCAACCTCTTTATATTTATCTTAATAATGGATTAAGAGAAGCAAGAAGAATAACTCCATATTTCCACAACGAAATTCCAAAAACATTAAAAGATCTCATATCAAGATAAAAGTTTACACCAGTCATTGAGTATCAACCTTGTTCTGATAATTGCCCAATTTATTTGACTTCGACCCTTTGAACATCTAAATTCGTTAGTCCAACAATATTTAGAGTCATAGATAGATGCAAATAATTAATTAAGTTTCTTAAATTTCATGATCATATGTTTGTGAATCTATACACATATCCTTGACCACTATTTTCAACTAAAATTTATGGGTGATGTTCCGGGATGGGGGGGGGGCGAAATGATGTGGATCTTCCCTTAAGATTATACACGTGCAATTACCTTTTCACACAAAGAAATAGCAATTTAGTGTGAGAACCCCTTTTAATTAGCACAAAACGTTACACCCATGATGATTGATGTTAATTAATATTCAATTAATTTACTCAAACACTCAATCTCACGGCGACCCAAAACCACAAAACTCAAATTCAATTATGGATGAAAAGATGCCAATCAATTATTGATACAAATACATAGTGTGTGTGTGTGTGCTAAAAATGCAAGCATATATATAAATAAACAAGATGAACACAAACCAATTTGTTGACGCCAAAAACCCACGAAAAATCACTCGGGGTTCACCAAAGCCTAATCCACTACTCTCAATGTCAACATATAAGGACTTGAGTCTCATACCTTAACCAATACAGTGTTAGATGCTTACTTCCTTTAATAAATATATCCACCAAAGGCCCTACTTCGACATCTTGTGTAGTTTCACTTGGATTCACCTCCGCGAGGATCCTATAGGTCTCAATTAATCATGGACACACCAACAATCTCCGATATGCACACACCAATGGGTTTGGTTTACCAATTAAGATCTTTACTTCAATTTATGATATTGGGTTGACTCTCTATAAGGTGGTCTCAAGTCTTAGGCATCTAGGGTTGCGGTGGAAGCTCTCTAGGTAGAAGATGAGTTTTTACTTGCAAAAGGCTTACCCTAGCTGAAAAAAAAATGACTCTCCCCTTTTATATGTCTAGAATAAGAGTCATATTGGTTAACAAGAAAACTCCGATTCACGAATAACTGCTCGATCATTGGAAGTGCCGTCATAGGATAGTGGTCACGGAAATAAAAATTGGATTTCAATCCCAGCCAAGGAGAGTAGACCGCTCAAGCGAGTGAGCCCTGTTCTCCTTCCATGGTCTTTTGCCCTTTCTTTTCCATAAGTCATAAAGAAACTGCTCTAGCAAAGGCTAGTAAACATAGTGGTCCCTACTATTTTTTCAAGCCTAAAATCAAGCAAAAAAACTTGTCATCCTGAGAACTAAAGGGTGTTGCTCAAGAGGGGTCCGCTCTAATGGCTCAAACTATATTTTCAAAACACAAAACTCGTTAGAAAATCTTTTAATTTAAAATACCAAGGAGCCATACATGGATTAATCTCTAATTCTATTTTATCTCTAATCCTCATAATTATATTAAACCAAGGGATCATCTTTCGTATCTAGGTTATTACAATTATCCTAAGCTTGAAGATGCAACATTAGTGTAAATGATGAAGCTTTGATGCTTGATCTCCTCTCTTCAATTGCGCTTTCGGTTCTTCGAATCTTTATATCATCATGACCATGTAAGCAGTTGAGATTTACAGTGGACTCTATAAAATTAGACAATTACAAACATATATCTAACAATCTCTTCCTTTGAAAATTTCATGACAAAATACGTAAGTAAGAAATTAAGATTACAACACACAAACCATTGAACAAAACAAATTGTAAATCTAATCTCAACACTCATGCACACATTCTAAATTTTTATCTTAGTACAAGATCTATATCATAAGATATTGCTTTTTCAGATTATAATCCTACACATGACCACTCAAACTAAAACCTTGTGAAGAACATCATATGTTAGAGAATTAAACAACAAAATCACAAGTATGGTAACACCAAGTTAAGTACAAGTATGTTAACATGTTAAGAACTAAATTGTCCCATATACTTGAGAATCAATTGATATATCAATGTGAATCAAATCAAGTTCTTCACCTTTGTTGGTTTTCAAAGTAAAATAGAAAGTGTAAAATAGTTGATTTCTTGCAAAGTTTGTAAATGTAGTCCTCCTGAGTATTAGAAAAAACTCCCCCTTACTATTTTCATATGCAACATATCTAACCTAGTTAAGAGTAAATCTCATTGATTCGTCTGATAAGTACCTAAAATATTCTCCCCCTTTTTTTTTTTCCAGAAATGTCATTCCAATTACAACATATGACAAGCACGATATAGAATCAAGTTACCTAACATAATCTTTTCTTATTTATTATAAATGTCAACCCAATGACAACATATAACAAGCATGTCATAGAATCATGGTACAATGAGAACGTATCAAACATAGACCAACTAGCCAAATCAAGCATGTAAAGTAAGCAAAAGACAAACAAGGAATATAACTCAAAAGAAAATATGATAAAAACATCAATAAATAGGACTAAGAGTGTTGTCACAAAAAACCAATAAAAGTAAAAAAAAAAATAGAATACTTTAGTACAAACCATGAATGAATAATAAACACTCAAATCTCCCATATGGCCCAAACTAAAAGTCTCTAAAATAGTTTAAGTAGTTGCATCAAACTTCATTGGCTCCATCATCTCTCGGTCAACCATCATCTGTGGGCAACTCTGTGTCTGAATTTGAGTCATCTAGCAACATCTCTCCTTCACTCTGCTTACCCTTAATCAATCTTCAAAGTCATCCAACTCTTTGACTAAGCAAACCAAAGATAACTTGTTGAGTCGTCTCTATGCTCACAATCTTACCATCCAACGCATCTAGTCTCTGAGAAGTACGACGATGATGCTCCACCATGTGTTATTGAATACTCATAAGCATATCAACCAATGATGCTAATTGAGAAACAGGGATATCTGAACTACACTCATGTGGTGGTGATGGTGGCCTAGACGTACTAGTCTCGGGATGCACTAGTGGACCTCCTATAGCTTGTTCCCTGTCTTCAACTACCACAACTTAGTCAACCTAGGCCTTGCTTTGTTTCATAGAACACTTGTTCAAAGGCTTCATTAGGTACTGCACCTGATCCGTGTGCTAGACTACAACTCACCTTTGCATGTATGAATTATCAATGATCCAAAAGGCATACCATCTTATACTCTCTCCTCTAACCAAGCTTGTCGGATATATCCAAATATCATTGCAGGCAAATCGAGATCTAACCCTGTTCTTTTAGCATATAGCATGTGCTCTCTAAACTGGGATGTCTGAGATCTGGGATTTTGGTTTTTTGTTGTAGTTAGTTATGAGATTAAACATTCTATATTCTAGGGTTAGACATTTCTAGAAAAATTTCAGTATCACCCATTTCTCTAGATGGTCTACACCATATAGTTTTATATCCACCGCATGGAGAGGAGACAAATCCTCAACTGATCTTCCACTTAGGGCATCATTTTCTACCCTAGGTAGGCCAAGAGTGGTAGCTATGAGCTTGATAGAAAATACAAACTCAACCCCTCAAACATAGGTAACAAAGTGATCATCCTGAGGATTGCAGATGTGTGTATGAAACTATCTCACTATGCTATCATTTGAAACCTTGGGGTACTTGAATAGATGTGTCCACTCATGATTGACGAAGTTTATAGAGATAAACTAATTTATCTATGTTTGGTCTACTCTTTGCTCAATCATAACCGGCCTAAGAACAAACTCGATTCTATATCTATATTGAAAATCAACCTTCATCTCAACTTGTAGTTCCACAACCAAATGTCATTTCTCTTTTTCCAAGGCGATCTCTTCAAACACTCTAAGAATCTAGGTCTCACTCATAAAGATTAGCAGATTAAGTGATGAATCAACCTTAAAAACCTTGTAGATTGTGTTTGGAAATGCTTAGACTCAAGGTTTAGGGTATTTGGAGGCTGAGGACGTGAATGCAACTCTTTGAAAATACACTTTTAAAACCCTAGTCGCTGACATACGCGAGGTTGCTTGAGCAGTATGGGGCTCTCTTGAGCGGTGCTTGAAGCTTCACTATTCCGAGTGATGAAACAACCTCAGCTTCTCTATGGACCAACCAGTCTTGATACTTACTCATTCACCCTATCCTTCAACCCTCCAATACATGCATGGATGTATATACAACATATATACAACTGTATGTATATGCATTGATGAAATTGGATCTAAACGTAATGCATATTTCAATTCAAACAATAAATTCTTAATGTTTATAATCATGAAAATTACTCATGTTCATATTATAATTGCTCCCTCCATATTTCATCATCTCATTGCATTACTCTAAAGCATATTCGAGAAATATAGAATTCAATTTCATGCATCGAAGTGCAATGTTTCCTCACTTCATTCAATTTCAGTCACATGTGTTCAAATTTTGTTCCACTTTTACTAATTCAAGTGCAACGTGTGTGAAACCAAACTCCAACACAATTAAGATTTTGCTTAGTTCAAATCATTAATAACCTTAACATGAAATCCTAATGCATCGTTTAAGTGAATACATGACTGGTTAGTGAGTGTTCTAATAATTTTTTGTTTAGACAACTCTCCATTTTTTTTCCATTCAACTCTATGGCTTCAATTAATACAATTTTGAATTCCGTACTTTTATAGAATACATCAAAACGTGATTAGCATGAGCTCTTTTAGCTTTGTAAATGAGCAATGTCTTTTAAATAGAAAGTGCTCTCAACAATTCAAGTGCAACTATTTTTAGCCATTTATTTATGCCTCACCTTTTTAATGATTGGCCATATTGGGCTCTTTTAACACATTTGGCCTTCCACAAATTTTAAGAGATTGGGGTTTAAATAACCTTTAGTCATATGTTCACCGATCACCAACACTTAGAGTCAGTTAGGATCATTAATAATTCAAACTAATAAGACTCCTAATTATGCAGGTGAATGTTGGCATGAAAACTTTAGCTCATGAATCAGGCACTAAGATTTATGCCACTAAGTTATTTATTCCCTAATATGGCTCATATCAATGCACATTTCCACTTTGATTTAAGAATGGAATCATTATGATGCAAACCAAAGTATGAATTACCATGATTATAAACAAAGAAATATAGATAAAAGAAAATTTTTTTGCTTTTTCTTTTCTAATGTTTTTTGTATTTTTCAAATAGACAAACACAAAGAAAAATATGAAAATAAAACCAAGAACAGAAAAATAAAACAAAGAACAGAAAAATAAATCCTAAAATGAATGTCAGACTTAACATCAAAATTATTTTTGAAATTTTCCATTTCTTTTGTTTTGGGCTTTTCAAATTGCTATTGTTTTTTAATTTTTCATCTAAAATAAATAAATAAAAATAAACAAAGAAAAATATATACAATGTATGATCCTATGATGTTTGATGCAATGCATTAATGAGCACCTAGGTCCATATGCTCATCCCTCAGACTTATTAGGAGTTGTGACCTTGTAAGAAGCACTTGGGGCCTCCAACTTGGTTGAGATGGTAAGTTTCTCAAGGTCCTCCCTAGTGACCCAAACTTGTTTTTCCTTCCTAAAACTTGGGTTAGGTTGAGGAATAAATGAAGTACTAACTCTCTTTTCCCTAAATGCGTGTAGATCAATTTTGACCTGGGAGTAGACAGAGATTTGTGATGCATGACTATGCTCGGACTCACAAGACCTCTCCAAAAGCTTTGAAAGATTCATAACTTGATTTTTCAAAGCTTTAGATTGGTTGACTAGATGCATGAGATTTTTATCCAAGAATTCCATACTATGAATGCAATGTGCACTATAGTGACCATTCTCTCCACAAGACATACAAATGATTTGGTTTGGTTTTTTTTTTTTTTTTTAACAGGCTTCTTTTAATGTTTAACCTTATCATTCTTTAGTATTTTTAGGACTTGTGCTTAATTGTGGGGTGATGGATTAGGATTACCCATCACAAACACAGTCTTGGATGTAATAGGGGTGTGTAGAGTTCTCATTTGTAAGGCCTAGGCCTCTCTTGTCACCCACACTCTTTACTATAACCAATATTTCATAAAATTTTTTGGTGCTTTGACAAAGTCTTTTCGAGAGCTCTTGTGATTTGTGAAGGTCTTTATCACATTTGATAAGTTTAAACTCAAGCCCCTTCTTAGACAATAAAAGCCCTTTATGTTCTTTCTCAAGGAACCTCACCTTGTCATGGAGGGACTTTTTATCCTCCTCAAGCCCAACAATATGTTCCTTGGACTTCGCTAAATCCACGTGAAGTGTTTTTTTCTCTTCTTCACTAGTTTTGAGCCTCTTGCTCAATTAAAGCAACTTCTTACCTTATTTAAGACACTTCTCATACAATTGACTATAAGCATCTTGGAGGTCTTTAGCACTTTCGGTCTCATCCTCACTTGTGGAGAGTTCAATATCTAATTCATCTGCATCTCGGGTAGGATTCAACTCAACTTCCTCTTCTTCTTTGGAATTTTCTCATGGGAGGAGACCTATGAACCTACAAAAGCTGTGAAGGTTTTTTTATCACTTTGAGAAAGGGCGTCAACATTCATTGGGACTCACTTTCACTCTCACTCGCCTTAGCCTTCAAGGCTCTCTTCCTATCTTTGGGCATGTCCTTTTTCTTAGCATTTGAACATTCTGTAGCTATGTACCCAAGCCCATAATACTCATAGCATTGGAGACCTTTTCATTTCTTCTAAACCTCGTGTGGAGAAGTTCTTCGTCTAGTCTCTTTTCTTCTTTTAGGAGACTTAGGTCTACTTTGATTCCCTTTCGACCTTGAGGACTTGACACTACTAGCCTTAAAACACATTTTGAATTTACGTGCAAGATAGGCTAGGTTATGTCATTTTCTCCTTAATGGGGGACTCAAATTTATCCCCTTCTTCAATTTTCAAATTTAATGCAATGGCCTTCACTTTATTGGGTAGAACAAGGTTCATCTTGAAAGTCAAAATTGACCCAATTAGGTCTTCAATTGACACTGATGTCATATTGACACTCGTCTCTAACGAGATCACCTTAGTATGAAATCTCTCTAATAGAAATCTAAGAATTTTCCACTTGATGGTGGCATTGGCGATTTTGGTACCTAATGCAAAGAAAGAATTAACAATATCGTACAACTTAGAACAAAAGTCAATAAATGTTTCTTCCTCTTGAATCCTAAAAGTCTCAAACTAAGAGGTGTACATTTGGAGATGGGACACCATAACCATTGTAGTTCCCTCATTAGAGACCACAAAAATATCCCATGCCACATTGAAGGTCTCACAATTTGGGATTCTCCGAAACTCATTTGGTGTCGCGACATTGAATATCGCATTCAAGCCTTTTGAATTCAACCCCAGCCATTCGATTTCGGTCTCTGTCCAACTCCTTGGAGATTTTGCTTCCACCACCGCTTCACCACCTTCAACTTTTGAGATGGCGATGAGAAGGTTCCAACCCTCTTGCACACTCAACCATACTCTCTCTTATATGGATTTTCAAAAATGCTCTCATACGAGTTTTTCAATATGCCAAATTAGATCCATCAAAGAGTGGTGGTCGTTCAATTGAACCACCTTTTTTTTAGAATCCATTAAGACTAACTAGTAGTAATGATAAATCTCAAGAAGGAATGACACTAGGTGTGTCTAAGTGCAACTTAGGAATTACGCTCTGATGCGAATTATTATTTTGGGAGGGAGGAGGAACGATGTAGATCTTCCCTCACGATTATACTCGTGGAGTGCACTACACTGCCTAGAGGGGGTGAAGAAATTTTTCAATTTTAAGCGAAATGGATTACAAATTACAACCTAACTCTACCCCAATTACCTCTGCACAAAGATAAGCTCAATCATAATTCAGTCTACTTGGTCTCTACCCCACACGCAAATCTAATAAACCTAAAAATTTAAAATTGCAAGAAAACAAGAAATAAATTACAACAGTGATACGCCCCTGGGCTCTTGATGAAAATCACAAGACTTACCTGAATACTTCTATATCGCCTTAGATTACCGTTAACTGTCCCCAACAATGGCACCAAAAATGCTCGCCCTCCAAAGGGTTGTATTTTCACGAGCGTTCCTAAGCGTAAGAGAATAGTATCGTGTAGTAACTCGAACAAAAGTCCAAGGTTGTCTCCTTAGGGAAATAATTGGAATCCAAGGTGATGAAAAATGAAAAGGAAAAATTCATTGAAAATTGAGAGTTTGGAAATTAACTACTAATAAAAATGAAATTCAATAATTGGAAAAAGCTAGATAATCTTTAGAATTCATCCCACAAATGAACAAGAATTTCTACTATAAATATATAACGCATCTGCTTTCGTATTCAAACTAATACAGACGGATGATTTTCAATTAAAGACTTCAAATATAACTAAGAATAACAATTGACAGAAAACACTACTAACTATCTATACCAAAGCCTATTGTATATATATAATCAGAAAGTATGCAAACAGAATAGGTTTCAAAAGCATAACTTATTCAAACAATCACATAAACATTAAAACCCTAGTTTATAAGATAAAAACCTAGTTTATAGGTTGGGAATCCTTATTTAGATTATCCAGATAAAGCCTACTCACTTATGATAATGTAAGCAACGCAAAATACTAAAGAAGACATAACTAAATTTAGAGAAGTAAAGATTGACTTGAAAGTAATCGCTTGTATCAAAAACTAAATTTAAATAACAAAATTTTAAATTAAAGACAAACGAATATAGATTGCTAGAACAATTGAAAGAACAAAACTTAAAAAAAAGAACAATAGCAAAGCTCTGAAGAATAATTGTAACACTCTTAAAACATAGAAAAGTAGAGAAAAGGCTGAGGAAGTGTCTAAAAAGTGTTTGTATTCCCGATAGAGTCTTCTATTTATTCTTTGTGGAAGGAGAATCTTTAGATCATTGATATATATCCTTCCCAAAATAATCTCCTCTTCCGGTTGATTGAGTATCCCCAAAAGATTTGGAAAATTTGATCTTTAATTGAGTTCCCCATGAAAATTTGTCTTTACCTACCGATAGCAATTCATTCTGCAGCACAACCTACCGGTAGAGCAATGAAACCTATCAGTAGAAATTTTTTTGAAAAAATCATTGAAACTTTTGTGGCTTTTTCAACTTTAGATACCAGCACCTAGCAAATAGTGGGCTCAGGTACCAGTACCCTGTCACATAAGTACCGATATATGGCAACTAAAAGGAACTTGGAAAATAAGGTCCAAGTGCCGGTACCTCGTTACTCGTGTATCGGTACCTGATAGACAGAAGGCTCAGGTACCGATACCATGGGTAAGAAGTACGAGTACCTCTTTCAAAATTTTCAAAAATTTAAATATAACTTGTCAAGCCTTTGGGCCTTAAGACTTCTTATTTAAAGGATGTAATTGATGTAATATTAAGTGTAAATTGATGGGGATTGGACCTTAGAATGGTCAAGTGATTGATAGGTTCACAGGTTATGCATTTGGGAGTGCTCCCATACAAGGGAGACCCTGCCCAAATTTTATGTTGGTTACGACCCCGATGAAAGGGATGTGATGATCGTGGTGTCGGGTTATATGACATATACAAATACTTCCGCGGGTTGATGGGTGAGAAAGAACCCCCATATTTTGGGGTGTCACAATGGGTTCGAATCATCCACGGGTATCCACTTTGATTCAACTCTTGATCCATGCTTCAAATTACGATTTTTACCTCCTGAGTCCAATTCACTCTTCCATGGCAACTAATTTATCAAGTATCTCCATTTTTACTCCAATTCTCCTATTTTACTTGGGAAATAAATTAACCACTAAAAATAAGAGTTAAACTAAAAACCCAACAGTCGATCATATATAAGCTCAAATAATATCCAATTAGTCATGAATTAAACATTAATAAAACACTTTTTTTAATGGCTAATCTACACTCCCCAGGACTCCTCTCACTGTTGCTTTAGATTAGTGGACAGTTGTTAATACAATTTTAGGTCACATGCATAGTAGTATTGATCTGCAACATAGTCTCGCAACACTCAGAATAGATGTTGTTGATGGAGGGATGTTTTCTTTTATGGGAGATCAGTGAGACATTCGCAGGGAGATACAACACTTCGGGCATATGCTACAAAACCGCAAGATTCATCAATAAGGATGAGTCGGGGACCTAGCTGTGACAAGGATATGGTGATGATGGTGGAGTTTAATGCAGCCACTTGAGCTATTTTAGAGACTTTTAGTTTAGGGCATATGAGAGACTTGAGTGTTTATTATTCATTCATGGGTTGTACTAAAGTACTCCATTTTTTTTATTTTTTCATTTTATAGACTTTTATTTGTTTAGTTAATTTTTTTTTGTTATGACAACACTCTTAGTTCTATTTATTGATGCTTTATCATATTTAACTTTGTGTTATATGCCCTGTTTATCCTTTATTTATTTTACATGCTTGATTTAGGTAATTGGTTTATGTTTATACGTCTAGTTATACCATGAGTCTATATCATTATTGTTATATGTTCTCAATGTGTTGGCATTTATAGCAAATAAGGAACGAATATGTTGGGTGACTTCATTGTACCATGCTTGTCATATGTTGTCATTGGATTGGCATTTGGGACAAAAAGGGGGAGAATATTTAAGGAATTTATGAGAGAAATTCGGGGAGATTTACACTTGACTAGTCGAGATATGTTGCATGTGAAAATATTAAGAGGGTGTTTATTCTAATATTCAAGGGGAGTACATTTACAAACTTTGTCTGAGGTCATCTATTTTACACTTGTTATTTTACTTCTGAATACCAACTAAGGGGAAGAACTTAATTTGATTGACATCGATATATCAATAGGTTCTCAAGCATTTGAGACAATTTAATTCTTAACTTGTTACATATTTTCAGCATGATGTACACATAAATATGTCATATGCTTAACTTGGTGATTACTATACCTGTGATTGTGTTATTTAATTCTCTAACATATGATGTTCTTCACAAGGTTTTGGTTTGAGTGGTGAAATGGAGGACTATGATCTTCAAAAGCAATATCTCATGATGCAGATCTTGTACTAAGATAGAAATTTAGAATGTGTGCATGAGTGTTGAAATTAGATTTACAAATCGTTTTGTTCAATGGTTTGTGGGTTATAATCTTAATTTCTTACTTGTGTATTTTGTCACAAAAATTCTAATGGATGAGTATATGTTTGTAATTAGCTAATTTCATAGAGTACATTGTAAATCTCAACTTACTACATGGTCATGATGATATAATGATTGAATATGCGAAAGTGTGATTAAAGGGAGGAGATCAGTTGTCAAAGCTACATCATTCATACTCTTGTTGCACCTTCAAGTTTAGGACAAAGTTAATGACTTAGACATCTAAGATGATCCCTTGGTTTAATAAAATTAGAAAGGTTAGAGGTAAAATGGAATTAGAGATTAATCTGAGTATGACTCTTAGGTAGTTTTAAATGAAAAGATTTTCTAACATGTTTTGTGTTTTGAAAACATAGCTTGAGTCATTAGAGCAAATCCCTCTTGAGCAACACTCTTTAGTGCTCAAGAGAACAAATTTTTTGCTTGATTTTAGACTTGAAAAACTAGTAGGGACTATCTTATGCTCGGTAGCCTTTGCTAGAGTGGTCTTTTATAACTTAAGGAATAGAAAGGGGAAAACACCATGGAATGGGAATAGGGCTCGCTCTATGAGCTCGCTCGAGTGGTATATTGCGAATCTGAGTGTTCTTGTTGATCAAAATTATGCTTATTCTAGACCTATAAATAAGGAGTCTTTTCTTTAGCTAAGGTAAGCCTCTTGTAAGCCTTTTGAGAGTAACACTCATCTTCTACCTAGACAACATCCACCACACTCTATATCCCTAAGACCAAAGACTACTTTCTAGAGATTCTAACCAACCTCATAAATTGAATTGAAGATCTTGATTTGTAAACCAAACTCATTGGTGTGTGCATATTGGGGGTTGTTGGCGTGCACCTGATTGCTCGAGACCTAGAGGATCTTTATGGAGGTGAATCCAAGTGAAGCTACACAAGATGTCGAAAGAGGGCCTTTGGAGGAGAGACATTAAATGAACGGAGCATCTAACCATAATATTGGTTAAGGTATAAGACTCGAGTCCTTGTATGTTGACTTTGAGAGTAGTGGATTAGGTGGAGAACCTTGAGTGGTTCACTACGATTTTTCCTGGTAAGGGTTTTTCACGTCAACAAATTGTTTGTGTTCATCTTGTTTATTTACATATACACTTACATTTGTTAGCACACGCGTATTATGTGTTTGTATGAATGATTGATTAACTTATTTTCATCCATAGTCACATTTGGGTTTTGGATTTCGGGATAGCCATGAGATTAAGTATTTGAGCAGTTGAACAATTAATCACATCAATCTTCATGGGTTAGTTGGGTCATGTGATTAAAAGGGGATTTCACACTAAATTGTTGTATCCTTGTGTGAAGTGGTAATTGAGGTAGAGCTTGGTTGTAATTAATTATTGATTGCGTTTAAAATCTAAAAACCTATTCACCCCTTATAAGTGAGGATACTCTCGTGCTCCGGCTACCCCCCATGAATGAGTGTATAACTCACAGACCATCTCAAGTTTGGCCATGCCTGACTCTGTCAAAGTTTGTCTCGACCCACAAGCGCCAACTATTCAAGGAATGAATTTATCACGCATGCTATCGATCCACACCTGCCTCTCTGCAAGGACTATCCATACTGTAAGGAACCAGGTATAACTCTCTTGATGCTCTGGGGTCCTAAATTTGTTCCTGACAAAACGTTGGGCTATCCAAACTCTCTTCACACCCCCTCGGAGGCATATTCTAACTTATTTTTCGGTGAAAGTGCACTAAACGCCGTGGGCAATCATTTAATCAGAGCATAAATGAAGTAAACGACTGAAAGTGAAGATCCAAAGTGAATGTGATTGAGAAATTAGAGGGTTTTCTGAGTTGGGAGAATTTAAAAATGAGAAATAAGGTGTAAATCTGATTTTTGACGCGTATTTTCACTGTCTGACATAGGAGCACTTGTTGACAAATTGAGTGTGGCAATGACTTCGAAGGCCACTGGTTCTTGTTCGCATCTAAACCCAAATTTCACTCTTTTAGCCCCTTAATGTTCACTTTCAACCCCCAAATGCATGTATGTACGTGTGATGTACAAATGTATCACTTTTGAGTACATACAAGGATGAAATGCAATCTAAATACAATGAATTTGGAATTACAAACATGAAAATTAAATTAAAATCATCAATATTTAAATTCAATCTCATTTCATCATCCGGCACGTCACTCTAAGGCTTATCTAAAGATAGAAAATTCAATAATCATGCAGCACTAGGGTACTTTTTGAATCATAGTCCAACTTACACATATACATATTTAAACTTTGCAAGCATAATAATAAATCCGTGTGTAATGCGTGTGAAGCCTATACAAACAAGTTGTGTAATTCATCTTGATTAAAAACATAAGGCAAATACATGGATTTCTAAAAATATCCAATAGGCTAAGGCAAGACCAGTTAGTGAATGCTTATATTTATTTTTTAAAATTTATTTTTTACATTTTCCTTTTTTGTTTTTATATCTCTTCTACTCATCTTTTCTGGCCCAGCCACAGTTTTTTGGATTTATATTTATAATTTTTTTATTAGACCTTTGAGCATTCTTCACATTTAGCAAAGCCAGTACTCCCAAAAATCATGTTGCATTGAATTTAACCACACTTTATTTGGGTGCCCAACTTTTTTTTGCACGTATATGTCATTTTGAGCGTAATTTTTTCAAACATTGAGTTGCTTTTGTAATTTGTCAGTTTAAGACTTTTTCTCACATTTGACCCATTTAGACATCTTTTCAAGGAAAATGAGATTTTACCAACCTTCATCCTACCTTCGCCTATATCGGGAATCATGTAAAAACATTAAAATCAACGGTTCGCAAGACTCTGAAATAGTGAAGGTGATAAGTTATAGTGCATAAAATTATATAAATCTATCAATTGCATGTGAAAGAGACTTAGACATAAATTGCTTGCGTGGAAGTATAATTACTAAGGGTGCGTTTTGTTACGTTTTTTGTTTTTTATTTTTTTAGAAAATGAAAATATAAACAGTTTTTATTTTTTTTTATGGTAAAAAGTCAAAACAGAAAACTTGTTTGACTAATATTTTTGTTATGGCAGATTACAAAAACAAAAACAAAAAACTCGTTTGGCTATTATTTCTATTATGACAAGTTATAAAAATAGAAAACTTGTTTGGCTATTATTTCTACTAGTTGAAGCATACGTGCTTTGTACGTTAACCGATTTAAATTATAATTTAATATATTTTTATTTTTTTGAGATATGAGTAATGTAAATATAAGCAATGATGTAAAAAAAAAAATGTTCGTGATAGTCTTCTGGCCAACGATCAAACAATGATAATTCCTTGGGAATTGTTTCTAAGAGATTTATTTTGATACTTATACTACAAATAGAATGGGACCAATTTGACCCAACAGTGCCCTAAAGAGTATGTAAATTCTGCAAAGCTACTCTTCACAATACAAATCAAAGAAAGTCAAACAACATAAGGGTTTTCTTGTATATAGTTCCCAAACTTTGATATGTATATGTGTTGCTCCTTTACATATTGATTTAGTTGAGTACAAACGACAGTGATGAGGGAACACAAAATTTAAGGATTGTCTAAATGTCCAAATTTATTGGCCAGCCTCATTATTTTCTAACTTTGTTCTAAGGCAAGAAAAAGCCAACAATAGAAGGTGGAGTTCAACAATGCTCTTAGTATCCAGAAATAAAAGAAAAGAGTTAACAAACTACCGAAAAAAAATAAATTTCCATGAAAATTATGAATTCTAATCATGAAAAGGCACATACAATCCCTATATCATACAACAATATTTTTAAAAATTTTAAAATGTAAGCATCATGACAACTTGATTGATCTCTCTTATCCTGATTGAATACAAAAAAATTACCAATAATGAGCTTGATATTGTTGCCCAAGATGATCTGTTGTCCCTTAAACAAATAAAATTTTATAATTTAAGGAGCAATGACATATTTGACCACATATTTATGTTGTCAATCTTTTTTACTCTTCTGTCTTTCTGACATTTATGATTAGAAGAAACGTTATTGACACATGCATATAAAAAAATCAATGATTACAAGGAATAAATTAATGATAGCATCTTTAAAAGATACAATATACAACAAGATGAAAAACCACAAACAAATTGACCAATAACACGAAAAATTATGCTTTGATTTGGCATAAGACAAAATGCTTGTTTTTACAGTCAAAATGGTAAAAAACAAAACCCATGCACATTCTAGCGAATATAAACTAACATGAATTAGTTGAAGATTGGTCTCTTTAAGTGTGGTTGTTGGCTTAATCCACACATTGTAAGAAATTCTTTTATGTCTTGCCATTCTCCATGAATTGGCTTCATTTAGAATGAAGGCAATATATGAAGTATCTCTAACTATCTTTCAAACTCTCCATAACCTTGTACCATTTTAGCTTAAACACAAAATTTGCACCATATATGTACTTAGAGCACAATAGTCGAATAGCTTAGAATAAAACTAACATGTAATCTTTGAGACATTGAATAGTAAGCATGATGATACAAAATAATCTTAAATGCAGTAGAAATTTGAAATTCATAAGCTTCATCATGTTCCTTCTGTAAAAAAAGGAAAAGAACCCAAAATAAGCTTTTGTTACCAGAGGGTTGGGGAAAGGGGGAGGATGACTCACCAATTAATTGAATTTTCATATAAACTCGAATGATCAACATTCTTATGAAACCAAACCTGTTAAAGGCAGAATTACCTTGACTTCTTTGTTCCAATTAAAGTCAATGATATATCAAAAAGATAAGCAACCTGCAAAAATCCATCTTTCAATGACATGCACTATTTTCTAACAAAGGAAACTATGATAAAGATGCTGATGATGACATAATACTGGAAGTTTCTTTATTTCTTGCAAGCCTTTGCAATAAAGCATGGATTCTATCAATTGGGGTATACTATACAATTCTTTCAATTCATCATAAGAATTTATTCTTGTTCTATAAAAAGATTATCATGCAATTTTAGGAAAATTCTTGAATCTATAACCATGAAATTTCAAAAACTGGGATTTCTTAAATGATTAAAAATTAGCAAATCACATCGACCTGGTTCTTCTACATCTATCGATGTTGTTCAATATAAATTTATATAAGAATTCCATACAAACATATATTCAGACAAATAACGGACTACGTCTAATGAAGACAGAGAATGCATAACCACAAACAAACTATGTAGAACAAATACATAATTCTAGCAATGAGAGGACAATACCTATTTGCAGAGAGAGAGAGAGCGAGAGAGAGCCACATTTTGGTCTCTTATTTTGCACATTCTTAGACCTTGAGGAGCCACCTTTTTTAGCCATCATATATTTCATTAACTTTTTGACAAACATGGCTAGATCCTCACTCTCAATAATGGTTGACTCGCACTCATCTTTGTATTCTTTGATTGAACTTAAAGTAATGCCCTTGGAATTTTTGGGCTGACAAAGATTCATCTCAAAAGTCAAAAAAGACCTGATTAGATCTTCTATAAATTATATAATTTAAATTTAAATTCAATTTCATCAAATTATTACTTCAATTTTCAGAACGTAAAAGTGCTCTTCATTGATTATATAACTCTATGAATGTACAAAAGAGTGTCATGCCATTTCAGAAAAAAAAAAAAACAAATTTTGCAGGCATTTAGCATACTTGTGGTAACAATTAATGGGTACAGGGTGCTGTTTCAATACCATATGCAGAATCATTCAAAAACTATAGCAGAACTATACAAACAAAAGCCTAGCAAATCAAAGTTTTGTTGAAAAATAAATTAAAATGGGACTCACACATCAAAATAGTGGGGCCATGATTTAATTATTTACTCAAAACAATTCATATTTGAATGAAAAATTATGTCTCAAAAATTACCAATTTGTATTGGTATAATAGACTGAATTTTTGGATTTAGAGTTGGGTCAAAAAATAGATCAAATTGAAGCAGCGAATGAAGCAAGCAACAGAGCCGACAAGTGAGGCCCAAGGCCTTGTCGCCTTGGCTTGGGGCACCCCCTCCTTTGTTCATCCCACCTCATCTCGTCTCGCCTCGCCTCCCTTTGTGGTCTACTACATTCACTTTTAAGTGCCTGGCCAGCCGTCTTTTAAATTAATTTTTAAAATATGTGCCATATAATTGTCGTCATCTAGAGAGTTTCTCTTAACAAGTGTGATGAACAGTGGCGTCCCTTGCCTATTCAGTTTAATTGAACAGGCGTCTGTAGTCTATAAAAGGGCATTCCTACTGTCATTGGAAAACACTGAGCATACTAAAATCTCTCAAGTCCAGAATTTTGTATTCTATTTCATCTCTCTTTGCATAAATATTGTTGCATCGTTGTTCTTCTTCGTTGGTTCAAGTACAAGGCACAAAGTTGTGTTCGCTAGAGTCTTCGAGATTGCAGTGCTGTTTTTTCAAGAACGTAAATCTATTCTATCTTGGGAGACAATTGCTCATCAACCTTGAGCACCAAGAGGGAGTAAATTTGTTTGAAGGATACTATGGATATAGGGCTTGGATTTATTCTTTATTTATTCTAATTTTTTTGGTTATGATCATTTTTGCTATTCTACGTCCGTGTGAGTGCATTATTTTGTTTTAAATAGTAGGCTTTCTATTTTAGATTTGCAAAAATTATTAAGTTCCTAAATCCAATTATAGTGTTTTGAATAAAAATCTTAAGACAAACTCTCTAGGTTTTATGACTTAATTATATAATTAGATTACATATTCTTATAATCTAAGAAAATTGTGTTAAAAATAGAATTTTGCATTTTAGTTTGTGTATTCAATACAATGTTTTATATACTACTATTGGTTTTATAAATACACTTACAAAAACCAAAATTTAGTATTTTTTTTCTAAGAATTCTACTGTGCTCGAATTTGAAAGTTTTGAAAAAAAATAGAATTGTGTATTATGTGATTTTTTCTTTTAGTAGCGCCCTAGTGGAGACACCCTCTCCCAAAAGTACGCTCCCCTCCAGAGACACCCTCTCCCCAAATTAGGCACCCCAGGGGACACCCTCTCTTCCTTTATAGGTGCCCCTTGGCCCTCACTAGTGGCGCCCTCCTCCTTTGGTAGGCGCCCTTGGCCCCTTGTCCCCAAATTAAATATAATATTGTGTATTATGTTTATGCTATAATTAAAACTAGACTTCTATATTTTGTTTTGCTTCCTTTTGTGTAACATAATTGGTTACTACAAATGATTTTGTTCCTCCGGTTGTTGTTCATATAAGAGTTGTTCCTACTACCTTGAGTGTGTCTCATAGGGAGAAGCCCGAGAAGTTCAATGGCTTAAACTTCACACATTGGCAATCTAAAAAGCTTTTATATCTCACCACCTTAAACCTTGCAAAGTTTTTCTATGAAGATGTTCCTTCTTTTGAGGAGAATGAAACTAATGTAAAAGAGGTGGTTGTTGTGGATGCTTGGAAGCATTCGGATTTCTTGGGTAGAAATTACATCCTCAATAGGTTAGACAATTCTTTATACAATGTGTATAGTGCTGTCAAAATCGTGAAATAACTTTGGGAGTCCTTGGACAAAAAATACAAGACCAAGGATACTAGAACGAAGAAATTCATTATCAATAAATTCTTAGATTTTAAAATGGTGGATTCCAGGACTATCATATCCCAAGTTCAAGAATTTCAAGTTATCTTTCATGACATCTATTCCGAGGGCATGTCTCTGAGTGAGTTGTTTCAAGTAGGCTGTGATTGTGGAAAAATTACCACCCTTATGGAAGGATTTCAAGAACTACCTCAAGCATAAATGCAAAGAGATGAAACTTAAAGAATTGATAGTTCATTTGAGGATTGAAGAAGATAATCGCAAATCCGAGAAGAAAAGTGGAGATTTTAATTCCATGGAATCCAAAGCTAACATTGTGGAAGGTGGAACAAAGGCTAACAAAAAAAGGAAGCATAATGTTGATAGTCCAAATCAAGGATCGAAGAAGTTCAAGGGTAAGTGCTATAATATTTTTAAATCAGGACATGTCTCCAAGGATTGGTGTAGGCCAAAGAACTTCAACAAGAAGTCTAATGCTCAAGCAAATATGACTGAATCGGACATGCTTTCAATGGAAATATCCGACATGAATCTCTCCATGGTGGTTTTCGAATGTAACTTGGTGGGTAACCCCAAGAATGACGGGTTGATATTGGTGCCACTCGACAAATTTGTTCAAATAAATGGATGTTTTCTACTTGCACGAAGATAGAGCATGATAAACAGCTCTACATGGGAAACTCCTCTTCTTCAAAGGTCGAAGGCTGTGGAAAGGTGATACTCAAGATGACATCCGGTAAGGAACTCACCTTGAATAAAGTGCTTTATGTCCCTAACATTCGCAATAATCTAGTTTCTGGTTATTTGTTTAGCAAAAATGACTTTAAATTAGTTTTTGTATCCGAAAAATTTGTACTCACTAAGAATGAGATGTTTGTAGGAAAGGGATACATGAATGATGGGCTTTTTAAGTTCAATGTAAGGATTGTTGTGCCAAAGTTTATTAATAATAAAGATGAAATAAATTCTTTTTACTTGCTTGAGTCTTCTAATATGTGGCATACTAGACTAGGCCATGTTAATTATGATGCAATTAGGAGATTAGTTAATTTAAATAATTTTTCTAAGATGTCTATTGATCCAAATCATAAATGTGAGACTTGTGTGGAATCAAAGTTAGCGAGAATATCTTTCAAGTTTGTTTGAAAGAAGTACCGAAACTCTTGAATTAATTCACAATGATATTTGTGACTTAAAGTTTGTGCAAACAATGGGTGGTAAAAAGTATTTTATTATTTTTATTAATGATTGCAAAAGAACTGTTATGTTTACTTAATTAGAAGTAAAAATGAGGCTATTGATATGTTCAAGCATTATAAGAATGAAGTTGAGAATCAACTTATCAGAAAGATAAAGACATTAAGAAGTGATAGGGGTGGAGAATATGAATCTCCTTTTGAGGAGTTTTGTATAATGCATGAAATCATTCACCAAACGATTGCCCCCTATTCACCTCAATCAAATGACATAATTGAATGCAAAAATTGAACATTGAAACAAATGATAAATGCTATGTTATCAAGTTCAGGAACTCTCCAAAACTTTTGGGGGGGGGGGGAAGCCATATTATCGGCTAATTATATTCTTAATAAGGTGCCTCATTAGAAAACTAATAAGACACCATATTAATTATGAAAAGGTTGAACATTTTCCTATAAATTCTTAAAAGTGTAGGGGTGTCTAGCAAAAGTGGTAGTTCCTAAACCTCAAAAATGTTAAGATAGGACCAAAAACTATTAATGTTGTATTCACTAGTTACGTCTATAATAGTAGTGCATATCGATTTCTTGTTCATAAATTTGAGATTTCTGATGTACATATTAATATATTTATAGAACCAATGAATGCTTCATTCTTTAAAAATAATTTTCTATTTAATATGTCACATGATTCAAGCTCATTAAAGAGATAAATTGAGGCTACAACTAGTAATGGTCAAGATGATGAGTTCATTGAAGATAAACCTAAACGTAGCAAGAGGACAAAGACTTTTAAGTCATTTGGTCCTGATTTTCTAACTTACCTATTAGAAAATGATCCTCAAAGTTTCAAAAAAGTTATGTCCTCCCCCGAAGCTCCATTGGAAAGAAGCTATTTATTCTAAAATCGAATCTATTATGAGAAATCACACATGGAAGATGGGAGATGGTGGATCTTCCACCAGGTAACGAACCTTTAGGCTGTAAATGGATTTTTAAAAAGAAGATGATAGCTGATGGATCCATTGACAAATAAAAATCTAGACTTGTAGCCACAGAATATAAAAAAAAAGAAATGATTGGATTATTTTGACACTTATTTAGCAGTTACTAGAATTACTTCCATATGGATGTTAATTGCTATAGCTGCATTGAATGGTCTCGAAATAGATCAAATGGATGTAAAGATAACATTCTTAAATGGTGAATTAGATGAAGAAATATGCATGAAACAACCTGAGGGGTTCATTGCTAATGGACAAGAAAAGAAAGTAACTTGTTAAATATCTGTATGGTTTAAAACAAGCACCAAAGCAGTGACATGAAAAAATTGACAAAGTAATATTGTCAAATGGATTCAAAATAAATAATTGTGACAAATGTATATATGTCAAGAGCACTCATAGTGAATATATTATTGCATGTCTTTATGTAGACGACACGCTAATTATAGGTAGTAATAATGATGACATTAAAGCTATCAAGTGGATGTTGAAAAATAAGTTTGAAATAAAAAAACCTAACTTTGCTAACATTATATTAGGAATTACAATTTCTAGAACGTTAGATGGACTCACACTATCTCAGACTCATTATATTGAGAAAGTACTTGATAAGTTCAAGCAGTATAAGATAAAATCTTCGAGAACATTTGTAAGTGTTAATATCCATCTTTTGAAGAATTGTTATGAACCAAAGTCACAAGCAAAACAATAAAACAATGAAATAGAAAAAAAAATAGAACACAAGATATTTACATGGTTTGGCTCAACAAATAAGCCTAGGCCCACGAATGAAACACGACGACAATATTTCACCATTAAAGATTGTAAATTACAAAGTTCTCAAAATAAAGACAAGAGAATATCATCCTGTTCTATTACAATATTTATATTGGACCAAAAAATAGAGCAAATCCAAATCTTCATAAAGAAAGAATCATCAATCCCATAGCAACTATTGATCACATTGTTGCTAGTTTAAAGCTTCTAGAGAAAACCTTACCTTTAAGGTAGCAAACTCATAGTAGACTAGGTCAAATAGGTCATTGAGTCCAAGAAGTAAAAACTTAACCAAGCAATTATGTGTTGGACTTTTCAACACTTATCCCATGTATCCTCAAATTGGTATTTTAAGCCAATAGCCTTCCATGTCCAGAAGAGTCCAAGAGTTTGTGTACAAAACAAACTCAAATCAATACTACTTGTAATACAAGTCAATTATTAACAAATCTCCACCTTGGCTTGTATTCCATCAAGCCATCCAACCAAAGTGAACTTGAACACTACTTTTACTAAATACCTTGAATGGTATCTCAAGCAATGCAAACATCAATCAAGTCCAAGCAATGCTTGAACTTGAGCATTGGTATCGGCTTAGTAAATATATCTGCTGGGTTCCATGCTGTAACAACCTTTTTCATTGTGACAATGCCTTGAGCCATAATCTCATGAAAGAAATGATACCTAACATCAATGTGATTGGTCCTTTCATGATACATCTGATTTTTGGTCAAATGTATTGCGCTTTGACTATCACAAAACATATCCTCCTAGCCCAAATCAGAGACCAAACCTCTTAATCAAATTGTTTCTTTAATTGCCTCTGATACTTCCATGAATTCTAACTCTGTGGTAGACAAAGCAACTATAGACTATAAGATCACCCTCGAACTTAAAGTGCACGCAAATAGAGTAAAAACATAAAATGTAAGAAATCTCCCCTTATCTAGGTCAGCCGTATAATTTAAATCAATATAACCAACAACTATAGAATCGATGTCATCTCTTCTAACAAATACTAAGCCAACATCTGTAGTGCCTCTTAAATAAGTATCAATTTCATAGCCTACCAATGAACCTGTAAAATCCAGTAAATTTAAACTTTTATAAACAAGGGCAAAACGTAATTTTGCCACTACAGTACGGGTTGAAAACCTGAATTTTTTTAGATCTCAGGTGATAAAACGGACCTCACTGTTGAATTTTTCTCGCAAATTCTAGTTATCACATCAAATTTCATCGAATTTTGAAATAGTCAGATTTTTTACGTTTTACGAGGCGGTCGAGTCTCGGGTGACCCAAAAATAGAATTTCTAATAAAATTTAGAAATTTAAAAAATAATTTAAGGTAAATTTAAATAAAATTAATTTAAACTTGAATCAGTGCAAAACTATATCGTTTCGGGACGAAAATGGACCCGAAAAAAAGAGGTTGTGTGGCACAATATGAGCCAAGTAAATGGAGGGTATAAATAGGGAAAAAAATCAGATTTTTTCTCATTCTTCAGTCGGTTTAACGTGAGAAAAGAGGAGAGGGAAACAAGAGAAGTTCTCCACCTTCTCTCTACGATCTAGGAAGCTATGGAGCTCAAATCCACATGGGCCAAGAATTAAAGTTGCCTCTCTCATTGAGGGCTACGCGACCACACCAAAAACAATGGGTTTTACCGAAGATTAAGGTACGAGATTTTTGAAAGTTTGGAATTTGGGTTAGAAGTGGGTTCTAGGGACTTCCTACGGTCGTTCCTTACGCTTCAAGAGGTAGGATTTCTCCTACTTTGGTTTATTTTCTTACCTAGGGTGTATTTGGAATGGGGTAAGAGTATGGAGTAACCTAGGTTGTACCCGATAAATTTAAACTTTTGTTAACAAGGGCAAAACACTAATTTTGTCGCTATAGTACGGGTTGAGAACCGAAGTTTTTCTAGATCTCGGATGATGAAACGGACCTCACCGTTGGATTCGTCTCGCGAAATCTAGTTACCACGTCAAATTTCATCGAATTTGACACAGTCGAATTTTTTGTGTTTTGCGAGGTGGTCGAGTATCTGGTGACCCAAAAACGGGATTTTCAATAAAATTTTGAAAGTTGGAAAATAATTAAAGTCAAATTAAAATAAAATTAATTTGAACTTGAACCAAAATAAAATTTATTTGTTTCGGGATGAAAACGGACCGGAAATAAAAGGGCTGTGTGACGCGTTGTGGGCCAAGTATTCTAAGAGTATAAATAGGGGAAAAAATCAGATTTTCCCCCATTTCTTCAGCCGGCCATTAACGTTGAGAGAACGAGAGGGAAAGTGAGTAAAAACTCTACCTTCTCTCTACGATCTACAAGGCTACGGTGCTCAAATCCACTCGAGGCAAGAACAAAAGTCGGTCTCCTCGTCGAGGGCTACAAGACCACACCAAAAACGAGGGATTTCACCAAAATTTCAAAACCAAGCTTGGTGGAATCAAGTGCTTGGGGCAAGAATTTGAGTCTTGAGGGCTTCTACCAAGTGGGTTTACGATTCAAGAGGTAGGGTTCCTTCCTACTTGGGTTTATTTTACAACCTAGAGTGTTATATCTAATGGGTAGATGGATATCCATATATATCACTTGTCTATGGTTGTGAAATTGATGGAATTGGGTGATTGGTGAATTGGGTATGTGAATTTGACCTAATTTAAGTAAAATTCCTAGACTGGGATTGGTGGGTTACAATTATTGTGTAATTCTATGAAAAAAAGGTGTTATGTGGGCATGATATATGTTTTATATCATGCTTTGTGGATGAGGTGGAAATTCTTGTGTGATAACATGAAATGTTTCCTTGAAGGTGTTTGCCAAAATGCCTATGTGTGGATTGAGTTGTTATGATATGATGATGTATAACATGCTTAGAAAATGCGTTGGAAAGAAATGTTAGTATATGCTCATTGAGATATTGACATTGTGATGATTTATGGAATTTATATGCTTATGATATGAATTTTCATGGAACATGTAGACATGTGGTTTAAAATTGCTCACATGACATTAATTACATGTGGGCATGATATTGAAATAGCAATGATGCATTATATTACATATGCATGTAGACATCACATTTTATGGGTGTGGGTGCATGGTTGGCATCAAACACCACGTAGGTGGATGATGGGTGGGCTCGAAAAGTTGGATTGAATGCCGACTGAGTCACACGGTTGCATGAAAAAGACTTGGGTTGGGGTAGCAAGAGGGTTAGACTAGCCCTTGGGTGAGAGACCTGGTATTTGGATATGCACTTCCGTTGCTATAAGAGCCCATAAAGTGTGCCGTTGTACGCAAAACCGTAATTGAAAGTCTATGAATTCCGTGTCGGTTGGGTGATCGTTGGTGTAAGTCTATAAATACCCACCCCAAGAAAGACCTGGAGGTTTTAGTTAGCCATTGGGTGTGTAAAACAAATGGCGGGGGCTTGGAGAGCCCGATTTTGATACTCACTGCATAGCATGGAGTGAAGGTAGATAGCTGGAGCTAGAAAAGCTCGGTGTTAAGACCCATTGGCATGACATGTGTTATGGAGCCGAGAAGGGCTCGAGAAAATTGCATGAATGGGCATCATCTGATTTCATGGCATGGTATGTGAGATTTCAACCTTGACTTACTTAAGTGTTGGTTGGAATGATTGTTGTTGTTAATTGTTGCATATGAACATTGCATATGCATTTAGGTTAGGGTGTAGCCCTTGTAGGAAATACTCTACTAGGTGTTGGCTCACCCTATACGGGAACATATTTTAGGTGCGGGGTTCATACCGGTGGAGGACTCACATTCGGGGCCTCAAAGATGAAGAAAAGCTAGAATGTGGCTTTTGTTATGAATTTTTGTAAAACTTTTGGTTTAATTCCATTTTGACATGTAAATCGTATGGAATGAGTTGTAATAGACTTGTATGACTCATGTATAATATAGAAAATACCTTTATACATGTTTGGGATGAATCTGGAAGGGTTTTGATTGAATTGGAAATCGAAAAACTGATGAAATATGAAATTTTGGGCAAAACCTACCGGTAGCAGGCAATAACTACCGGTAGTTAACAGGTAGTACCTGTTCGGCAGACAATAACTACCGGTAGCCAACAGGTACTACCTGTACAGCAAGCAATAACTACCGGTAGCTAATAAGTAGTACCTGTACAACATGTAATAACTACCGGTAGCTAACAGGTAGTACCTGTCCAGTAGGAGGAAACAACCGATAGATTATAGGTAGAACTTCTACCGGTAGTTATACCAAACATCTACCGGTAGCTCTTCCAAAAATCTGAAAAAATCTAAAATTATTTTGCTAACCTTTTGAACTTTGTTTTCTTTAGTTCCAATGATACCAATGGACATTAAATGAGTTATATTGAGGCTCATTGGACCTCCATTGAATTAAATGATTAAAGGAACATGGGTTATTCGTGTGGGTTATGATCCAGGTCACAGGGATGTGATAGACGTGACATCACAGGTATTTTCATGGGTTGACGGATGGTCAACGGGACCCTCGATTTTAGGGGCGTTATAGCTTGGTATTAGAGTATAGGTATACGGATTACCTAGGGCTTGATGGGCATTGAGTTTAGACCATTGCATGCATTGTACATTTCATCTTATGTGCTTACATTGTGTTACATGATTACTTGCTATATGATTATGTGAATGATATACATGGTAAAATGTATATGGAAAGGGACACTAGGGTTAGAAAACATAACTTTGAGGGTCGGAAAAGAAGTGAACGTGATAGTTCAAGGTATAAATGTTTATTAGTGGGTGGTATAGACTCTACTAGGGAAACAAGGAGAAAAATCTCAATGTTTCAAGTTTGGTCCCTATCATGGGATACTGAATAAATGCTTTATTGCTATCTGGCATGTGTGTAGATGACAACTAGAGGGAGGGGACTGACTTGATCCGAAATGTGTACACCCAAGTGCAGGCGGTCAAGTTGTAGTCATAATCCGATGAAGTCCAGAGTCGAATCTACAAGACACTATGATTAGTGTTTAGAAGTAAGCAGTGATAGAGACCAAGTAACTGAAAATCTTGAGGATTTGAAGTTGTGGGATTTTCTGAATAGAATATCAAATTCTTTCCAAGAGTTTTCTAGAAAAAATATAAGATTATCAAAATGTAATAGCCACCCTTTAGCTCGAGGATTAGAACATGTAATTGATTATCCAGTTTATTATGTTTGTGCTTTATGAGTCAATTAACTCCCATGTCAACAGCAAGTTAATCGGAGGATAAAGATGGACTGTAAGGATTAAGCACATGATTCCGATGCCTTTCTAGAAGTTTACAAGAATTGTCTGTGCCGAGACTTAACCCGTCTACAAACAAGCAAGTGTTTCTACAAGGCATCCAACCATGGCATTAATGGTCCATGCTTTGAATAAAGAGCAATAATGTTGGAGATTGAAAAGATGTCATAAAGAGCTAGCCAGGGTGCTTACCTTGAACTACTGGGTCTTTCTATGCAGGAGTCATCCGTATCATAGAAGGAACCCTTGGTTATACACAGTACCTTACCTTTTCTAGATGCATTCAATCATCCAATGAATAAGTGGAATATAAATCATTAAAGCATAAAGGAGTTGCATAAACATAACTTCCAGGTTATCTTTACATATTCATCACCTCTTACTAAAGAGTGAATGAAGAACTACTCACTCGTCATGGCTTTGGTCATGCTAGACAAGTGAGTGATATTTATCCCTCCAAGTGGAGGAGCTACTAAGTGAGAGTACAATAAACGAAAAGCTTCTTCAATAAAGAATAAGTAAATCACGTCCCACCCTTCACGGCTTTGGTAAAGCTCTAGAAAAGTGGAAAAGTTTCACTCTTCTAAGAAAGAAGGAAGCTCAAGCATTGGAAGTGAAAGACATAAATAACGGAAGTAGAAGAAAGCTAGTTACTTTTGGAGGGTTTTCACCACAATCAAAAGTTGTGCTATCTCTCTTGATACTTGTAAATAAAAGCAAGTACAACTATAAGGAGAGTCTAGGCCTCCATCATGGTTGTCACAATATGAATGTAAAGACTTAGCATGAGAAAATAAAAGACTTCAACTACAAGGGGAGTCTAAGCCTCCATCATGGTTGATACAAATGAAAACATAGACATAGATAAGAAATGTTCAAGAACTAGATTACTTAAAACTTTCTACTTTACAAGAGAAAAGATTGCTCCCTCATTTACTCTACAAGAGGAAGAATGCCCTTTAAGCTCCCAACATGGGAGTATTTATAGGCAAGGAAAGGTAAGGGGGTAGGAGATAAGAGAAGATGAGTGAATAGTGTTTGCCGCCCATGGGAATCAACTATTCTGCAGGCAGTCTGCAGAGTACGTTCGAACATTATTTGGCGTTCAAACGTTAAGTCTGTCTTTTCTTGAATGACGTTCGAACGTGATATGGCGTTCGAACGTTTTCTGTGTCTTTGCTTTGAGGGCGTTCGAACGCCAGATAGGGTCTGATTCCTTCCACCCAAGTGGCCTGTGGTCACTTTCCATACGTCTTGAACAACCTTGACTTTACACTTACCAACTTGGTCCTCAGTCACTCAAGACAACGTTCGAACGTGGATTGACGTTTGAACGTTGTACTCAAGTACTTCTGTTCTGTGGTTCTTGCAACATGCCAAGTTCTAGTGGTGTAGTCTTCTCAGGATTCCAGAGGATGTTTGAATGTGAGTTGGTGTTCGAACGTGGTACTCAAGTACCTAAGCATTTCCCTTTTGTTGACTGCAACACGCCATGTCTCAGGAGCTGGTCTTGGTAGGGTTTTAGAGGACGTTCGAACGTGGGTTAATGTTCGAACGTTCTTGCTTTGTTCCAACCTTCTGCAATTTTGTTCTCTATTGTGCTAGCGCTACATTCAAGTGTGATTTTTGTTGTTCTTGGGCCTTTGTTCACTTTAGGACCTGAAATGTCATTACTTAAACTCCATCAAAGCACAATTAGTCCAAAAAGATATAGTAAAATTTGTTAACTTTATGCACGAATCACACCCCCAACCTAAATATTGCTAGTCTCTAGTAATACAATAATAATGAAAGGTAAATCTATTCCTAATGTCTTTTTTGTTGGTCATCCGATTGCATTTAGCTTATTCAACAAGCCGTTGAACCGCTAGGTGTACCCTAGAAGACGAGTGTTGTCTCGTGAGGGTTTTCAGTGAAGCTACTCACAAACTTCAGTCGAACAAGTGTGTATGTGAGATTGCTGGAAAAAAAATGAATAAGCATTATGGTCGTTGAGACACTCAACCCTCAATCGTGACTTATCCCCTGCATTTCTTTTCCATTGGTACTTACTCTATGCAAAAATTAGCACCTGTTACATTAGCATTTGGAATCCCTGAGTAGTAGGATGGTCATACTGGAAACGAGAATTGGTATATAACAATCATTCCCCTTTTTCCACCTTCCATGGATAGCTTTGATTACACAATCCTCTCTAGGAATGCTCTCAGCAAAACAAATCGCTCCGATTATAGTGACATATCTCTCAAAAGGGCATGTGATCAGAAGATGGCCAGTCGAAAAATCTCATGCATAATTAGTATAAGAGTGATGTTTTGAGGAAAACAAGCTTTACTTTAGCATAATCTCATGAAAGAATATTGATGTAAATAAAGAAATTCTAGTTAACATACCCCACTCATAGAAGATCACATACATATGCATCACTCTTGAGATCACCTAGGACTTTTTGTAGGTTGTAATGGGGCTAGAGGTCAGTGGCTAATGAAATGACGTCAAGGTAATCAAAAGCTATCTTTTTATGCAGTAAAGCACACCTCTTTCTAACTTTTTGACACTTTGCTTGGGGATGGGATTTCTTTCTTTCATTTTTCCCATTTTTCACTTTCTTGGCAATCCCCTGTCTTACTGTATCTTTTCTTTTTTTGGTTGTTTTCATTGATTTTTCTGTCATTGGACAGTGACCACCTTTTTCTTTTCTATTTTTCTTGCCTTTCTGTATCATATTGATTTGTAAGAGGGTGCAAGAAATTAGATAGCAAGATATGGTAAATCAATGCTTTTGTGGCTCGCTCATCACACAGGTTTTGTCGAAAAGGAATTCATTCATTGAAAGCTCTAGCATGGCTGACTAGGGATATACTTTATGAAAGAATTAGCTAAGGCTCAAAGTCGATCCAAAAATGGCCTAAGATCATTTCTCAAGTATGTGCATAAGTACGTGTATGCAAAAATTTCCCGTGGGTTATGAAAATAGATCGCTTTAGTTGCATCAATCAAAACAAGTTTAATGAGATTATTGAAAGAGATTAGAAGTGAAAGAGTTTACCTTGAGTAATTGTTGATATCCTCTCAAAAAGCACTGCAAAGCTCAAGACTTACCATGGTTTTCTTTGTCATCTCCACTGATTATGTCGGGTGTTTCAAGGAATGTTAGTTATATAACGATTCCATTTTTGAGTTTGATCCCTTGTACTTCAAGAATAACAAATACTTATGTACATTTGACAATTTAAGCATAGAGATAGCATCAACGTTAAAAAAAAAATGAGGTTTTATGTCTTGGTTGTTAAGTTGAGGTGTCAAACCGATCATGTGCTTAGTCATTTTCACAAGCAATCTTAACATCCACATGTGTTTCATTATTAACAAGAATTAGAGTGCTGATCCTATACATGCATTTTAAACAAATAAAAGTGATAAACTAAATCATTCATTGCATAAAGGATACTTGTTTACAATAATGTCAATGATGCAATTCATCCATTCAAAACATAACTTCAACTATCCACAATCAACTCTAAAAAGACATATACAAGTACAACAAAACATCCATAAGAATTATGAAAAGAAACTCCTTCACAACAGTACAGAAATCTCCCAAAAAACTAAATAACAAACAACAAACAATCAAGAACAGAAATCAACTACTCCCCCTCAAGAACAGATATAATCAATCTTTTCCCCCATCTCCATCAGCACCATTAGCTCCACCAGCACCATTACCCCTCAAAAGCCTCAGGATCTCATCTTGCTTAGTTCAATGCTAAGCATGATATCCATTAATGTCCGCTGAGGGGCCTGCCTGATCATGTTGCTCCTGAGTCTGCATGTACTCTCTCTCTAGCTCCTTCTCTTCCTCTCGATCTAACTCTTCCTGCACCTCATCAACACCTTAGGGAGGGGGCACTTCTTACCTAGTAGTCGAGATACCACTATGCCCTCGGATTCTCTTGAAAGATCCCTTATTGAGTGGCCCCATTGCCGTTTGCACCTCCATCTCAGGTTTCACCTTCACCCCATTGTCGATGCACATCTCCGTCACCAAAGTGCCAAACGGAAGTGCACTTCTTTTCACTTCACATCCTTTTTTCATTTCACTCAAAATAAGGGAGGGAAGATCAATAATATGGCCCCTTCCAATTGCATAGAGCAAGCGAGCCATTTCCAAAAAAATTTCATTTGATCTTTTTATGGGAGAGAAGTTGGAGACAGCAATCAGGTTTAGCATTTTATATCTATCTGTCAACTCCCCTTGTTTCAGAAAATTCCTCCCAGTCCAAGAAAAGTTGGCTACCCCAGTCAATTCTTTTCCTACCCTATCCATTGGTACATCTTTCTTTGGAGGGTATGTGTGTTTGTCTACCCAAGGCAACTCTATTCTTATCTCTTTTATGTACGCCTCATCCATGTCAATGTGGATACCTCTCATGTAAGTGCGGATCGCGCCGTTGATGATTTCGGCGTTTGAGTAGAACTCCCACACCAAATCGACAACAACTTCCCCACCATTTCTTAAACACCAAACCCATTCCCTCCTTTCTATTTCCCCCTCTATTCCCAATTCAGCAAAATCAGAAAGTACGACGTCCCTTTCGCAAACAATAGAATGCTTATGGTAGAAGTTTTCATACCTTTTGGCCTTTAAGACACTTGGGAACTAGGTACGATCATATCTTTTTGTTCTTTGCCTTCCCTCTCTCTCCACTATCACTTCCTCAACAAAGTTTGGCTCCTAACTTGCTGATGGATCGCGTCTGCCAAGAAGTTTCACATTAGGCATGGCGTTCAAAAGTCTTTGAGGTTGAGAGGGCCCTAAAAACTTGGAAATTTTATGTGGGATTGAAGTTTTTGAGGTGGAAATGAGTTGGGAGGGTCGAATTTAAGTTTTCTTGGGTTCTGAGGGTGGATTAAGGTCTGAGGAGTGAAAAACGAGCTCTGGGGTTTCAAAGATTTAAAGGGATTTTGGGGATTTCAAAATGAATCAAACGTTCAGGCTTTTATACTCTGAGTTACGACGTTTGAACGTTTGTAGAAGGATTTTTAAAATATCGTTCAAACGGGGATGTTCGTTCGAACGTTAAGAGCTCCCAGTACTTTTGAGTTCTGTCAGAGGCCAAAGTACTATAAGCTCTCTTCGTTCGAACGTTCTATTGGCGTCCGAACGTTGAGTCACGTTCGAACAGTCTATTGGCATTCGAATGTGCTGAGCTCCCAGTACGTTTGGTTTCATCAGAGAGTTCATCAGAAGTAGAGTACTGTAAGCAGTCAACGTTCGAACGTTGAACCAAAACTAAAGCATTTCTACACTACACTATGTACAATTACATAATTTTATTCACAAAAATTTGAACCAAATTTCATGGCGTCTCAGGACAAATCCCTACCCACGCTTTTGGTTGGTATATCGGGATGTTCCTTTACTCGGCCCATATTTTTCATTTCAAAAGATTTTGTACAAAACAAAAAGATTTTCACACTTTTACAAAAATTCAGATCCTTGGCTTGCATCCCAACTACTCTAATCTGAGTCTTCATCTGTCTCCGTGCCATTTGAACAACTAGTAACTCTCCCAATTTTCTGTCTCACGAATCGGTTAAGCAAAGTACCGAAATAGGATAACGTGTCAGAATAATCCTTACTCTGCCCATTTACTATCCAGTCTAATCGATCGAGTGCGCGACCAGAAATTGGTTCAGAACACTGATTATATCTCTTCTCGTGAAAGTATCTACCACACTGTTTACAGGCACCAAGTCTTTTGGCACGACGGCGTTTAGCATAGGTGCCTCGGCCGCATAGAGGTTTCGCTTGTTGTTGTCGGATCTCATTCTTTCTTACCAATCTTGCTTTTCTCATGATCACAGTGTGCACATCAGAAGGGAAAGTTTGTAGAACTCCCAGACTAAACCAAAAAAGTTTAACATTCATGCTTTCTATATTTTTTTTTTCGAAAGGTATGCTTTCTATATTTTTAAGACTCACTATCTGGTTCTTTAACGTCTGCCAGTCACAAAGAAGATCAGAGATGACTCACAGATATTATCATCAATTTATATAGAATACAGAACAAAGTACACATCTGATCAGAAATAGCAACAACAACAACAACAAAATTTTAAAAAAATTTCTACAGGCATAGACATATATGAACTGTAGTTCTCTCCCCCCAACTTAAACTGAACATTGTCCCCAATGTTTCGAATTTACCGATATGGTGAACTTTGGAGATGAGGTTGAACGGAAGAGATCTTGTTCATTAGCCTAAATCTACAAACAAAATACACAAATCAAACATCTCGTTGTAGATCTGGGTTAGGATGATAACCCTTGATTCTGAATGCAGACAAGAGAAGAAGAGCCATGTATAAATAGAGTAACACAAATGCAGATCATGAGACACAGGATGGGATCTTCAGTTAATATGGTCATGGTGTTGTTGGGAGATGGGTCGTGATTCCAGAGGATTGTAACGGCGAAGAAGACGAAGCAGAAGAAGAAGAAGAAGAAGAAGAAGAAGAAAAAGAGAAAGGGAAAGGCGGTGGGGAAAATAAAAGAAAGGGGATGCCTTATAAAGGTGTCCTTTCGGGTCGATTTTGATCGGGTTTGTCCTGAACTGACCCTTTTTTGTGTCGGCAGGTGCAATTCTCAGAGAGATTGTCTAGGTCCATTAAAAGAATAGATTCCACATTTTTAATAAAATCCTCAAAAAATGGTTTCAACCGTTGACCATTAACGGTAAAAATGTTACCGTTTGATAGATTTTCCACTTCTACTGCTCCGTGATCAAACACCTTTTTGACAATATATGGCCCTGTCCATCTTGATTTTAGCTTACCAGGGAAGAGGTGGAGTCTTGAATTGAACAATAGGACTTTCTGAGAAGGTTCAAAAGACTTCCACACGATGTTTTTGTCATGAAAAATTTTCATCCTGGTTTTAGCAATTTTAGCATTTTCATATGCTTCATTTCTTAACTCCTCTAGTTCATTTATTTGAAGTTTTCTTGAAAGTCCAGCCTTGTCCAGGTCAAAGTTCATTGCTTTAATGGCCCAGTATGCCCCATGCTCCAATTCCACAGGTAGGTGACAAGGTTTTCCATAGACTAATCGGTAGGGAGACATGCCCAAAATTGTTTTAAAAGTAGTATGATATGCTCAGAGTGCATCAGTTAATCTTAACGACCAATCTTTGCGATCTGGATTTACCATTTTTTCCAAAATAATTTGATCTCCCGATTAGCTAATTCAGCCTGTTCACTAGTTTGTGGATGATAAGGGATTGCAATTTTATGAAAAATCAAATATTTTTTCATCAGATTCCAGAAGGGACAATTGCAAAAATGAGCACCCCCATCACTTACGATTGATTTTGGAATTCAAAATTGAGACATAATATTTTCTTTCAAAAATTTTATCACTGTTTGGTGATCATTATTCCGAAATGGAATTGCCTCAACTCATTTGGATACATAGTCTACGGCTACTAAAATGTATAGATAGCCAAAGGAAGGGGGAAAGGTCCCATAAAATTGATGCCCCAACAGTCAAATATTTCAATCGCCAGAATGGGATTCAAAGGCATCATGTTTCTTTTTAAAATGCTTTCCAACCTTTGGCATCTATCGTAATTTAAACAAAAGGCATGGACATCTTTGAAAAGTGTGGGCTACTAAAATCCACACTGCAAGATTTTTGCAACGGTTTTTCTTGAGGAGAAGTGCCCACCACATGCTTCAGAATGAAAAAAGGTTATTACCTATCTGCTTTCCTAAGTGGGGATGCAACGTCTTATGATTTGATCCTTACAGTACTTAAATACATACGGATCTTCCTAAAAGAAGTTATGAACCTCCCTCAAAAATTTCTTTTTGTCCGTGGGGGAAAAAGATGGAGGGAGTGTTCCAATATCAGCGTACCATGGAGTCTCATCAATTATGAACAGTTGTTCATTGGAGAATTTCTCATTGATCGACAGTCCATCCTCCTGAAATTCATAAGTTAACCTGGATAGATGGTCCTCCACCACATTCTCGACACTCTTTTTGTCCTTAATGACCAGGTCAAACTCTTGAAGTAAGAGTATCCATATTAAGAGTCTAGGTTTAGCATCCTTCTTTGTGAGTAAAAATTTAAGTGTTGCATTGTCAGTAAATACAACAACAGAAGAACCAACGAGATAAGAACAAAATTTCTCCAAAGCAAAAACTACATCAAGCAATTCTTTTTCAGTGGTAGAGTAATTCATTTGAGCTTCATTCAAAGTCTTGCTTGCATAGTAAATCACATATGGTTTCTTATATTTTCGTTGTCCTAACACAACACCTATAGCATAATCACTTGCATCACACATGAGTTCAAAAGGTAGAGTCCAATCAGGGGGTTGCATTATTGGGGCAGAAATTAACATGTCTTTAATCTTATCAAAAGCTATTTGGCACGCTTCATTCCAGTCAAAGATTACGTCCTGACTCAGGAGATGACACATGGGTTTAGCTATGGTGCTGAAATCTTTTACGAATCTCCTGTAAAACCCTGCATGTCCCAGAAATGATCGAACATCTTTTACAATCTTGGGAGCAGGTAAGTTCTCAATCAGATCTATTTTGGCCTTGTCAACTTTCATGCCCTCAGACGACACAATATGACCTAAGACAATGCCTTGTGTTACCATGAAATGACATTTTTCCCAATTAAGCACCAGATTAGCTTCTTGACATCTTATAAACACTTTTTCTAGATTGGCCAGACACAAATCAAATGAGTCACCATACACAGAGAAGTCATCCATGAAGACTTCCAAAAATTTCTCAACCATGTCACTGAACAGACTCAACATGCATCTTTGGAATGTTGCAGGAGGGTTACAAAGTTCGAATGACATCCTTTTGAATGCAAAGGTGCCAAAGGGGCATGTGAATGTGGTTTTCTCCAAATCATTGAGTGCTATCTCAATTTGATTGTATCCGGAATACCCATCCAGGAAATAGTAGAATTCATGGCCTGCAAGTCCTTCTAGAACCTGGTCAAGAAATGGAAGCGAAAAATGATCTTTCCTAGTTACCAAATTGAGTTTTCGATAGTCAATACACATCCGCCATCCTTTGACGACTTGAGTTGGTACTAGTTCATTTGCTTCATTTTTGACCACTGTGACCCCAGAATTTTTGGGCATAACTTGGGTTGGACTAACCCATTTGCTATCGGAGATGGGAAAGATTATCCCTACATCTAAGAGTTTGAGCACTTCCATTTTCACAACTTCTTTCATGTGAGGGTTCAGTCGTTGTTGCATTTGATGAGAGGGTTTTGAGTCCTCTTCAAGGTATATGACATGATTGTAGATTAACGGACTTATACCTTTCAAATCAGCGATGGTCCACCCAATGGTGCTTTTGTGATTTTTAAGAACTCTAATCAGTTTAGACTCTTGCAAGTCTGTGAGCTTAGATGAAATTACCACTGGGTACGACTCGTCTTCTCCTAGAAATGCATATTTGAGGTCAGACGAGAAAGGTTTTAATTCAGGCTTTGGTGGCCTATCACTTGATGAGCGTGGCTTTGTGCCACTTGGTGAAAGTTCCTCGAATTTGGGGGCCCATGTATTAACAGCACGAGTTGGGCAATTATTTGGATCATCATCTATTGTTTCAGATGTGATGAATTCTGACAAAGAAAGTTCAATAGAATTTTCATAGAATGTGTTATTCAGATGGTCCTGGAACAATGATTCAATGGAGTTTATTTCTTCCACTTCCTTTTCCTCTCCTGGGTGTTTGGCAACATTGAAAATATTCAGCTCAAGAGTCATATTCCCGATGGTTAATTTCATGATCCCATTCCTACAATTGATTGGTGCATTTGAAGTTGCTAGGAAGGGTCGACCAAGAATGACGGAAATTGGGTTCTCTGAATACTTTGTTGGCTGAGTATCAAGTACGATGAAGTCAACAGGAAACACAAAGTTGTCAACTTGGACAAGTACATCTTCAACAGTACCCCTAGGAATTTTGATAGATCTGTCTACCAACTGAAGTGTGACATTTGTGGGTTTGAGTTCTCCTAGACCCAACTGCTGGTAAACAGAGAATGGGAGCAAATTGACACTTGCTCCTAGGTCTAACAATGCTTGTTCGATTTTGAAATTTCCAATGGCACATGACACAGTTGGACATCCTGGATCTTTATATTTTGGAGGAGTTTTGTGTTGAAGCAAGGCACTAGCATGGTCTATCAAGAAGGCTCTTTTTTGAGCATTCTATCTTCTCTTGATTGTGCACAAGTCTTTCAGAAACTTGGCATAAGATGGAACCTATTTGAGTGCATTCAGAAGTGGGATGTTGATTTTTACTTACTTGAAAAACTCGTAAATTTTTGGCTAATTATTCAACTTTTGTGCAATTTGGAGTCTATGAGGAAAAGGAGCAGGAATAGAACACAAGGGTTCTTCTTCCCTTGATGACTTTGGTTCTTGTTCAATCATGGGCTCGGGTTCCTCTTCTCTCACAAATTCAGGCTCAGTTGGTTCAGGCTCGAGTGGTGAGTTGACTGGGATTGACTTTGGCTTTGGCTTTGGCATTAGCATGTTTCTGATGGTCTTGTCAATCACCTTGCCACTTCTCAGTGTAGTGACAGCTTGGGCTTGGCCTTGTGGATTTTTCATGTTTGAAGGGTTTCCTACTTGAAATTGGCTTTGTGGTGGTTTTGGTTGGGCAGAAAACTTGCCCTTCTCATGTGTGGTCATGGATTGAGTCAACTTTTAGATGTGGCTTTTAGGATCCTCAAAAGATTGAGTGGTCTGGGTTTTGAAATCAGTAAAAGCCTGAGTGGAACTATTGTTGTAGTTCATTTGGCTGTGCATGAACTGAATCAGTATGTCCTCAAGGCTCCTCTTTTGTGGTGGTTGGTATGCTTGGTATGCGGGAGGTCCTTGAGGTGGTGGGTGTGAACCTTGTTGTTGGTTCATTGGAGTTGGCTGGGTGTTTCTCCAACTGAAGTTCAGGTGGTTCTGCCACCCTGGATTGTATGTTTCAGAGTAGGGGTTGGAGTAAGGCTTGTTGAAATTGGAGACAACATTTGTTTGCTCCAACAAAACCTCTTTGAATGTTGGGATTGTAGGACACTCCCCAATAGGATGTCCTGTCAGTGCACAGATTCCACACACTTGTTCTATGGGAGAGCTAACATCAACTTGATGAACCTTTTTCATCTCTAAAGCTTCAAGCTTTCGAGACAGGGTGGACATTTTGGCTCTTAGGTCATCGTCTTCTTTCAAGACATACTTACCCCCTTGGGAAGTAGATGGTTTGGCTTCAACAATGGTAGGAGAGACTGAGTCCCATATCTGAGAACTGTCAGATATGGTGTCAAAAAATTGAATGCCTCCTCTGGACTCTTACTCATGAACTCTCCTTGAGTCATCATTTCGACAAACTGACATAGTCTAGTGGGCAAGGAGTCATAAAAAAATCCTACCAAAGTCCAGTTCTCAAAAGCATGGTGTGGGCAAGACTGGAGTAGATCCTTGAATCTCTCCCAACTTTGGTAAAATGTTTCTCCTTCTTTGACCAAAAAATTCATGATTTGTCTTTTCAATGCATTAGTGTGGTGTAAAGGGAAAAACTTTCTGAAAAATTCATTTTGTAGTGCCCGCCAGTCAGGTATTGAAAGAGCTTTTAAAGAATGTAGCCATTGTTTAGCTCTATCCTTTAGCGAAAATGAAAAAATTTTCATTTTGGCTAACTCAGAATTGTCTTGAAACGTTTCACATACTTCCTCAAACTCTTTTATGTGCAGATATAGATTTTATTTTTCGAGTCCACGGAATACAGGGAGTAGTTGAACTTTCCCGTCTTTATAGTAAATAGGGGTGTATCTGCAGGGAAAACAAAACAAGATGGGACACTATTCCTTGTGGGATTTAAGTAATCCCGCAAAGTTCAAATGTTAGACACTTCCTCCTCCCTCACAAGAATTTCTCCTCGTCTCTCATCATTTTCCATTCTACTTTCACAAGAGTCTGCTATTGATCTAGGTGAAGATGGTTCAGGTTGGTTCACAGACCCAGAAGATTCTGCCAGCAAATTTTGATATTGAGGAGTGTTCTCAGATATAAAAAATAATTAAAACAAATTTATACACAAATATTCTCACAGATAAGAAAGTCTTTTCACCTCTTTCTCAAAAATACCTTTTTTGGTTCCCCGGTAATGGCGCCAAAAACTTGACTTGATCCGAAATGTGTACACCCAAGTGCATGCAGTCAAGTTGTAGTATTCATCCGGTGAAGTCCGGAGTTGAATCCATAGGGAACTATGATTAGTGTTTAGAAGTAAGCAGTGATAGAGACCAAGTAACTGGAAACCTTGAGGATTTGAAGTTGTGGGATTTCCTGAATAGAATATCAAATTCTTTCCAAGAGTTTTTTAGACAAAATATATGATTCTCAAAATGTAACAGCGACCTTTTAGCTCGAGGATTAGAACATGTAATTGATTACCTGGTTTATTATGTTTGTGCTTTATAACTCAATTAACTCCCATGTCAACAGCAAGTTAATTGGAGGATAAAGATGGACTGTAAGCATTAAGCACATGATTTCGATGCCTTTCTAGAAGTTTACAAGAATTTTCTGTGCCGAGACTTAACCCATGTACAAACAAGCAAGTGTTTCTACAAGGCATCCAATCATGGCATTAATGGTCCATTCTTTGAATAAAGCGCAATAATGTTAGAGATTGAAAAGATGTCATGAACAGTAGCCGGGGTGCTTGCCTTGAACCACTAGGTCTTTCTATGCAGAGTCATCCGTATCATAGAAGGAACCCTTGGTTACACAAAGTACCTTAGCTTTTCTAGATGCATTCAATCATCTAATGAACAAGTGGAATATAAATCATTAAAGCATAAAGGAGTTGCACAAACTTAACTTCCGGGTAATCTTTACATATTCATCACCTCTTACTAAAGAGTGAATGAATAACTACTCACTCATTATGGCTTTGGTCATGCTAGACAAGTGAGTGATATTTATCCCTCAAAGTGGAAGAGCTACTAAGTGAGAGTACAATAAACGAAAAGCTGATCTTCAATGAAGAATAAGTGAATCATGTCCCACCCTTCACGGCTTTTGAAAGCTCTAGAAAAGTGGAAGAGTTTCACTCTTCTAAGAAAGAAGGAAGCTTAAGCATTGGAAATGAAAGACATAAATAATGAAAGTAGAAGAAACCTAGTTACTTTTGGAGGGTTTCCACCACAACCAAAAGTTGAGCTATCTCTCTTGATACTTGTAAATAAAAGCAAGTACAACTACAAGGGGAGTCTAGGCCTCCATGATGGTTGTCACAATATGAATGTAAAGACTTAGCATGAGTAAATAAAAGACTTCAATTACAAAGGGAGTCTAAGCCTCCATCACAGTTGATACAAATGAAAACATAGACATAGATAAGAAATGTTCAAGAACTAGATTACTTAAAACTTTCTACTTTACAAGAGAAAAGATTGCTCCCTCATTTACTCTACAAGAGGAAGAATGCCCTTTAAGCTCCCAAAATGGGAGTATTTATAGGCAAGGAAAGGTAAGTGGGTAGGAGATAAGAGAGGATGAGTGAATAGTATTTGCCACCCTTGAGAATCAACTATTATGCAGGTAGTCTGCAGAGTACGTTTGAACGTTATCTAGCGTTCGAACGTTAAGTCTGTCTTTTCTTGAATGAAGTTCGAACGTGATGTGGTGTTCGAACATTTTCTATGTCTTTGCTTTGAGGGCGTTCAAACACCAAATAGGGTCTGATTCCTTCCACCCAAGTGGCGTATGGTCACTTACTTGGTCACTTCCATACGTCTTGAACAACCTTGACTTTACACTTAGCAACTTGGTCCTCAGTCACTCAAGACAACGTTCGAACGTGGATTGACGTTCGAATGTTGTACTCAAGTACTTATGTTTTGTGGTTCTTGCAACATGCTAGGTTCCAGTGGTGTAGTCTTCTCAGGATTCCAGAGGATGTTCGAACGTGAGTTGGCGTTTGAATGTGGTACTCAAGTACCTCAGTATTTCCCTTTTGTTGATTGTAACACGCCATGTCTCAGCAGCTGGTCTTAGCAGGATTTCAAAGGACGTTCGAACGTGGGTTGACGTTCGAACGTTCTTGCTTTGTTTCAACCTTCTGCAATTTTGTTCTCTGTTGTGCTGGTGTTACATTCAAGTGTGATTTTTGTTGTTCTTAAGCCTTTGTTCACTTTAGGACCTGAAATATCATTATTTAAACTCCATCAAAGCACAATTAGTCTAAAAAGGTATAGTAAAATTTTTTTACTTTACGCATGAATCAGGGACGTCGGGGTGGACGGAACAATCAACCACCACTGGTATTTGACCAACAAGCCTTTGTGGAGGCTATTGGTGTGGCCGTTGCTATGATTGCACAAGCTAGTGCTTTAGCTGCTAATGTTACACAGATGGGTGCAAAAGTGGGGCAAGGATGCACGAGCAACCTCCAAAAGTTCAAAGCATATAAACCTCCGGTATTCAAAGGAGGGGCGGACCCGATGGTGGCTGACCATTGGTTTTGACAAGTTGATAATGTATTGAGGGCTATGGAGATCACCTTCGACGCCACCAAGATAACCCTAGCTACGTTTCAGCTGGAGCGAGAATCCCAATTGTGGTGGGATTGGGTGAAGGACTCCAAGGACTTGGAGGCTATGACTTAGGTAGAGTTCAAGGAACTCTTCATGGGAAAGTACTTTTCGGTGGCTGCTAGGCATGCAAAGGCCTGGGAGTTTTTAGACTTGAAACAAGGAACCATGATGGTGATGGAATACGTGGCTAAATTCATGGAATTAGCACGTTTCGCCGATGGTTATGCGGCCACAGATGTGGCCAAGGTGAGGAAGTTTGAGGATGGTTTGAAGTTGTTCATCCAAGGCAAGATTGTGGGTCTTCTTCTACAAGACTTGGACTCGATGGTCACCACAACTATGGCCATTGAGAGAGAGATTGAGGACGCAAGGAGCATTCGAGAGTCGGGTGCCAAGGACAAGAAGAAGGAGGGCCAATCCTCTTCTTCTAGCTTAGGAAATTGGTAGGTAGAGGACTTTTTCCCCGTAGGGACAGATTCGTGGCTCTCAAGGCCAAGGCCAAGGTCAATCCTCCCAAGGCAGGAGAAATCAGCAGATTACATATCAGGTGGGGCAGAGGACATATTTCCATTGCCACTAGCCGGGTCACATAAAGCGGGATTGTCCCTAGAGGCAGGGATCCCAAGGCTATGGCCCATCTCAGTCCTAGACTTCGGTGGGGCAACCACAGACACAGTACATTCCTCCCTACCCCACCATGGGCCAAGGGATCCAGTATCAGTTCTAGGGTGCCACTCACGCCCTTACTACTTTAAGTGCGGGGACTCCGCAATCAGGTCAAATGGCCCAGGGCATGGGTCGAGGCCGAGGCCAGGGCTCACAGGCCGGGACTTTAGGGACCCAAGGGCGTTTCTACGCCATGGTGCTGCAGACTGAGCTGACAGATCCGTCGGTGATATAGGGTACATTCCTACTCTCTCGTTTATGGGCTAAAGTGTTATTTGATTCTGGTGCATCACATTCATTTATTGTTGCATCTTGTGTGAAAGACTTAGGCTTAGAGGTTGAAACCTTGGAAAAGCCAATGTATGTTACTTCTCCCCTAGGAGCTAGGGTGAAGGTGGACCAGATATGTCGGGGTTATGAGTTAGAGATCTCAGAGATTCTACTCACCGTGGACCTTAGGGTCATGGACATGTCAGAGTTTGATGTGATCCTCGGGATGGATTGGTTGGCAACACATCTGGTTGTCATTGATTGTGATAGGAAGAGGGTCTCTGCTTACACACCTGATAGTGTTTGTTTTAAGTTCTAGGGGGAAAAGTATGATGTTTTACCCCAAGCTGTGTATGACTCTAGATGGCACGGACAGTTAATGGGTTGGCTTGCAAGCCTTACTCTGGAGGACGAGGCGAGATAGGAGTTGGGTCTACCTCGGGTTGTATGTGAGTATGAGGATAATTTTTTGGATGAACTATCGAGATTACCTCCACATAGGGATGTAGACTTCAACATTGAGTTACATTGAGTTGCATCAAGGTCCAATTGTAAGAATTATTGGACAATGGCTTCATTAGACCGAGCACTTCACCTTGGGGCGCTCCGGTGTTGTTTGCCAAGAAGAAGGATAAGACCCTTCGGTTGTGTATAGATTATCGATAGTTAAACTGGGTCACCATTAAGAATAGGTACCCTTTGCCAAGGTTGAATGATCTGTTTGATCAGCTGAGGGGAGTGCGGGTCTACTCCAAGATAGATCTCCGCATGGACTACCATCAATTGAGGATCAAGGAGGTGGATATCCCTAAGACAGCATTTCGAACGCAGTATAGGCATTTTGAGTTCACTGTGATGCCATTCGGATTGACGAATGCCCCGGTGGCATTCATGGATCTCATGCATAGGGTGTTTCAACCCTACCTTGATCAGTTCGTCGTGGTCTTTGTCGATGACATATTGATCTAGTCCAAGTTTGAGGAGGATCATAAGGGTCATTTAAGGGTTCTTCTCCAGACGTTGAGAGATCATTGGTTGTACACCAAGTTCAGCAAGTGTGAATTTTGGCTTACGGAGGAAAATTTTTTAGGAAATGTAGTGTCGGCTTTGGGTGTATCCGTGGACTCGAAAAAGGTGGAAGTAGTTATGAATTGGGGAAAACCGAAGTCAGTCTTTGAGATACGCAGTTTCTTGGGATTGGCGGGGTACTATAGAAGGTTCATTCATGACTTCTCTCGATTAGCTGCTCCTATGACCAAGTTGACCCGGAAGGAGGTCAAGTTTGAGTGGAATGAGGCTTGTGAGAAGGCATTCCAGAAGTTGAAGAGGAGGTTTACATCAGCTCCTATTCTGATAGTCCTGGAAAGGGGACAGAGGTACACAGTGTATTGTGATGCCTGAAAGGACGGACTCGGTTACATATTGATGCAATCCGGGAGGGTGGTGGCTTATGGTTTTCTACAGTTAAAGAATCACGAGCACAATTACCCCACGCACGACATGAAGTTGACGGCCATTGTCTTTGCCTTGAAGGCTTGGCGCCACTATCTATATAGTGAACAATTCGAGATATTTTCAGACCATAAAAGTTTGGAGTATGTCTTCACACAGCAGAATCTCAACATGAGGCAGTGTAGGTGGGTGGAGTTCTTAGAGGACTATGACTTCACTTTGCATTATTATCCCAGTAAGGCAAATGTGGTGGCTGATGCACTCAGCAGGAAGTCACGGGGATTCTTGGCTAGTGTGGCTTCTAGGGAGTGGCAGATGCTCGAGACTGTGAGACAGTTCGGGCTACGATACATGGGTCAGGCTCAGGGTGTTTTAGAGAGTTTGGTGGCTACACCTTCCCTACTGAGGAGGGTGATAGAGTCCTAGGGGATGGATGCGGAGTTATTATCCATCAACGACCGAGTACAGGCAGGTTCCGGTGATGAGGGTTGGACCATTCACTCGGATGGTGGTCTTCGGTTTAGGGGGAGGATTGTGGTTCCCTAGTCGGCGGAGCTCAGAGAGGAGATTCTCAAGGAGTTCTATTGTTCCTGATTTGCTATACATCCTGGTGGCACGAAGATGTATTATTGGAGCGGGATGAAGAAAGATGTTGGGAATTTTGTTAGACGATGTCTTACCTATCAGCAAGTTAAGGCTGAGCACCTGAGACCAGCAGGATTACTCCAGCCTTTGGAGGTAGCTGAGTGGAAGTGGGAGCATGTCATGATGGATTTTGTGACTCACTTGCCATGGACATCATGGGGACATGACGCGGTGTGGGTGATAGTGGACCGGCTTACCAAGTCAGCACGTTTTCTGGCTGTGTAGATGACCTTCACACTGGAGAAATTATGTAAGTTGTACATATAGAAGATTTTCTGGTTGCATGGAGTGTCCCGTGTCTATAGTATCGGATCGGGATCCCAGGTTTACAACTCATTTTAGGGAGAGTTTCCAGCGAGCTATGGGGACACAATTGATGATGAACACTGCTTTTCATCCCTAGACAGATGGTCAGTCAGAAAGGACTATTCAGACATTAGAAGGCATGCTACGTGCATGTGTCCTAGATCTAAAGGGTAGTTGGGAAGATCACTTACCCTTAGTGGAGTTTGCCTACAAGAACACTTATCAGGCAAGCGTATAGATGACACCCTATGAGGCACTTTATGAGAGGCCTTGCCATTCTCTGATTTGTTGGACGAAGGTGGGAGAGAGACCCTCTACAGGTCTGAATTTGATTAGAGACACCTCAGAGAAGGTGAATTTGATACCGAAGCGTCTTCATATGGCTCAAAGCCGACAGAAGAGCTATGCCAACAGACGATGACGACCTCTAGAGTTTGAGGTGGGAGATCATATCTTTTTGAAGGTGATGCCTAAAGAAGAGTGGTCAGGTTTGGTAAGCGGGGAAAGTTGTCGCCGAGGTATATCTGGCTCTTTGAGGTACTTGAGAGGATTTGTGCAGGTTTGGTAAGCGGGGAAAGCTGTCGCCGGTGTGGGCATGATGTTGAAATAGCAATGATGCATTATATTGCATATGCACGTAGACATCGCATTTTATGGGTGTGGGTGCATGGTTGGCATTAAACACCACGTAGGTGGATGATGGGTGGGCTTGAAAAGTTGAATTGAATGTCCGACTGAGTCTCACGGTTACATAAAAAAGACTTGGGTCGGGGTAGCAAGAAGGGTTAGACTAGCCCTCGATTGAGAGACTTGGTATTTGGATACGCACTTTCGTTGGTATAAGAGCCTATAAAGTGTGTCGGTGTATGCGGAACCGTTGGTGGAAGTCTATGAATTTCGTGTCTGTTGGGTGACCGTTGGTGTAAGTCCATAAATACCTACCCCAAGAAAGACCCGGAGGTTTTAGTTAGCCATTGGGTGTGTAAAATAAATGACGGGGGCTTGGAGAGCCCGATTTTGATACTCACTGCATAGCATGAGGTGAAGGTAGATAGCCGGAGCTAGAAAAGCTCGGTGTTAAGACACATTGGCATGGCATGTGTTGTGGAGTCAGGAAGGGCTTGGGAAAATTTCATGAATGGGCATCATCTCATTTCATGGCATGGTATGTGAGATTTCAACCTTGACTTCCTTAAGTGTTGGTTGGAATGATTGTTGTTATTAAATGTTGCATGTGAACATTGCATATGCATTTAGGTTGGGGAGTAGCCCATGTTGGAAATACTCTACTGGGCATTGGCTCACCCTATATAGGAACACATTTCAGGTGTGGGGTTCGTACTGGTGGAGGAGTCACATTCGGGGCCTCAAATATGAAGAAAAGTCGGAATGTGGCTTTTGTTATGAAGTTTTGTAAAACTTTTGGTTTAATTCCATTTTTACATGTAAATCGTATGGAATGAGTTGTAATAGACTTGTATGAATCATGTATAATATAGAAAATACCTTTATACATGTTTGGGATGAATCTGGAAAGGTTTTGACTGAATTGGAAATCGCAAAACTAATGAAATATGAAATTCTGGGCAAAACCTACTAATAGCAGGCAATAACTATCGGTAGCCATCAGATAGTACCAGTACAGTAGACAATAACATCCAGTAGCCAACAGGTAGTACCTGTATAGTAGGTAATAACTACCGGTAGCTAACAGGTAGTGCCGATCTAGTAAGTGGAAACTACTGGTGGAGGCTATGACTTGGGTAGAGTTCAAGTAACTCTTTATGGGAAAGTATTTCCCGGCTGCCGCAAGACATGCAAAGGCGCGAGAGTTCTTAGTTTTGCGGCAAAGGACAATGTCGGTGATGGAATACGTGGCTAAGTTCACGAAATTAGCATGTTTCACTGATGATTATGTGGCCACAGACTTGGCCAAGGTGAGGAAGTTCGAGGATGGTTTAAAATTGTCTATCTGGGGCAAAATTGTGGGGCTTCTTTTGCAAGACTTAGACTCGATGGTCACCACACCTATGGCCATTGAGAGGGAGGTAGAGGATGCACGAAACATCCGAGAGGCAGGTGTGAAAGATAAGGAGAAGGAGGGTTAAACCTCTTCTTCTAGCTCGGGAAAGAGGCAGAGAATCGCTACTCCTCAGGGATAGGGCCGTGGTTATAGGGGCCAAAGCTAGGGTCAATCCTCCCAAGGTGGGAGAAATCAGCGAATTACTTATCAGGCAGGGTAGAGGACATGTTTCCATTGCCATCAGCCGGGATATATGAAACGGGATTGCCCCTAGAGGCAGGGATTCCAGGGCTATGGTTCATCTTAATCATAGTCGTCGGTGGGGCAACCACAGACACAGTACACTCCTCACTACCCCCTATGGGCCAGGAAAACTAGTACCAGTTTTAGGGAGCTGCACAGGCCCCTACTACTTCTCATACGGGAACTCCACAATCAGGTCAGATGGGCTAGGGCATAGGTCAAGGCCGAGGACAGGGCTTACAGGCTGGGACTTCAGGGACTCAAGGGCGTGTCTATGCCGTGGTGCCACAGACTGAGCCGGCTGATCCGTTAGTGATACAGGGTACATTCATACTCTCTCGCTTATGGGCTAGAGTATTATTTAATTCTGGTGCATCACATTCTTTTATTGCTGCATCATGTGTGAAAGACTTGGGCTTAGAGGTTGAGACCTTGAAAAAGCCACTGCATGTGAGTTCTCCCCTTGGAGCTAGGGTGAGAGTTGATCAGATGTGTCGGGACTGTGAGTTAGAAACCTCAGGGATTCTACTCACCGTGGACCTTAGGGTCATGGACATGTCGGAGTTTGATGTGATCCTAGGGATGGATTGGTTGACGACACATCGGGTCGTCATTGATTGTGATAGGAAAAGGGTCACTGCTTACACACCTTATGGTGTATGTTTCAAGTTTCAGGGGGAAAATCATGATTCTTTACCCCAAAGCTGTGTATGACTGAAGATGGCACGAACAATTGATGGGTTCGCCTGCAAGCCTTACCCTAGAGGACGAGGCGAGACAGCAGTTGGATCAACCTCGGGTTGTATGTGAATATAAGGATATTTTTTGGATGAACTACTGGGATTATCGATGAGGGCAAAATATTGCATATTTGACGGTCTCATTACATACATTTTAACTCAACTTTTGCATATAAGTACTTAGAGTTAACCAAAATTATGAATAATGTTGTATTTTTGATGTTGCGGGTAATTATAGCTTAAATGATGGATTATAGACCTTGCAACTAAGTACGGATGTGTGGTGAAGGCATAGACACATTACATGAGGATTTGAAGGCTTAAAAGAGAAGAAATCAAGGAGGTATTGGTGCTTGGGAACAAAGGTACCAACACCCACACCATTTGGTTGCACAGCCTCGGTTTTTCTCCATTGTAACCTTGATTCACTTCGAATCTGAACAAGTGTAAAACATGAAAGTTGTAGATCTGGATGGCTTCTATATTGTGTCAGAATTTTGGCTCAATCGGACGTTTAGATCCAAAGTTATGACAATTCTACAAACACTGGTCTGGAGCAGATAAAGTGTACCGGTACGCGTACCGATATGCCGAACTCCAGTAGCCAAACCGTACCGGTATGCGTACTAGTATGCTTTGCTTGAAGTGCCTAGAATGACTATTTTTCATGCTCCCCTTGCTTGGGGGCCCACCTACACTTCTCCCACACATACCCTAGACAATTTCTACATGCGGCCTCCCTTACACAAATTCTTAAATTTGGAAGAGAAGGCATGGGAGAGGAAGAGAGAGAAGAGGGGAGTTGCAGGCTAGCCTTGTCCTAGCCTATCAAAACCCATCCATTCAGCCCCTCTCGATGGGAGGCCTTTCACACACCTTGGGGGGACCACCATGCACGAAAATTGAAGGCTCTCACACTCCATATACTCAGCATTCTTCAGCATTTCAAAGTGGTGGCTACCTAAGCTTAGGAGTAGGAGGAAGATGATGAATAGTGCCATAGATATAAAATTCATGTTTTTGCATTTTCTTCTCCCAATTTCATTGCAATAAGTTGTAGTTCTCTTGTAATCTTTATTTCTTGCATTGTAATCTTTTTTAATTCTAGTATAACCAAGTTTAATTCAATGTTCTTGCATTTCCATAATCTTTGTTGGGTTTCAATTCTCTTCTCTGCAACTTTTCTATTTTAGTGTTAAATGAACTTCTCTTTGTAGTTTACCATTTCCTAGCATTAATACAAGTTCTGAGTTTCATTTTCATCTCATTTTCATTTCCAATTCCTTTACATGTCTATTTACATTATGCATGTCTTTCCTTTTAGCATGAATAGCTAGAGCTTTTAGTTGGCTAATCCAAGAGAGATTTTCTCTTGGGTGTGCTACTTCAACTCATTCTCATTCCTCCTCTGAAAGTACGATGATTCGGTTTGACTGGGTTGAGAGTGGATGCGGTTGTGAGTCTTTGATATCTCGTAGGCCTGGTCACGGGTTATGCTTGGATCCTCACCTCTATCTTGTCCCTACCTTCCCATGAATCAATTGTTCATCTATGAATCATTGGAGGAAGGCTTTGGGTTGATTTGGCATTCCTTTTGGGGTGAACCTCTTGGATTAGCCAGCACATGTTTTATTTCATTTTCCTCAAAAACACAACACCAAAACTCAAAGAACGATTTTACACTTTTCTCTTTTGTTCACCAAAATCACCTTCACACGCTGGAATTTTCCTTTCCTGGGGAGACGACCTTAGAATACTTTTCCAAGTAAAATACGACACACAAAAGACTCCTTGCGCTTGGGGAACACTTTTGTTCACACGCACACATTTCACACATTTTTTGTGCATTTACACACACATTTTGTTCATTTCATTTCCACCACCATTTTGTTGCCCTATCTCTTGCATCATTCCGAGAGAGAGTGACACTCCCTCATTCATATAAATCATACACAAATTGAGGGATGATGTTAAGAGGTTAGGGAATATAACTTTTTTGATCAAGTATTTTTGGCGCCGTTGTCGGGGAAGGTTAAGTGTCGAGTCAAATGTGATTTTGGGCGGCATAGGTGAGTCTTGTGATTTTCATCATGGGCCAAGGAATGTCATCTCTTTTGTAAATAGTTTGTAAATAGCTTGTGTTTTATGTAATGTCTTGTAATTTTTATGATAATATATTAAATGCCTCATATTATGAAAATGTGTGTGAGATTTGTGAAGAGTATGGGCATATCACTAGTGAGTGCCCAATAAATTATTCGGTTCAAAACTTTGCATGCGAAGGTTCAAATTCAATTTTAGCCTCCGAAAATTTTTACCCCGACCATTATGTTGCAACGAGTTATGGTTGGGAGAATGAACCTTATAATTTTTTATCCGATCTCACACCACCAAATGAATTTTTCGAATATCCTACATATGAGGACTCAACCGAACAAGAATTTGAAAATAAGCTTTACGAGTTTATGCAATGCCAAATGGAAGCCAATGCCAAGTAGCTCAACAACTTTTTGAAATTAGAGATGGACTTAATACATTGACTAATGCTATAATGGCTATGCATGAAGAACAACATCTTGAGCATAGTCATTGTATTGAGGATGATCATCCTAACGACATTCATATTGATGTTGAATCTTCCACCACTCTAAATTGTGAAAAATTTAATGAAGATATTATCTCACACGAGGCTAATGAGCCCAAGGTCATTTTACCATCTATGATTGGTGTTGAGATTCACATTTTTCAACTTGGGAAGGGCATTTAAATGGAGTCAAGTGGAGAAATTCTTAAAGAGAAATTGTATACTCCATTGTTGGGATTGCATAAATTTGCCTATACCTCAGTTTGGTTGAGAATTTTGAATCATTACCCTTGCTATGTTTGGATAGATGGGCTAGGAAGGGCATTTATACAACAAAAAAAATTTTAAAATCAAAAAAATCAATGGCCGCAAGCTCATATCCTAATTGAAGCCGGATTGACATGTGTCCTTTTTGTTTTGTTTCCATGTACATAGTAGTTAGATTTCTTTTATTGTTATATTTTCCTTTTCTTGATGTTGTAGTGTAGAAGTTGTTTACCTCCCTAATTTGGACTTATTTCATTTTGAGCATCATCGTAACAAATCTTATTCAATATCATGTGCAAGTTTAAGTTGGAGGGTGTAAACATATTTTTTTTGTTTTCCCTTTAATGTGTATACAAAGAAAAAAAGAAAAAGAAAGAGGGGGTATCTCATTTCCCATGTTACTTTCATTTTTCTCATTGCATGATTCCTTGTGCATTGAGGACAATACATGGTTCAAGTTGGGGGGTGAGTTGCACTATTTACATGTTCCACCACTTTTTGTACATAATAGCTGGAAATGTAAAACTTTTGAAACTTTTGCACATTTGTTTGGAAAAATATCCAATATTGAACTATATTCCCCTACCCTAATTGTTATGGGATTTGTGATTTCTCGATCTTCATTTTGAACTTTGAATACATGAGCACATTATAGAAGTTTATCCTATTGCCAAGAGTATCACATATGCGTTTTCTTTCAAACTCAACCCTTGTGCACCTTGAATGTGTAATTTGGATAATTTACGGATTGAGTTCACATTTAGTGCTTGACATGAATAGTGGAGATGAGTAAGAACCCATGTGAGCTTTAGTGTCAATCCTTGCTGGAGGGAACTTACATTTACTCAAGGAACAATTTTTCAATTTTAAATTTGTTCAATAATCTCATTATGCTTGTTTTGGTCAGGTGCATTTGTGTAGTTAATTGACTTTGTCTTGATATGTACAATGCTCCCCTATGCTTATTTAGAAATGATCTTAGGCCATCTTTGAAATGCTTTCAGCCTTAACCTTTTTCTTGTGAAAAGTTTATCTCAAGTGCCATGTTTGAGCCTTATTGTAAATTCGTTTTCATGCCCCAAATTTGACCAAGCCAGTGCAAAATGATAAACATCTACCACACCTTGGTTGTTCCTAAAGCAAAAATGAGTGATTGCAAAAGAAGGAAGTGTGGTGTGGAAATTCAAGTAAGGGATGATGAATGTGAAACTCAAAGAGTTGAGAAAAAAAAAAAGGGAATGAAAATCCAAGAAAAGGAGAAAAGGGGGATGAAAGAAGAAAAGAATGAGAGAAAGAAAAGGAAAATGTTAAGGAAAAGAAAAAAAATAAACAAAGAGTGACGTGATGATGTTAGCCTAGAACTCCCATGAAAAGGGAGATCTTTTTAAAATAAAGGTCATCCACTCGGAACAACCCTCTTTGTTATCCTATATCCTTCATTTCATTTTCCTAAATATCACCCCAAGGCCCCATTATTACCTATGAAAGTCCTAAATGATCTAGAGAAAGCATGGGGATAGAATACTTTTAAAGAACAAGAGAAGTTGGTTTTGCTATCTAATGCCCTAGCATTCATTTCATGAGATTATGCCAAGGCTGTGTTCATTTTTCATGCATGTACTTCATTTTTGGATTATATGCGAGTATATTTCATTTTGAGCACAAGATTCTATCTCACATATACATATGGAGAGCATGCCAGGATAACCAATGTGTGATTCATTGTTGAGAGACACCCTTGGTGAGTTTGCATCGAAGCTTAATTTGGATAGCCAAAGTGAATGTGAACTCCGTTGTGTAAATGTTTAAATTACATGTCCATTTCATGCACACATGAGTTTGAAAATGAATGTGTATGTGGATACTCTAGAATAGCATTTAAGGCTATGATGTGTCTCATGTGTGATTGGTTCGGGTGTTCGGAGAAAGTTGTTTTTGACATCCCTGTGCTAGTTAGGATAAGGGAATATGCTTTAAATATTGGATACTAGGAAAAGAAGTTTGTAGGTATCTTCACTGGAAACCTTCACGAGACAAAACTCGTCCACTAGGGATCACCTAGGGGTTTAATGGCTTATTGCATATGTTAAATGCAATTGCGGAATTAGTATAGGTTTATTGTTGTTTTCTTAATTTTTACATTTTGTTTGCTAGGGACTAGCAAAGCTTAAGTTGGGGGGTGTGATGAGCGCAAAATATTGCATATTTGACGGCCTCATTAAATGCATTTCAACTCAACTTTTGCATATAAGTTCTTAGAGTTAGCCAAAATTATGAATAATGTTGAATTTTCGATGTTGTAGGTAATTATAGCTTAAATGATGGATTTTAGACATTGCAACTAAGTATGGATGTATGGTGAAGGCATAGACACATTACATGAGGATTTGGAGGCTTAAAAGTGAAGAAATCAAGGAGGTATTGGTGCTTGGGAACAAAGGCACCAACACCCACACCATTTGGTTGTAGAGCCTTGGTTTTCCTCTATTTTGACCATGATCCGTTTCGAATCTGAAAATGTAAAAAACATAAAATTTGTAGATGTGGATGAATTCTGTATTGTGTCATAATTTCAGCACAATCGGACGTTTGGATCTAAATTTAAGACAATTCTACGAACACTGGTCTGGAGTAGACAAAGTGTACCAGTACGCCGAACTCTAGTAGCCAAACCGTACCCGTAAGCTTTGCCTGAAGTGCCCAGAATGACTACTTTTCATGCTCCACTTGCTTAGGGGCCCACCTACACTTCTCCCACACCTACCCCAAACAATTTCTACACGCAACCATGCCTCCCTTACACAAATTCTTGACTTTGGAAGAGAAGGCATGAGAGAGGAAGAGAGAGAAGAGGGGAGTTGCAGGCTAGCTTTGTCCTAGCCTGTCAAAACCCATCCATTCAGCCCCTCTCGATGGGAGGCCTTTCACACACCTTGGGGGGACCACCATGCACGAAAATTGAAGGCTCTCACACTCCATATACTCAGCATTCTTCAGCATTTCAAAGTGGTGGCTACCTAAGCTTAGGAGTAGGAGGAAGATGATGAATAGTGCCATAGAGATAAAATTTATGTTTTTGCATTTTCTTCTCCCAATTTCATTGCAGTAAGTTGTAGTTCTCTTGTAATCTTTATTTCTTGCATTGTAATCTTTTTTAATTCTAGTATAACCAAGTTTAATTCAATGTTCTTGCATTTCCATAATCTTTGCTGGGTTTCAATTCTCTTCTCTGCAACTTTTCCATTTTAGTGTTAAGTGAACTTCTCTTTGTAGTTTACCATTTCCTAGCATTAATACAAGTTCTGAGTTTCATTTTCATTTCCAATTCCTTTACATGTCTATTTACATTATGCATGTGTTTCCTTTTAGCATGAGTAGCTAGAGCTTTTAGTTGGCTAATCCAAGAGAGATTTCCTCTTGGGTGTGCTACTTCAACTCATTCTTTTTCCTCCTCTCAGAGTACAATGGTTCGTTTGACTGGGTTAAGAGTGGATGCGGTTGTGAGTCTTTGATATCCCATAGGCCTGGTCACAGGTTATGCTTGGACCTTCACCTCCATCTCGTCCCTAGTTTTCCACGAATCAATCGTTCATGTATGCGTCATTGGAGGAAGGCTTTGAGTTGAATTTGGCATTCCTTTTGGAGTAAACCTCTTGGATTAGTCAGCGCTTGTTTTATTTCATTTTCCTCAAAAACACAACACCAAAACTCAAACAAAGATTTTACACTTTTCTCTTTTGTTTACCAAAATCATCTTCACACACTTGAACTTTCTTTCCCTGAGGAGATGAACTTGGAATAATTTTCCAAGTAAAACATGACACATGAAAGACTCCTTCGCTTGGGGAGCACTTTTGTTCACACGCACACATTTTTTGTCCATTTACGCACACATTTTGTTCATTTCATTTCCACCACCATTCCGTTGCCCCTGCATCATTCCGAGGGAGAGTGAAACTCCCCCATTCATATAAGCCATACACACATTGAAGGATGATGTTAAGAGGTTAGGGAATACAACGTTTTTGATCAAGCAATTACCTCCACATAGGGATGTAGACTTCAACATTGAGTTATCTCCCGGTACGTCGCCTATTTCTATGACTCCACGTAAGATGGCACCAGCCGAGTTACAGGAACTCAAGGTCCAGTTGCAAGAATTATTGGACAAGGGCTTCATCAGACCGAGCACTTCACCTTGGGGCGCTCCGGTGCTATTTGCCAAGAAGAAAGATAAGACTCTTCGCTTGTGTATCGACTATCGGCAGTTGAACCGGATTACTATCTAGAATAGATACCCTTTGTCGAGGATTGATCACTTGTTTGATCAACTGAGATGGGCAAGGGTCTACTTCAAAATAGATCTTCGCATAGGTTACCATCATTTAAGGGTTAGGGAGGAGGATATCCCTAAAACGGCGTTCAAAACGTGGTACGGGCTTTTCGAATTCATAGTGATGCCATTTGGATTGACAAATGCCCCGACGGCATTCATGGATTGTTCTACTCCAAGTCTGAGGAGGAGCATGAGGGTCACTTAAAGGTTGTTCTCCAGACAATGAGAGATCATCAATTGTACACCAAGTTCAGCAAATGTGAATTTTGGCTTACTGAGGTAAAATTTTTGGGACATGTAGTGTTGGCTTCAGGTGTATCCGTGGACCCGAAAAAGGTGGAAGCAGTTATGAATTGGGGGAGACCGAAGTTAGTCTTCGAGATACGCAGTTTCTTGGGATTTGCGGGGTACTATAGGAGGTTCATTGAGGATTTCTCTCGATTAGCTGCTCCTATGACCAAGTTGACCCGGAAAGAGGTTAGGTTTGAGTGGAATGATGTTTGCGAGAAGGAATTTCAGGAGTTGAAGAGGAGGCTTACATTAGCTCCTATTCTGATATTTTTGAAAATGGGACAGAGGTACACGGTGTATTGTGATGCCTCAAAGGATGGACTCGGTTGTGTATTGATGCAATCCGGGAGGGTGGTGGCTTATAGTTTTTGGCAGTTAAAGAATCACGAGCATAATTACCCCACACACGACATGGAGTTCGCGGTCATTGTCTTTGCCTTGAAGGCTTGGTGCCACTATCTATATGGTGAACAATTTGAGGTGTTTTCAAACCACAAAAGTCTGAAGTATATCTTCACACAGTGGGACCTCAACATGAGGCAGCGCAGGTGGATGGAGTTCCTAGAGGACTATGACTTCACTTTGCATTACCATCCCGGTAAGGCAAATGTGGTGGCTGATGCACTCAGCCGGAAGTCATGAGGAGTCTTGGCTAGTGTGGCTTCCAGGGAGTGGCAGATGCTTGAGACTGTGGGACAGTTCGGGCTACGATACATGGGTCAGGCTCATGGTGTTTTAGGGAGCTTAGTGGCTACACCTACCCTACTGAGCAGGGTGATAGAGTCCCAGGGGTTGGATGTGAAGTTATCATCCGTCAAGGATCGAGTACCAGCAGGTTCCGATGACGAGGGTTGGACCATTCACTCGGATGGTGGTCTTTGGTTTAGGGGGAGGATTGTGGTTCCTTAGTCTGTGGACCTCAGAGAGGAGATTCTCAAGGAGTTCCATTGTTCTTGATTTGTTGTACATCTATGTGGCACGAAGATGTACCATGATCTTCATCGCCAATATTATTGGAGCGGGATGAAAAAAGATGTTGGAAATTTTGTTAGCCGATGTCTCACGTGTCAGCAGGTTAAGGATGAGCACCAGAGACCAGTGGGATTACTCCAGCCCTTGGAGGTAGCTGAGTGGAAGTAGGAGCATGTCACGATGGATTTTGTGACTCATTTGCCACGGACATTGCAGTAACATGACGCGGTGTGGGTGATAGTGGACTGGCTTACCAAGTCAGCACATTTTTTGGCTGTGTAGATGACCTGCACATTGGAGGAATTTTGTAAGTTGTACATACGGGAGATTGTCCGGTTGCATGGGATGCCCGTGTCCATAGTATCGGATCGGGATCCCAGGTTCACGGCTCAATTTTGGGAGAGTTTCCAGCGAGCCATGGGGACACACTTGATGATGAGCACTGCTTTTCATCCCCAGATGGACGGTCAGTCTGACAGGACTATCCAGACGTTAGAGGACATGCTACGGGTATGCGTCGTAGATCTCAAGGGTAGTTGGGAAGATCACTTACCCTTGGTAGAGTTCGCCTAAGACAATAGTTACCAGACAAGCATACAAATGGCATCCTATGAGGCATTATATGTGGGAGAGATATCCTCTACGGGTCTGAATTTGATCAGAGACACCTCAAAAAAGGTGGACCTGATTCAGAAACGTCTTTTCATAGCTCAAAGCCAGCAGAAGAGCTACGTTGACATACGTCGGTGACCTCTAGAGTTTGAGGTGGGAGATCATGTCTTCTTGAAGGTGATGCCTAAGAGAGGAGTGGTCAGGTTTGGTAAGCGGGGAAAGCTATCGCTGAGGTATATCAGGCCCTTCGAGATACTTGAGAGGGTTGGTATAGTTTCTTACAGGTTGGAATTACTGTCAAATCTATCGGGTGTTCATGCGGTATTTCATGTCTCTATGCTCCGAAAATATACCCCGGATCCAACTCATGTGGTGGATTGGGGAGAACTTGTGGTTGATGCTGATGGGACCTTTGAGGAGGGATCGGTGCATATCATAGATAGCTGGGAGCTGGTTTTACAAGGCAAGACCGTGCGGCTAGTGAAGGTGCAGTGGCAGCAACGAGGAGTGGAGGAGGCGACATTGGAGCGCGAGGACACTATCCGTACCAACTATCCCTTCTTGTTTGAGGATGGAGGTACACTTTTATAGTCTTGTAGTATTGCATAATTGTTGCATATGCATGCATTTAAGTGTATATGTGTGAATTTCGGGGACGAAATTCTTTTAAGGAGAGAAGAATGTAAAACCCGGTAAATTTAAACTTTTGTAAACAAGGGCAAAATGGTAATTTTATCGCTATAGTACGGGTTAAAAACTTAAATTTTTCTAGATCTTGGATGACTAAACGGACCTCACCGTTGGATTCGTCTCGTAAAATCTAGTTACCACGTCAAATTTAATCGAATTCTGAGATAGTCATATTTTTCGTGTTTTTCGAGACAGTCGAGTCTAGGTGACCCAAAAATGGGATTTCTAATAAAATTTTAAAAGTTAAAAAATAATTGAAGGCAAATTAAAATAAAATTATTTTGAACTTGAACCGAGGCGAAATTAAATCGCTTTGGGACGAAAACGGACCTAGGAAAAAGAGGTTGTGTGGCATAATGTGAGCCAAGTAAATGAAGGGTATAAATAGGGAAAAAAATCAAAAATTTCCCCATTCTTTAGCCGGGTTAACGTGAGAAAAGAGGAGAGGGAAACAAGAGAAGTTCTCCACCTTCTCTCTACGATCTATGAAGCTACGGAACTCAAATCCACACGGACCAAGAATTAAAGTTGCCTCTCTCATCGAGGGCTACGCAACCACACCAAAAACGACGGGTTTTACCAAAGATCAAGGTACAAAATTTTTGGAAGTTTGGAATTTGGGCTAGAAGTGGGTTCTAAGGACTTCCTACGGTCGTTCCTTATGCTTCAAGAGGTAGGGTTTCTCCTACTTTGGATCACTTTCTTACCTATGGTGTATTTGGAATGGGTAATGGTATGGAATAACCTAGGTCATTGACTGTGGTTATGAAAATGAGGAAATGGGTATGGAGTTTGGCCTAGACCAATTCCTAGCTATGTTTGGTATAAGGAATGTACTTGTGTGATTTCTTTGAAATTTGATATTTTGGGCATACTATATGTTTATATTATGCTTTGTGAATGAGGTGGAAATTCTTGTGTGATAACATGAATTGTTGCCTTGAAGGTGTTTACCAAAATGCCTATGTGTGGATTAAGTTGTTATGACATGATGATATATAACATGCTTAGAAAATATGTTGGAAAGAATTGTTAATATGTGCCCACTGATATATTGACATTGAAATGATTCATGGGATTTATATGCTTATGATATGAATTGCCATGGGATATGTGGATATATGGTTAAATTGCTCATTTGTCATCCATTGCATCTTGGGCATACTATAACATCGCATTCATGGGCTTAGGCATGAGTGTGGGTATGTGTGGTGCATGATTTAATTAAACAGCACATATGGAGGTTGATGATGGGCTCGGGAAAGTAGAATTGAAGATTACACTGAGTTGCACTGTTGCATGCATGAAAAATTGGGTCAGCGTAGCAAAAAGAGCTAGACTATCCCTCGGGTGAGAGGCCCGGTGATTGGATATGTACTCCGTTGGTATAAGAGCTCAAGAAGTGTGTCGGTGTACGCGGAATCATCGGTGGAAGTCCATAAATTCCATGTCGGTTGGGTGCCGTTGGTGTAAGTCCATAAATTCCGTGTCGATTGGGTGTAGTTGGTGTAGGTCCATAAATATCCACCCCAAATAAAGATCCAGAAATTTTAGTCATTTAGAGGATTATATAAATGGCGGGAGTTAGAAGGGCTCAGTTTTATATGCATTGACATTTGCATGTGTTAAGGAGCCGGGGAAGGCTCGGGGTTAAAATGCGGGAGTGAATCTTATTTCATTGATGACATGACATGGTAATTTCCATGGTAAATTCCAACATGGATTACATATTCTTGCATTGTAATGGATTTTGGTTGTGTTTTGTTGCATAATACATTGCATATGCACTTAGGTCGGGGAGTAGACGTTGTAGGAAATTCTCTACTGGGCGTTGGCTCACCCTATAGGGGAAATATTTCAGGTACGGGGCATATTCCGGTGGATGATACGCATTCAGGGCCTCAAGGGTGAAAAAAAGCTAGTTTGTGGCTTTTGGAAACAAGTTTTGTAAAAACTTTGGTTAAATGTCGTTTTGACATGTAAATTATGTAAAGGCATGTAATAGAACTTGTATGGTTCATGTATAATGTAGAAAATGTTATTATACATGTTTGAGATGGATTTGAGAAGGTTTGGGATAAATTGGAAATGAAAAACCGATGAAATATTAAATTCTGGACAAAATCTACCAGTAGCAGGCAATAACTACCGGTAGTTAACAGGTAGTACCTATTCAGCAGGCAATAATTACCGGTAGCTAACAGGTAGTACCTATACAGCAGGCAATAACTACGGTAGCTAACAGGTAGTACCTATCCAGTCGGAGGAAGCTACCGGTAGGTTACAGGTAGAACTTCTACCGGTAGTTATAACAAACACCTACCGGTAGCTCTTCCAAAATTTTAAAAAGTCTAAAATTGTTTTTGCTAACACTTTTTAAATTTATTTTCTTAAGTTCCAATGATACAAACGGACATTAAATGAGGTATATTGAGGCTCATTGAACCTTAATAGGAATAAATGAATTAAAGGAAATACTGATCCTTGTATGGAATATAATCCGTGATACAGGGATGTGATAAACGTGATGTCGAACCATGCGACAATCACGGGTATTTTCGAGGTTTGACGGAGGGTCAACGGGACCCCGATTTTAGGGGCGTCACAGAACCTTCCTAGGATTTGCCATGTAATGGCTAACCACACTAACTGCCTGTGAAATATCTGGACGAGTGCAAATCATAGCATACATGATGCTATCAACTGCACTAGAATAAGGAAACACGAGACATAAATTGCTCCTCATTCTCACACTCTATGGTGATAAAGCTGGTAAAAGCCTAAATTGAGCGGCAAGTGGTACTCATGGGCTTTGAATTCTGCATCTCAAACCACTTAATATATTTTTTTGAGATAAATATAACATACCTGTTCTCCTATCCCTGTGAATCTCTATACCCAAAATTTTCTTTGAAGTATCCAGATCTTTCATCTCATATTCTGAACTCAACAGTTTCTTCAACTTGTCAATCTCTAACATGCTCTTAGCAGCAATAAGCATGTCATCCAGATAAAGCAATAAATACATAAAAGAACCAACTAACAATTGTCTATGATACACATAACTATCATAATTACTCCAAGAGTTATCATAATCTACCAGAAAGGTGTCAAAAAAATTTGTACCACTGCCTTAGAGACTGTTTTAAACTATATAATAATTTCTTCAACAAGCAAACATGATGTTCTTAACCTTGAACAATAAATTCCTCTGGTTGATGCATGTAGATAGTTTCCTTAAGCTCACAATGTAGAAAAGTTGTATTTACATCAAGTTGCTTCAACCTTTAGATTGAGTGAAGCAACAATGGCAAGCAATACACGAATAAAGCTATATTTCACAACTAGTGAGAAAACTTCATTGAAGTCCACACCATCTCTCTGACTGTAGTCCTTTTTAACCAATCATGCCTTTAACCTTGCAGATTAACCCCTGGAATTCTTTCATTTTCTTGAAGATCCATTTGCAACCAACAGTCTACATGCCCTTAAGTAACTTCAGTAATTCTCAAGTATGGCTGATATGAAGATATTCAATTTCTTCCCCATAGCAATGGCATAATGTGTAGACTCATTACCAATGACAGATTCAGAATATGCGGAATGCTCTTGAATACCAACTCCTCTGCTGTAGTCAGTGCATAAGCCCCCAAGTCTATCTACCCATATTTCTAAGGCAGTATAATTTGCCTTTTCTCCTTACACGTTACAATACTTATTTGTATGCTCCCTGTTGCTCACCGATTAGCACCAGAGACTAGAACTAGGCAAATCTGTAATAGATTGACCTGAAGTACTTTCAATGAAGTTTCCACCTGTAGCTTCACCTCCTTGCTATAACCCTATTCTTTCCCTGCAGAAACTACAAACTCCTTTCTCAGATGAAACATGGAAGATTCATGAAATACAACATCCCTACTAATTATAAACTTAGGTGATTTAGGATCAGAACACCACAATCTATATCCTTTCCCACTGTTAGCACAACCAATAAATATGCACTTTTTAGCCTAAGGCTAAAGTTTACTATTATTCATATGACAATAAGCAGTGAAACCAAATATTGAGAAAGTACTTGATAAGCTCAAGCAGTATAAGATTAAACATATAAGAACATTTGTCGATGTTAATATCCATCTTTCAAAAAATTGTAATGAACCAAAGTCACGAGCAAATCAATAACACAATGAAATGGAAAACATAGAACACAAAAAATTTACGTGGTTTGGCTCAACAAGTAAGCCTAGGTTCACGAATGAAACATGATGGCAATATTTCACTATTAAAGGATGGAAATTACAAAGTTCTCTCAATAAAGGCAAGAGAATATCATCCGACTCTAATACAATATATATATTGGACCGAAAAATAATGCAAATCCGAAACTTCATAAAGGAAGAATCATCATCGTCAATCCCATAGCAACCACTGATCACGTTGCTGCCACTTTAAAGCTTCTAGAGAAAACCTTAGCATTAAGGTAACAAACTCATAGTAGACTAGGTCAAATAGGTCATTAAGTCCAAGAAGTAAAAAACCTCACCAAGCAATATGTGTTGGACTTTTCAACACTTATCCCATGTATCTTCAAATTGGTATTTTAAGCCAATGACCTTCCATGTGCAGAATACGTCCAAGAGTATGTGTACAAAAACAAACTCAAATCAATACTACATGTAATACTTGTCATACAAGTCAATTATTAACAAATTTCCACCT